>CM062628.1:23087207-23564783 GCA_025617555.3 Puccinia polysora
GTAGGAGATATGCTAGTATATCTTTAGGTAATTCTATACCCACGTCTGTCATTCTTGTGATGGCCTTTTGAATTTCAGTGATGAATCCTTCAATGGCATTCTCATTGAACGCAGAATGAAGAAATTGATTAAACACCCTAGCTCCATTTTCTGTCTCTGAAAATGCAAATCTTTGAGTGATCTTGGCCCATAGAAGTTTCAACAAGGTAATATTGGAGGAGTTGAAAACGTTGGAATGAGTTTTACTGTTGAGTTTTGATAGGATGATTGCTTGGATTTCTTGGTCTTGTTTTGAAGAGATTGGGCCAGAGTTCCGAGTAATGGCCTACTTGATATCTTTGAGGTTGAATAACATGAACATTTTTTCTCGCCATATAGAAAAATTCTCTTCATTCAAGGGAGGTATGACGTCAACAGATGCTTTGAGAGCCACCTGATGGGAGTAATTGTTTGCTCCCGCTGGTTCATTCATGTCTTTTTGGTTGACTTTTGTTGTAGGCTTTTGGCTTTTAAACGTGATAACATAAGCTTAGAATTCCAGAAGACACAGAACCAGCGGGCTAAACAAGGTAGCAGAATAGAATAAGAGACTAGAAATTGCACAGGAAACAAATGACGTAGAATAAAAAGAAGACCCTACAAGTTAGACCATCAGTGTGGGTTAGAGGAGATGGTGGTTATTTGAGCTCGAGTAAGATATTGGGAGGTGATTAGGCCAGACAGAATGGACGTGATAGAGACAGGCTGAATGAAATGAAGATTCAGATTGAGTTGTTGAGAGGAGTAGGTGATTTGGAGTCTTACCAGTCAGAGACTTGGTATTGAGGCACTTGCGTTTGTTTGTTGGAAGGAAAAATTGAGAGGCAGACACAGATGAGAAGAAGAAGTTTGACAAGAAAGAGATTGAAAAGAAAAAAGAGAAAAACTGAGAAAAGAGACTGAGAGACAGAAACAGAGATGCAAAAGACAAAGCATTTGGTGATTCCACGTTACGGTGTAAGGTTGAGCGCGCGCGCAGTGAGATGATGATTCCCCTTTACAGGCTGAGGGTGAGAGTGTGCTCAGTGAGAAGATGGATGGGAAATTCAACATCATATGAGGAGGATCTTCCAGGATTTTGTTGGTATTCAATCTTTCTTTGGGTCTAGAAGAAGCATTCTTGTATAACTCATTGATTTCTATTACTTCTTCCAACACATTGATTAGAGTTGGTAAGTCAGCATCCATACTCATTCTGCACATCACATCATGGTCATGATTTCCAGGACAAAGGTTGAGAAGTCTTTCATTAACTTTGTCTTTAATCGGATCTGGATAGAAGCAGTCTAGTCTCCTCGTCTGTTCTAAGCACCATTTGTGAGGTTTATCCTTAGAAGGGTAAAATAAGGAATTTTCAAAATTTTCATCATTTTCCTTTTCCACATCCTAGACCAAATTTTCCTTGAATTAGAATTTTCCAAGAATCCCATGGTAAGGATCCTACCTCTTCTCTCTTGTTGATAAAAAAATCTAGATACACTCCTTCAAAGAGGCTAGATAGTCTGAATACATATATATCCTCTAGTAAATCATAAGAATTTATGGTATAGTCAACAAATTTTATGAAGTTTATATGTTTCTATTCTCATCCACGAGAGAAATTAGGCCATTCAGAGATGGGAGTTAAAACCTTGAGGCCTTTTTCCATTTCAGGAGTAGGGCTAGGTCTGGAAGTATCAATTCTGTACATTCCTTATAAGGGTAAGGAATAAGGGGTAGTTGTTTTTCTGAAAGGATTTGGTTCCTCTATGGTACTCCCCAAGAATTTGGTCAGACAGACCTTAAGTCTCTAGGATCATTCTTGATCAAATTAAGTAGCAGGTCCACTTTATTATTATGCAGATCTAATTTTTCACTAAGGGGCAAAATGGAGTTGTTAGTAGTATTATTTAATTCTTCTTTCAATGGCTAGAGGGATACAATAAAGTCTTCCTGAATAACTGATAAGATGTTCCCAATAGTTTGAGTTTGACTGATTTTACCTTGTTTATTGTTTCCAACAATTTTTCTGTGTGTACCTTAATATCTTCCATCCCCAAAGTTTTTCATTGATTGTCAAGCAATTTGGCCACTATTGAGGACAAATTATCTAATTGGTTGAAAATACCATCCAAATTACCACAAAAAATCTTGAAATTATGACCCATATTATTAGAAAAGGAATTAATTACATCTGAAGTTGGTTTAGACAAGACACTAGGTTCAGGATTAGAAGCTAATTGTGGTACACCATTTTCCAATTTGGAGCTAATGATATTATCAGATACCAATCCTTCTTTAACCGTGGCTTTTGAAGGGAAGAGGTTCTCTTCTTTCTTGATTCTCTGTTGGCTTACTGATGCCAGAAGCTTTGCCGTCTTTTAGCTACAGCAAGAGATAGTGGTGTTGGAATAATAATATTTCCAAAAAAATTATGTAAAACAATCAAATGGTTGATTAAGAAGCAAGTGCAAAGTTTGATTTGTTTTGTTTGATTAAATTGATTTAAATATATTTTTCAAGAGGGTCCACAGTTCATCCAAACAGGGGATCTTTATTGGATAACAAACTCTCTTCAAGGGGTTCTTTTGAACTTTTTAAATACCTTGGGACAATGAGGTCCTTGGTGATTACTCAAAAGCGGTTTGCTCAAGGGGATTGGGTGGACTGGCTGACTCACAGCACTTACACCTGGAGGCAAGGAGGAGATAAATTTCTAATTTAAGCAGAAACTCCAAGAAACTTGCAGAAATTCACAGTAGAAAGGGTCTCAGGGCAATTGTTGGGGATATTGCTGACATTATTCAATGGAATTAACAATGGGTTTCAAATTAATAATTATAATATCATAATGAGGCCATAAATCACTTGTTTATCTTGAATAAACTCTTGATCACGGATGCAAAGGGGTCTGGATTTATTACTGAAAAATTACTGAGGTTTAAGCCATCTGAAAGGGGCTGTTTATATATGTTTCTAGGGTAATAAGACCTTCTCAAGGCACATAGAGAGGGTTCTACTTGTGCGCTGAGGCTAGCAGGCTAACCAAAGCTAGTTTGGCACCTACCCTGGGTGCTTTCAGCTGGCTTGCCTTGCCTGTGTCATATTTCCATGTGAAATGATTTTCAGAATGTATTTAAATGTTCATTTTTTATTTTCATGGTTCAGAAACATGTCCTTATTTTTTATTACTTTTTTTAGAATTTGGTATTTGTAGATTCTTCATCATTTTCTGCACATGTTGGTAAATTTTATTCTTGATGTGTTTTGTGGTTCATAAAGATTTGGTAATCCCATTTATGTGACAACCTTCATTGTTGGTTCTCAAAATTTACTTGCTTTAATAATTTGATTTTGATATTTTTATTCAATTTTCTTAGGTTTCAATCATCTCCCCATCCATCAGTCAACTTGTTACATATGCATGATGTATGCATGCAACTTGCAGCATGTGCTTGCAGTAGCTTATCATTAGAATTAGTACAGTTGATTTTCAAGCGCGCAGGCTTGACAGCTGCGTGCGGGAATCCATGTTGACATGCGCAGGCCTGACAGCTGCATGCGGGAATCCATCATCTGCAGCCAGAAGTCATTTTTAATGAAGGTTTCTTGACAAGCGCCTGCGTACTGAGTGTCAGTAATGTGTACCCTTGCTATATGAATGTGGGGCTGCGCGCGGGAATTATGACACAACACTGATCCACTTGTAACTCCTAAAATATACACAAAACCTCAATTATGACTGAATTTTAGGTTTTGAACCTATATATTGCATTGTGTTTGAAATAATAGGATGGCCAAAAGGTGCTATCGTGGTGCCGTGTTTTATTGATATTTTCTTCTAAATTTTGAAAAAAATTTAAGGAGGGAAAATTCAAGGGTGGGTTCAGTGAGTGACCCTACATATTTTTGGCTGGGGAATCCATTATATATGGATTTCCCACTCCTTCTAATTTATTGTTTATTTTCTGTTTGACAGGTTGCTCTTTTCAACTGGAAAGCTGACATTCCCTGCCTTTCAGTTGGGTTAATTGATCCCATAGTTCTATTTTTCTACATAGGATTCCACCTATTTCCTGGGAATCATCTTCCAATGATCTATCTGGGAAGCCTTTGCTTGTGATATTATCTTTTTCATAGAGATTAAGTCATCCTTGGCCTGGGATTCTTTGAATTCTTCCAGAAATTTCACATGCTCTTTGACTAAGCCTTTGATCATGGCTTCCTTGGCCAGATTCTGCTGGGGTGGCTGCAGGGAACCTTCTTGAAATTAAGGGGGTCTTAATTCTACTGATTTCTCCATCTCTGGGTTGGTGGTGGATAAAAGTACTTGGCTTGGCTCCTTGTGCACCAACATTTGAATCAAGGGCTCCAACCTCATCATGTTTGTCATTTTGGGCTGCCTCACAGTTACTGAGGGCTCCTGGAAGATATCCATAGTGGGTAACTTTTCCTGAGTCCCTTGTGTTGCGTCTTTTTGTGTTAAATCTATTTATAAGTATTTTTCTTTGAAAAGAAAAATATGTCATAATAATTTATTTGAAATAACTTAATTTTATAGTTAAAGGCACTAAAACTTTATTAGGATTTTATTTATCCTTAAAATGTCATCCAAAGGGGTCTTGTTGCGTTCCAATAAGATCTTCAACTGTCAAATAAATTTTCCCAGGATGTCCAGAAAAGGTCCGGTACCTCTTGATCCAAAAGATGACCTTCAGGTTGGTAGTTTTTAGGATAGGAGGGTTAACTGATAATATGAGAAAAAAGATTTTTGTGGTTAATAAAATATATTAATATCATTTAAATAAAGTATTTTTTAAAGGGGTTTTCATTTAATTTTATATTTTAAAAATTAATTTATCCAGTATTTTTTAAAACCATTATGCTATCTAAATAGAGATTGAAATTTGATACGCCTCTCAAGTTCTTCTTGCTCAAGGAGTTTATCTAATTTTTTAGGGAGAGAAGAGATTTCAAGTTGTTCAGCTTGGTTAAAAGCTTCCCACCAGTTGGTTCATAATTTTTAAGGTAATCTTCTGTTGTTATTTTTGAAAGATTTAAATAATATAATATCATTTCTGCATTGGTTTTTCAATCCACTTTTAAAGGAATGAATGATAAACCACAATTGAAAAAGTCAGAAAAACTATATCTTTGATTAATCTTATGTGAAATGTCACGTGCAAGGTATGAAATATAATAGAGTAGAATATTTTCCTGGCCAGACCCCCAATTTCCAGCCTTCTTGATGTCTAGAAACTTGCTATATTTTAGCTACCAGAGGGAATGTAATAAATAATAACTATATTTTTCAATAAATGAAGCAAAAATCCTAAAACTCTTTGGATAAAGCTATTGCAAGGTTGATTGGTTTGGTTATGATTGAATATTATTAATCAATCTTAATGAATTGATCATTAAATAAATTAATAGAGGGGAGAAAATGATTTTGGGGATCTTTAACACCTACTTCAGGGAATTCACTTTGAAGACACGTAGACTTTGTTATTTTGGAATGTTTAATTTCTATTCTTAAATGAGATATTGCGCAAAAATAATGTATGTGTAAAATGGATGATGGAGTGGCAGGGCCTTGTAACAAACCTTCCATGACAGAAAAAGGATAATAAAACTCACTGTAGCTTTATTGGATCCTTAAATACCTGTTTGAGACGTGTACTGTTGGGTTAAAACTGTGAATGGGGTTAAAAAGTTTTTCAGAAGTTCAAGTTGATAAAAAGGGTTTTCAGAAGGATAATGTTGATCAGAATGAAGCCATGAATAATTTTTTATAAGTATTTTATTACCTTGGCAAGGTTTCTGGATGTAAATATAACTGGGTCTCTGGGTATCAATATACTCAAAAGAGCTCTATATTTATAGCCTTTTGGTTCCAAATTCTGTCATTCTTGGGGATACAGGGGCTCAAAGGGACGGGTGCTAAGGCTAGAAGTGGAACAAGTGGTAGCCTGTCATGTTTTTACTGTTCTGTAACACGGATAAAATCTAATTTCACAAGGTATGGGAATTAGTCTACTTTTTTATTGATGTTTTGAAATGTGAATAACAATAATCTATCCACCTGATCATCATTCCATTAATTATCCTTAGTAAATTCTCCTGTCATTATGTATTCTTAGTAGAAATACCTATGGGTAATATGGTTTCAGATGGGTTGTCATTATGTATCAGCTGATGGGAATAAAATCATAATACTGATTTTGATCCGTATGTTCAAAATTGTGTTAGATTACTTGAAATAATTAATTCAAAAAATATCCCATGGGAATATATGTAATATTTTTACATAATCAGTTTCCTCAAAATACTGATGTCTTGAATGTCTCACAATTTTATTTTGAAAAAATTTTACGATATTTTTCAAAATGTAGTTATCTTATTTTTGAAATTTTTGGCATTTTTTATTCTATTTTATAAAAAATATGTAGAAAGTTTATTCAATTATTTTCAAATAATTTTATGTATTTCCAGAATATATACTATCCCCAGGGAAATTTATTAAATATTTAGTATTTCCCTTGTTAGTTGTAGAACTTTTACATGGTACCTTGGATTCTCAAGCCATCTTTCAGTGTGTCAGTCCGTAGTCCCACCACTGCGTAACTGTCAGATGCCCAGGGCTGTATACCCGGCTTGTCAGGGTAAGCGGAAAGGGTGGAATTGCTGCTGCTCAGGCGCGTGCAGATGTATTGGTTGCTGCTGCGTGTGGGAATTGTAACAAATCACATTTCTGTCTGTAACTCCTCTAAATCACAGAATTCCTGGATTCTGAAACCAAATTCATTGTGAAACCTATGCCTTGGGTTTCATGTGAAATATCACAATGGCCAAAATCCCAAGGACACATCTCTTTATAAACTTTTATAAATTGTTTAAAAATATGAGAATTTGGAATTTGTGGTAAGTGTCACTGAGTGACCCTACCTCATTTTTATTTAGAATCATAATTTGAGATAATATTTGTATTACTATTCCTCCTTTTATATGCTATTTATTTATTTATTTATGTTATTTTTTTACTTTTGCAGCTTTTTCTGCTATAGTAGCAAGCTGACACTGACCACATGTGAGTTAACCCAACTGGTATAGCTCTTGAAGCAGGAAGTTTATCTACACGGCAACCTGGAGTAATCCCGCCCTTGCTTTCTCAAAAATACTCCCCCTTTAATCCTCGCAACCAACCAAGCAAAAGGAACCATTTCCAGCCTCATGGACCATTGACTCTATTGGATCAATCAGCTCCCTGAAGGGCAGCCAAAAAAACAAAAAAGAAGATGCTCCCAAATTAAAAATTGACTACTTGATACTCTCCAGATCCCATATTCTCAAGAAAAAACCAAACAGATGAATCCAATCAATCACTTTTCACTCGTCTCCGGATCAAAACTTTACTGCCAGGAACAACCAACCAACAAACTCACCTGCAAAAGCAAAGTAAGATTGGTAGAACAAAAATCAACAATTTGAAACCTGGAATCAAACACCCTGGCAGATAGGATCTAAACAAAAAAATTTCTCAAGCTACAGAGACTCAAGGAAATGTTAAACTCACCAGGAATTAAATTGACTGTGGTCAAAAATGTCAGAATAAGAACCGTTTTGATTTTCAAACTTCATCCTTCTGTCAACACCAAATTTATCCACCGTCAAAATAAGTAAGACAACAAGGATGAATGAAAAATCCATCTTAAACTTCTTTTTCTTGTCAAAAGCCTTGAGGCATGCCCAAGTCAACAAGGAATTAATCAGAATCTCCTTCAAAAAAGGTGATTTCTCCAATTTCATCACCCAAATTAAGAGAATCATAAATCATCTCCATGAAGTAGTAATAGTAATCTATGAAGATATAACTGAAAAAACTATTTTAGATAAACTACCATCCAGACCATAAAATATTAGCAAGCAAACAATCCACTCAGACAGACCCAGAACTTTCAATCTTGTACTAAGATTTTTGAATGAAAAAGCCTCTATGAGCCTGGTGAAGTTAGAACCCACCCAATTAAACACTACCATTTCAGCTATAATACGCTGAAAAAAAAGTAAACATAACACTCTCCTTCCAAATTCTGGAATCTTCACCCTGAGCTCAGAACAAACAGATCATTCACAAGTAAGACTAATGCAACTGTCAGCTGCCTTAATCTCTCTCATTCAACTCTATACCAATACATGATCATTGATCCTGGTTCCACCTCTCACATGATCTCAGACTCAAACCTATTTAAATCCTTTTCTTCAAAAGAGCTAGAATCTGTGATAACTGGATCCAGAACTCATCTCCTGGAAATGAAAGGATCTGGGAAAGTCTTCCTTAAGAATGAAAAGGGGCCTGACCTGTGGCTTAAAAATGTTCTCTATGCTCCCCATGTATCTGCAAATCTCTTATCTGTCCACTTTCTGTTACTAGAATGCTAAAGGGTCAAGTTTGAGATCAATGAGTTTTCTGTGCCAAAAGAAGGAAAGTGCCACTCATACTAAATTTACAGCGTACTCTTCCTGTCATAACTGTAAAGAGATGTAAAGAGCTTCCAAGTGGAGAACTCCTACTCAAGTCACTGGGACATGTCAGCTACCATGGGAATAGGAAGAAGCTGAAAATAACTGTCAAACTAGACACGGTCTGTGAATCCTAAACCATTTGAAACATAACCAAGGCATCATTCAAAATCAGAAATAGCCCAGCCTCCAGAATGTTTGGAGAACTCTATATTGAAATTGTAGGAACCATCAAACCAGCCTCCATTGAAGACCACAGGTAATTTTTGACTGTGTTTGACAGCCACTCTTTTTATTTCTCAGGCATCCCTCCCAAATCTTAAGATGAATTATTTGATGTACTCTCTCACATTCTAGATCTGGATTCAAAAATTTTTGAATATTACCCCAGCATCCTTTACTCTGATAGAGTGGGTGAATTCAAAAAAGAAGTAATTCAATGAGTATTTCAAGAAAAATTTGATAAAAAACACCTACTCCAATTCCTACACTCCTCAACAAAATGGACTGGCCAAGATACACAAAAGAATCATACTTGAATCACTGACAACCATCTTCCATAACTCTTTATTCAACAAAAATCTGTGGAACTTTGTTCTCAAGGCCAGTACTCTCACCCTTAATCAAATAATCTCTCACAAATCCAAAGGATAAACGGAATTTAAATTCAAGAACAAGATTCTACCCTTGGACTACTTCCATCCCATCTGGAAACCTGTCTCCTGCCTCACTCTTCCACAAAGAGAATTCTCCAAGCTGGAACCCAGAGGCAAAACAGGTACTCTGATTGGCTGCAACAACAACCTCAGATACTAACACATTCTGTTAGACTCTGGTAGAATTTTTGAAGCCAAAAATTTCTGATTTCTCACCCTTGTTCCCTAAAACAAACAACAAACCCTCCATCAAAGTTGAACTTGAAAACTCAGAAAGTATGGAGCCAAGAAAAGCAACTCAGACAGCCAATAACTTTCCAGGATTCCCCCAATGAAGGTTAACTTCCTTTTAACTGTAGCAAAGAAAAAGAATGTCAAAAACTATGATGAATACTTTTCCCCAGATCATTAACCTGTAAAGGGGGGGGGCAAAGTAATTCTTCCCCCTGATTGGACAAAATAAGTTGTTTGATTTTTAGAAACATTTTTGAGGCCTGTACCAAAAAATCATGCATTTATTTCAAATTGTATGATAATTTGTTTTAGCCTCTGTTCCTTCAGGTGGAAATTCATTGATGAGTCAAAGAATCCAAACATCAATTTTTGAAAAATCATACAAAAAGGTATAAAATACCCCAAAATACATGTTTCAGGAATAGAAAAAATGAAACCATTCTTTGGGATTTAATTTTATCTTTAAAATAATTAATTTTAGGGAAGAATCTGAATAGAAATTTTATAAAAAAACCAATGAAATCTGATTTTTCCATTCATGGGAAAATGAAATTAGAATCAAACCAACAAAAAAATATTTTTTTGTTGGTTTGATGATACTTTGGTTAAATAATCAAGATAGTTACATGATAAATCATAAAATTTAGGCAGAAAATATTTCTGATGCTATTTGAGTTATGAAGTATGATTAAGTTTGAATCTTTTCCAGTTGGGGAGATTCAAGAATTTTGTGAATTCTTTTGTTTTTGTTGGTTGTGGGGAGGGACTAATCCCATTGCTTGAAAACCAATTGAAATTTTCAAAAAACAAAAAAACTACTTTATTGAAAAAAAAACTTCATCTGATTAATGATTTTATACCTCAAAAACAAAATAAAAAACAAAATAAGATGAAATATCAAGTTTTGAAGATGACTGAGGGAAAAATCAGAAAACCTTCTGAGAATAATTTTTTTTTGACTTTTATCCATAGATTCATCTATATATCCAAAAATTAAGGTTAATAAATGGTTAATTATTTTCATATCTATATTGATTGAAAATTTTTTGAGTTGAATTGATTTTCATATTATTCTTCAAAAAAATGAAATTTCCTTGTTTTTTCATTTCATATATCAGTCCAAAGACCTAGTTTCCACCCCGTAAAAAATAACTCAATTGACTCTTCAAATCCAGAAAGACCACCTTTCCTCCCAGATAAAACCTTACAGAAATATCTACAAGAGTCAAACCTGCCAAATACACCTACCTCAGTACCCCAGACAAATTCTCATAAGCCATCAAAAAAAAATTTGAATCTATTGAAAAGATGAAGGTATGGGAAGATGCAAAAAAAAACCCCTGAATCCTATATGAAAACCATCATGGTTCTAAAGACCAATCCAGCCACTGCCTTGTGACCTGAAAATAAAAATGCTAGACAATGCATCCAAGGCTTCATGCTAATACCAGGCATTGAATATGATTACACCTTCTCTTCTACTCTAAAATAAACCACTTTTCTCACACTGCTAATTCTCTCAATCTCCAAGAAAATAATCCTCAGACATTTTGATGTGACAGCAGGCTTCCTTTACACACCCCTCAAGGAAGACCTCTACATCAAAAAACCTTCAGGATTCCAAAGAACTTCTCCCTTCCTCAAACTAAATAAGTCTCTTTATACAACCTGAAGGAAGCCCCGGCCAACTGGAAAAGAACTCTCACCAACTTGCTCAAATAAATCAAACACTTTTCTTCAAAATCAGACCCCTGTCTTTACATAAACCAAGACTCATAATCAATGCTCTTCTTTCATGTTAATGAACTCATCGTAGCTGGCAGAAAACAGGAATTCAAGTCGTCTGTCTCAAACAACTCCCGAATTCCCCAGTCCAAAGTCCAGAAACTATCCTTGGAATAGATCTTACCATGTCAAACCTCAATATAACTCAATCCAAAGCAAAAAAATCAAGAAGGGTATAAAAATACTTAGATTTTCCAGCTGAAAACACATTATCACCTATCTTAAACCTGTTATCCAACACCTGGGGTAAAACAAAGACAAAAAAGATCAATTCCAGAAACTCAAAATAAACTAAAGAACCTCCAAAGGAATGCTGAACTAAGTCTCTTGCCAAAAAAGACCAGACATATCCCCTTCAGTTTTGATCCTCTCACAATTCAGCAAAAATCCAGGAATAAATCATAGGAAAGAAGAACTTGAATGCAGGAAATATCTGGCCAGAAAAACCTCAAAAAATCTCTCTCTCTATCTCCTACTCCCTATTCATTCTCTTCTAGAATCAAAAATTCAGGGACACCACCTGGCCCAATGACCTTGGATCCCAAAAATAAAGAAGCGGATATATCTTCTTCTTGATAAACATCCCCATCTCCTGGAACATCTTTAAACAAAAGAACATCAAAAATGTAATCCACTGAAGCAGAATTCAACTCACTCTCAGAAAGTCCTCAAGAAATTCAGTGGATCACTGAAATGATTCAAGAATTTTGGCCTACCCAATCACAAATCCCTGTATTCAAAATGGAAAAGAAATGAACAACCAAAAAGATCAAACACTATGGCTTCAATTCCAAGACCAAGCAGCTTCACATTAAAATCAAATATTTTGCCTATTAATTCCTCTCACAAAATAACTTTTTGAACAAAAAAAATATAAACTCACTCAAAAATGACCACATCAACCACACTTCAATTATCCCAACCAGGATAACTCTTGAAGCAGCCTGGCCATCTTCACCTCAACCTGGGATAATCCAAATTGTGATAACTCCTGCATTGCGTGGATGTCACACAACCACCCCATTTAATATAGGGAAATCTTAGATGATTGTGAGTGCAAAGGGAGAGGCTGAGTGCAAGGAAAAATGCAATTTAGCAAGGCTAACACCAAGTGAAAACTTAGGATTTGATGTCTCAACAAACAGCAAGAGGAAAATTCTCCTAAGGAAAGGAACTAAAGCCAAGACCAATGTGATAACTGGATTTAGCAAGATGCAAGAATTTATGAAATGAACTAACTGAGGAGAAAATCATCAGGCAGGAAAAACAGCCTTTTTAAGGTAATCCAAAGACTACCAGATAAAACCCAATGGATGTTCAACTGCAGATAGACAGAAATGAGTCATTAAGTGAAAGGAATGGACTGGGAAAATGAAATAACAGTACATTTTTTCCAAGGTCTTAGAATAGTTGAAGGACAATAGAATATGAGCTTAGAATCAAGTAGTAAATGAAACAGGAATGAATAAAATTTGAGGAGAATGCAAATGTGAACATGTATATTATGCAGGGTAAGGGAATAGTCTATTTGCCAAATATACATCTGATGTGGCTATCTTGGCATGATTGCAAACTAGTGTGATCACTTGACTGAGAATGGAAGTCCAAGGGTTGATGATACCCAGGGTAGAATAGGAAAGCTTTCATGGATGTTTGACCAGTCTTAGAGTTAACTGCAAGATTTGCAAGGATATACTGAGTCAGTCACCAGGATTGGGAGGTTTTTAAGCAAGCCAAGGTAGTTATCAAAGGAACCATTGATTTTGTGATTTATTTGTGTCACTCTTTATGGTTTGAGGTAGATGGTACTCAGGGGAATGATATATCAAATTGGGGGAGACAATAACCATTAACCCTTGAGAGTGTCATAGGAGGTTCAAACTTGCTTGACTACAGTCCAACTTATCCTCCTGCCCTTGCTTGCTTGAACATCCGCCCTCTTGCATCCTCAAAACCAAAGAATCTAAAAAAACCATTTCCAGACTCAAGGCCTATTGAATAAATTAGATCAATAAGCTCCTTCAACAACATCTAACAAAATAAAGAAGAAGGCCCTCCCAAACAAACAATCATCTACTAAATACTGTCACACTCCAAGTTCAAGGGTTATTTCATTCATAATTTCAACATATTTTTTTCCTCACTAAAATGCATCTCAGTCCATAAGCATGAGACAAATAAAGCACAAAATCCATGATTCTATCTGCCTACTATCTCTGCCTTGTGTAAAAACCTTCCAATCTTGGCAAACCAGTAGATACTTGCACATACTTGAAGTTGGCTCTAATACCAATCAACCATCCATTTGAGCTTTTCTCTTCTTCCCTCAGTATCATCAAACCTTGGAATTCCATTCTTTTTCATGCACCCACACAAGCTTGAACTCATTCCTAGATAGAAACATCAACTTTATAGTTGTCAAATTGACTAGTCCCTCAAACTGCATAAACTAAATCTTAATATTCACATTTTATTCACATGTCATTCCTTCCTGTCTCATCCATTAATTCCTTTTAAATTCACATTCTATTCTTTGTGCACCTTTGCTACAACCTCAGAGAAAATTTCAATGTTATTTTTTTTTCCAATTCCATCCCTGTCATTCCTTGCCTCATTTCTCCATAGCTGTAGTTTGCCATCCATCAGTCTGTATCCATTTATCATTGGATTACCTTATAAATGCTATGTTACCTTCCGGAATATTTTCTCCTCTGTTAGTTAATTTCAGAATTTCCTGCATTTTCTCAATCATGTCAGCACATTGAAACTGGCTTGCTTTTCCTTTAAATTGGAACATTTCATCCCTCTTGCTTTTTGTTGAGCCATCAAACCATATTTTTCACTTTGCAGTAAGCCTTGCCACTTTGCACTTATTCCTCTCACTGAGCCTTCTTCTTTTTGTTGATAATCATCTAAGATTTCCCTATGGTAAGTGGGGTGGTCGTGTGACAGTAAATCAACTAATGAAACTCCTCTATTGTAGTTTTCTCACCTATAATAAATTCCTTTTATAATGTCAAATACTTGCTCAACTGGTAACGCTTTCCTCACCCCTTTTAATGATGATATCCAGGGCTTCACAGCCCTAAGAACCTTAAGATCCCATTCCTTCTTCCAAATCTCCCTTGTTTCAACCTCTATAAAATCCGCTGGCTCCTCAAATGGAAGCTCCTGTGGACTCTCTTGAGGAAATTGAATATTAAGAACATTCCTACAAGAAAACCTTGACTTGTGGTAGACCAAGAGCTTGCACTTGTGCTCCCAATAAAAAAGCTTTGAACCTTGTCTCTGATTGGATCCAGGCTCTAAATCAGAATTCCTTGCCACCTAGAACAAGTGGTCCCTGCTTTTGCACCCCAGGCATGAAGCAAATGGATCACTTTGTAGGGAACACTTCCATAAACTTAAATATTTTCTAAAGTCTTTGAAAATCATTTTCTCAAACAATCTACAAAAAACCCCTCCAATAGACATAAAGTTATGTATGTTTCTTCCTTCTTAGGGGTTAGAGCTTTGCAGTGGTTCAAACCTTACCTAAAAATCTTTTCAAATACCAGTCCCACTTTAATTCTCAAAAACTGGGACAAGTTCAAGCCAAAAACTTTTTTCTTGTTTGGAGATCCCAAAAATGTTCAAAACAGCAAATATGAGCTTAATAATCTAGTTATGAAGGAGAATAGGAGGTTATGTGTTAATATTTCTCATTTTCAAAAACTGAATTCTTACATCCAATGGAATGAGGCACCGCTTTTTTTCTACTTCCAAAATAATTTAATGGCAAAATTAATTGAAAAACTTGCAGCTGGGGGAAATAAGACAGCCTCCCAGCAGCAGCTAATCAATTAGGTGATTAAGCATGATAATTTCTGTAACAAAAAGAACTGCATATGGCAACACCCCCATTGATCTTTAACCTTGGCTGCAAAGGCAGATGAATCCTCAAACCAGAATTTGAAGAATTTGAAACACCCCAAACCATATCAAACGTTGAACTCCATCTTGAAAGGGAAAAACGTTTTCAAAACTCCAAATTTTCTGGATAAAGAAACCAGGATGCTCCAGAAAAAGCAAGGTATAAGGAGTGATAAAAAGGGTTATGTAGGTATTGTTGAGGAAAAAATGATTTCAACAGTTGTGCAAAGCGTCTAGCATGTGAAGAGGCTAGACAGGCAAAAAAATTAGCTTGTTGTTTTTCTAATACCTGCAATGAATACTAAATATTATCTAAATTAAAGCAATTTAATCTTGGCACTTGTGAGTCACTTGGTTCTCCAAGTTCAATATTTGTCCTATTCAATTCTGACAACACTCCTTATGTTGTTCTGATTGATTTTGGAGGTAATGTTTATTTTATAAGTTCATCTTTTGCCACTTCCAAAAATTTTACATGTGCCAAGATAGATAAATTCCCAATCTATTTAGTAAGTAGTGAAACAAAGCCATCTTTTTGGTTTACCCAAAAGGCAAAATGGAACTTTGTATTTTCCAATTTACCCAGTTTTGAATGGGATTTGTTTTTTCTGGATATACCCAGGATTGAAAATACCATTCTAGGTTTCATGCTTCAACCTGAGGGGCTATTGTATTCTCTGCTTTGACATATCATTTGCCCCAGTACCATCTACCTCAGTCCATAAGCATGACACAAACAAAGCACAACATCAATGGTACTGGCCACTTACCGCCTCTGGCTTGCATAAAAACATTCCAATCTTTGAGGCTGAATCAGTATATACTTGCAAACCTTGTAGTTAACTCTATACTGGTCAACCATGCATTCAAGCCCCACTCTTTTATCCTGGGTATCATCAACACTTGGACTTCCATTCACGGTCAGTCACTCACACTAGCTTGCAGTCATTTCTAGTGAGCCACATCAACTGTATAGTTTGAAAATGGACTAGTCCCATAACCTGCATAAGCTTTATCTTCAAATATGGATTGTCTTCACATGTCATTCCTTCCTGACGCAGCCATTACCACTTTCTACATTCACATTTGATTTTTTTTAAAATAACGTAAAACTTAAGAATCAAATTTACTGTTATTTCATTTCCCATTATGTTCCTGTGATTCATTTCCTGACAGCTCCCTATCTGTAGATGACCATTTATCAGTTTATATCTTGTTACATTTGGATTACCTTATAAAGGCTGTGTTGCCAGATCTCCTCAGTAAGCTAATTTCATACACTCTGGGATCTTGCTAAATCCATTCATCACATTGGGCTTGCCTTTAGCTACTTTCAATTTTATCACTTATCTCCTCTTGCTGTTTGTTGAGTCATGAACGCCTAATTTTGCACTTTTCAGTTGGCCTCAATATCTTTCATTTCCCATGCACTCTTTCACTTCCTTTCACTCAAAATCATCTGGGATTTCCCCATTATAAGTGGGGTGGTTGTGTGAAAGTAGATTAACTAACTCAACTTCTCTATTGTAGTTTGCCAAACTATAATAGACTCTTATTTTACAATTCCATGTAATTTCTCAACTGTAAATGATTCCCCCAAACCTTAAAATGATGATATCCATTGTGTAGGGTGATCCAGTGCTTCAAGGGCCCAACAACCTTTAGATCCTGTCCCTTCCTCTAAATAACCTTTGTTCAAACCTCTTGATGAGCCTCTTTCTCCTCAACAGGAAGCTCTGGTGGACCCTCTCAAAGAAATCAAGGATTGCAATTACTCTTCCAATGAAACCTTGACTCTTGGTAGATTGAGGCTTTGCGCAAGTGCCCCCAAGACAAAATATTTTACCTTGCTCTCAACCTGAATCCAGTTGCTCACTAATAATGACTCAAAATCTGTTCCAAGTGGTACTAACTTCCATACTCCAAACATGAGGCAACCAGATAGTTTTAAGGGGGAACACTCCCATAAACTTAGATCTTATCTGCAGTCCTGCAAAATCATCTTCTCAAACAATCCCAAAAATTATCCTTCTGATAGAAAAAAATTTACTTATGCGTCCTCATTCTTAGGAGGAAGAGCCTTGCAGTGGTTTGAACCGTACCTTGAAATTTTATCCAACACCAGTCCCACTTGTATTCTCAAAAATTGGGACAAGTTTGAGAAACAACTGTTCACCCTGTTTGGTGACCCCAATTAATTCAGAAAAACCAAATACAAACTTGAAAACCTATTCAAGAAAGAGAACAGTAGAGTTTCCCTTTATATCTCCCATATTCAAACCTTGCAGTCTTGCATCCAATGGAAGAAGGCAAGACTTTTATTTCACTTTTGAAAAGGGTTACCAGCAGGCCTAGTTGGAAAACTTGCAGTTTGGGGACATAAGACAACCTTCCTTCAGCAGTTAATTGACTGGGTTCTTAAGGTTGATAATGGCTATCACAACAAAAACCACTTGATTTTCAACTTCAACTCAAAATTAAAACAACTCTTTAAAGAAACACTCAAAGAATCTGAAACAATCTAAACCCAATCCAAGCTCAAAATCAATACAAACAGGGAAGACAATTCCCAAATTCCAAAGTTCCTGGAAAAGGAAACTTGAATTCTACAGAATGACAAATTTCAAAGGAGGGAAAACAATGGGTTATGTATTTAGTGTGCAGGAAAACATTATTCCAGTAATTGTGGGAAGCGGCTAGCACATGAAGAGGCTAAGCATGAAAAAAATAAGCTTGTATTTTTTATAATTTCAAGGAAAACTACACATTTTCAAATTACATTGAGTCAATCTTTGCGCTTGCAAGTTGCTTGGTTCTCCCAGTTCAAGATTTAACCTCTTCCATGCAAAAAATACTCCTTATTGTGATTTACTCAATTCTGGCGCTAATGTTTCTTTTATAATTTAATCTTTTTCCACTTCCAAAAATATTACGGGTTCCAAGATAAATAATTTTTCCATCTATTTAGCAAGTAGTTCAACTTAGCTGTCTCATTGAGTTTCCCAAAAGGGAAAATGGAACTTTGCATTTTCAATTTTCCCCAGCTTTGAATGGTATTTATTTGTGCTGGGTATCCACAGAATGGAGAAAACCATTCTAGGCCATAGTTTACTGGAATCTGGATTTGAGCTGGCAAGAAGGAGTAAGTAACCTTTGAACCTTGCAACCACAGGATTGTAAACATTCTTTCATACAGGAATTTAAAAGCATACCTGACACTTTGATTTAGTTGGATGAAACCTTTCTTCCAGAACATTTGGAATTTCCTGATTTCCATTCCCAATTTCCCTCCACATATTTAGGATTTATTGCTTTTTTGTCCAACCTAATACTTTGAATAGAAAAGGGCGCCTAAAAACAGTATATTGTGAGCTGGTCAATCCTCTTGCATTGTGTGAGCACTTCAAATCCAGTGATCAAATGTGACAAGATTGAAGATTTAGAAATCATTTGAGATTCTTTACCTTTGGTTTACCATGACTTATCTGACATCTTTTCAGCTGTAAAGGCAGATAAAGTTCCTCCTTCCTGTTCTGGTGGGCACAGGATCAACCTTAATTGCCCACATCTAGCAGCCAGACCGGTCTACTATCTCTCAAAGGAAAAATCAATGGCACTTCAAGAATACATTTCAGAATACTTATTGAAAGGATTTCTTTGACCAAGAAATTTGCATACTGGCTTGCCAATCCTATTCATTCCAAATAAAGACAGGGGCTGTTTACTTTGCATCATCTGCAGGAAACTGAACCAGGTAAGAGGGAAGAATGCCTACCAAGCACGGCCTATGTTTCATCTCCTCACTCTCTTCCATGGAGCTGATTATTTCTCAAATTTTGAACTTTGAGGCTGCTATAAACTAATTTGGATTGCAAAGGGTCATCTTAATTTGACCGCAAAAAGAACACAGTTTGAGAATTATAAGTATCATGTCATGCCTTTCAGCCTCTTAAATGCTCCTTCCACTTTTCAACATTTAGCAAATGACATTTTTTCTGAACTTGTAGATAAATACCTCGTGGTGTATCTTTATTATATACCAGTCTAATCTAAGACTCTCAAGGATCAGATTGCAGATGTGGAGAGGTGCTTCAACAACTTTGAAAAAATAAACCGTTTGAAAAAGCCCCTAAGTGTGAGTTTCATACCCATTCTCTCCAATTTCTTTGTTTCACAGTCTCTCAGCAAAGACTATTGATGCAACAAGCAAAGTTTCAGTGAAAATTGTACTGGCCCACATATTTTTCAGTCAGATACCTTCAAGCTTTCCTGGGTTTCAGTATTTTTTAAAGCGGTTTTATTGAGAATTAATCCAAGAAAACCAGGAATATTACTGACATTCTTCAAAATGATACTCATTTTGTTTTTAAAGAACAAGCTTCTTTTGATTTTGGATCTCTAAAAAAAGTCTTCACCACTGCTCCAATACTTGATCACCTCAACAATATAGCTTGCACTATTGTGGAAACAGATGCAAGCAACTTTGCAATTGTGGGAGATCTCTCACAGTTTTCTTCCTCTTTTTCTCTTTTTCATCCTGTGTATTTTGAGTCTCAAAAATTGCTCCTTGCAGAGCTTAATTAAAAAATTAACAACAAGGAACTTCTTTCAATTGTTTTCTGCGTGAAGAAATGGCATTCATACCTCTTGAATCTTTTTAAACCCTTTGTGGTTCTAACTGATTAAAATTCTTGTAAATATTTCATGAGCTCTAAAGTACTCACACACAGACAGGCAAAATGGGAAAATATCTCTCCAAGTTCAAATTAAAATAACGTGCCTCTCCTGGAAACAAGCAGTAGTCCATGATAATTTATCATGTTGAGAAAAAATTTACCCAGGGGGGGAGCACCTTTTCCAGCAACAACCTTGAAAACATTAGGACACTCTTCTCTCACCAGTCTGCCCAACATTGTTCAATGATCACCCACCTTCAAGACATGGCTTCAGGAATTTGATATGCACAAATCAACAATCCCAAGTGTAAAAAACTTTTCAAGAGTGCAAAATTATTAGATAGAGACTATATAATTGATTAAAATGATTACTTAGTTGATAAAGACCATATGGTAGTACGTGATAATCCTCAAATTATTTTAGATATCTTCAAGTCTTGGAATGATTCTTTGCTTCATTTTCATCATGGGAAGGATAAAACCTACCAATTGATTGCACAATACTTCTATTGGCCTGGTATCACCAAGGAAGTAAAAGACTATTTCAGCGCGTGATATGATTGCAATTGTAAAGATTCCTCAAAATACCTGAATTATGGGCTTCTCCAGCCACTTCAAATCCTGCCTATTTATTGGCACTTGTTTTTTATGGATTTTATTTTGCAATTACCTAATTTTAGGGGTTATGATTCTGAAAGAAAGCTTGGCCCATTCAAAGTTTAATAATTCATCTCCACTAACGCTTTTAATCTTACCTTACCTGCAAAACAGAAAGATATCCACCTGGTCTTTCATTTTTCTCTCCTGGAGCCAGCTTGAGTTCTATACCCAGGCAAGACTCATCCCCCTCAAGAACAGGTCAATGTCCAAGACAATCTCAAGTGGGGGTAAACCTTATTCTGGATTCCAGGTTACACAAAGGAAAACTTCCATACATCTTCAAATGGACTTGCTTCCAGTTCAAAAAGCTTGTACCTTGTGGGAACAAGTGAATCATAATAGAAACTCCCTTTTTTTGCTTAGAGAATTCCATGAAAACTACCCTTGAAAACCTTGCCAATCTTGATTCAATCCCTCCCAATCCCATTCCACATTTGCATCCCATTCCATATCATTAGGCCAAGAACATTACCCATTCCATCCTATCCTATTGCCTTTTCAGTTTCTTAAAATTTGTTTCATCTTTTTTTGGAACATGTGATTTTTTATATTTATTAAAAGAAAAAATTCTATATCTTTAAGACCAAAAAATTAATAATAATAAAAATAATAATAAAATTAAATTACATAAAAAATTAAAAGTTGTCTTTTATTTATTTTTCTGGTTCTTCCCAATTCTTGGGCAATTCTGCTACCATAAAGCTAAATTCATTCAAGTCCTCACAATTTATCAGAATTAACATTTGTGGCAACGCAAGAACTTGTGTGACCAATTTTTTTTGGAAGATCTCCTTGCACTTTGTATTTTGAGCCCTATTTAGCCGTGCATTCCATCCAACTTCCTCCAAGAGTTATTTGTATTCTCTCTTCCTTCAGCCTTGCAAAAAAAATCTCAAACATTTCCAGTTAATTTCCCTGCATCACTCTTGATTGGGACCACAAATCATGTTGAAATACACCTCTGACTTGGACGCGCGTGCTACCACTCTGATGTAGAAACTCAATATCCAGATACCCTTAAGTCTTGGAAAGCGAAAGACCTCCTGTGTTGCAAAACTGATGGATGGTTGCCATTCCTTCTTCCTACTCTTATCCTCACATAAACCTCTTTCCAACCATCACATCACCTACCTCACTCCGATTCAAGATCAATTATCACAGCCAAGCCTGGAATCGTCTCAAGCTGTTAATGCCAAATACTGATTCAACACTCCGATCTGGCTCGTACTGATGGAATAATCTGTACCCTCCAGGTCTACTCAATCTCATCAGCAGGTCTCAAGATTGATTCCTCAGACTCTCAGACCGCCTTAATCAGTACGCCGCTCTTCAGTTCTAACTTAGATCACATTTACTTTGTACCTCAAACTTAATGACTCGAACCATCATTTTCATGTATTTTCAGTTGTGTCTCAATGAAAGTTGTGGAATATTCAGTGTGGAGCTATTGAGCCTTTATCTCTTAGCCTTCCTGTTGGTTGCTGTTCCTTCTTTCCTTCATGTCATCTCAAGATTGTTTGTTTCATTCACTCATCTCAGTTCACCTTTGAAATCAAATAGTGGTCCTGGTTCACTAGGTCATCACGTTCTTTCACAGTTAAAAGCCTTCTCTCAAACCAACCGGTGAAATGGAACCCACACCAGGACCAGGGGGTGATAGCTCCATGAGGGTGATAACAATCAAGACTCCAATTGAATCAACCCCACTGTTAAATGAAGACAACTACTCTATCTGGAAAGTCAAGATGGAGAGTCTTTTTGACTTAAAGGGGACTCTCCAAATCATGGAAGATCCTGATGACCAGTCCCAACTAGACACTGAAGTCAACCGCAACATGGCTCCATTCATCTTGGCCAAATTGGAACCGTCCACTCACTCCAACATTGTCAACTCAACCAACTGTTGTAAAGCAAAAAGCATCTGGCAGGCTGCTAGAGATCACTTCACCTCTTTGCAATCAGCAAACAGAGCAAGAATCTTCAACGCCTTTCTCTACCTTCCCTACAGCAAGGAAAATATTGAGATTGGCATTGACTTACCTCCTGATATTCTGGCCTATTTGCTTCTCTTCAAATTTCCTCCAAATCTGAAATCCATTGCCCCTCAAATAACTAATGGAGAAAGAGGTATCAACGTCAATCTAGTCCTGAATAATCTCATACAGTTCAAGAACAAAAACAGTGAAAAAGTGAACAATACCTCATCATCTTTGAAAGTCAGTATTAGCCTCTACAAAGACTACCCATGTTGTTCTAACGGCATCCACAATCAATTGGTAAGGAATCACTCATGGGAAAACTGCTGGATTGAGTTTCCAGAGCTCAGACCCAAGGACTCCAAGCCCAGAAAAAGAAATAAGAAAAATAACAAATCTGCCAACTTCTTTTCTTTTTTTCACTGCCTCACCAACAGCCACTGTAGTAACGTCAATCACTTCATCCTTGATTCAGGCTGCTCAATCCACATGCTTAACAATAGAAATAGGTTCACTCAACTGTCAGACAAGGATGGTTCGGACATCATCAAGACTGGGAAGCCTGGATCCGGATTACCAATAATGGGACGTGGAATTGCAAGGCTTAAGTTTGGAAGGTCTAATCTAGATTTGAAAGAAGCAGCCTGGACCCCTGAAGCGAATTTCAATCTTCTGTTGATGGGAGCTCTCCTTAGTCAAGGAGCTGTCCTTAAAGCAACCACACATGCCAGCCTCCAGAATTCAAGCTCAAGAAAGATGACCAGACTATTGTAAAAGGTTGAATCATCAATAATTTGCTCATGATTGATTCCCCAGATCACCATGCCCTTACCGGATTTACCAATGACATTGCCGAAATTCATCTCAAATTGGGACATGCGAGTGTCTCCCTAATGGAGAAATTTCTTGGCTCATCAATCCCCAACAAAATCAAGCAAAGCTTTCAATGCAAAGGATGCGACAAATCAAAGATCACCAGGTCACCATTCAAGGAAACATTGATCCAAGCCTCCAAAGTCTTCCAGCGGATTCACGTCTACCTCATGGGGCCAATTAACCCAACAGCAAAGGGGGGTTACGGATTTTTTCTGACCCTTGTTGACAACTTTAGTGGCTACATAGGTTGCTTTCCGCTGAAAAGCAAAAGCAAGGCAGGGCAGTTCCTTCAATTAATAATTCAGAATGAACACCACCGACTGGGATACTATCCAACTGAAATATGCAGCGACGGAGGTGGTGAGTTCATCAACAATGATTTCACAACTTTCCTGGAAGAAAAATCCATTCGTTGAGTCGTCTCAGAACCCTATCATCCACAACACAACGGACGGGCCAAACGAGCGAACCAAACCATAGCTGAGGACGTACAATCTACCCACGCCTCTTCAAAAATTCCCCAATCATACTGAAGAGTTGAATAATGACTATATTGCCATGAGGGATGAAAAGGTAATGGTAGGCTGTGGAGGAGCTTGATTAGGAGGAATAATAAGGCTACAAAGAGCCAATGGAGAGGGGATAATTCTTGTATAGTCAAGAGGAACTGATCTGAAGAGGAGGAAGGGGCACTCTGGTTTTGTTGACTGGTAATCAGATGAATTTCATTCCTGGTTCAAGGGGAGGACCAGTATTTAAGCACAACTAGAGAACCCCCAAAAGGGGCCTAAGACAGAAGGTTAGTGACAACTAGAGATCCCCAGAAGGGGCCTGAGACATGAGTAGTTATTTAATGGAAAAGGTAAGTTGGAGATAAAGGTAACTAAATTTGTTAGTTACAGAATAAGAACAGAAAAAGACAAAACGCCACCTTAACTGAAAAATTTAGGAACCAATTTGAGACCAATCAACACATACTGGCACAAAAAAATCCGGAGCTGCTCCCTATCACTCAAACAGATCGGCAACAACCCTGGTTTGATGCCCTGGGAACAGATGCACGGATCATGACTGCCAAGCGATTACCTCAAACCAATTGGGACAAGCCTCACCTATCTGATCCTTGGGAATCGCAAACCAAACAAATTTGAAGAAAAAGGGGCTCGGGGTCGACTCATAGGATACCAACCAAAACTTCTGTCATATAGAGTGCTCACAAAGATGGGCTTGGTGATAGAGACAAAACATGTCCGATTTGACAAGATCAGTTCCGCTCCAAAGGATGACTGGCCAGAAGAACTAATTGACTGGACAACCCCAGACATCACTCATCCCACCTGCGCTACCCAACCTCTTGAATCAAGCATCAAGCCCGCTCAAGGAAGCAACTACTCCCCTGACTCTGAATCCAAATCTGAAGACTCCGCAAGCAATGTGGAGACCGTAACCAACCAGCTCACCATTGACCAAACTCCCTCCAGAGTGTTTAGAGACCGCAGTCAACTCAAAAAACCCCAACGCTACGGTTACTCAGCTAGCTTTGTGCCAAAAAATGTCTTTGAGGCTATCAAGTCCGAACCCTGGCAAAAATCCCTGGACGTGGAACTTAATACCTGCAAGGAACTTGGCATATGGGAAGACTACTTTGGAGAAGAGCCTGAAAATATACTGAACATGACTTATGCCTTCAAAATAAAGTAGAACACTCACGGAAGACCTGAAACTTACAAAACAAGAGTCTGCGTTCACGGATTCAACCAAATGTACGGGATTGACTACCTCAACACCTATGCTCCAACCGGAAAGGTAGCCTCCCTGAGAGCGGTACTGCTCTTGGCAGTTGAGAAAGACTTGCCCATCCTCCAATTTGACATAAAAGGGGCCTTCCACCACGCACCCCTTGACAAAGATGTTTTCATTAGGAGGCCGACTGGCTCAAAGCAAAAAAGCCCAATACTCAAGCTCAAAAAATCTCTCTATGGACTCAAACAGGCGCCAAAGAACTGGTACGGGACACTAAGCAACTGGATACAACTTCAAGGCTTCACCATATCCAATGCGGATCCCTGCCTATACATAGGAAACAACCAATGATCTGCCATCTTTGTTCATGTCAATAACCTGTTAATGGTCAGGGACGTAGATACCTTCAAGGCAAGTTTCATCAAAGAATTCCCCAACTCCTCGGTACATCTCCCAAATACCCTGTTAGGGATGAAGGTTGGACGGGACAATACCTCCATCAAGCTCTCACTTTCCCTACACATAGAAAAGGGGCTCAAAGAGATGAACATGACCAACTGTAAATTCTCAAACACTCCTTGTACTGCAGGTCTTCAGCTGACACCTTCCACTGACAAAGAAGTCCAAGAGTTAAATTGGCTGAACTTGAAGTACAGTTCTCCAATTGGGAGGCTCAATTTCATTGCCCAGCTGGATTGGCCCAACATTAGCTTTGCGGTCTCTTCTCTTGCGCGCTTCTCTGAGAACTCCAGCATCAAACACTGGAACAAATTAGTTAGAGTGTGGAAATACCTAGCTGCAACCAAGGACCAATTCCTCAGGATATCAAAGAAGCACAGCAACAACAGCTTAACTGTCTACAGCAACACCAGCTGGACTGAGGATCCTGAAACCAGGAAATCTCAAACTGGTTTCATCTGTTTCTTCAGAGGAGCCCCTATCTATTGGACCAGCCGCCGTCAGCAGAACATAACTCACTCATCCACCAAAGCCAAGTTGAATTCCCTATGTGACGGTTAACTGGAGTCAAGGTGGATTGATCACATGATAGCGGAGCTATGGAGAATCAATTGTATTGCCAGCTTTCACCTCATTGACAACAAAGGACTCCTAGACAAGATTGTCAACTTTTGCTCAAATTCAAAGACCAAATTCATTGACTTAAAAACAAAAAGCCTACGTGCCAATCTTAAAGCTAACGAGATCAAGGTCAAGCTAGTGACCTCTGACTTAATGGTAGCGGACGCTCTGACCAAGAGTGCCAATCCCACATCAATCTTGCGACTGTTAAACCATGTTAGTGTCTGAAATCTGCGTGTTGAATCAAGGGGGAATTTTGAAATACACCTCTGACTTGGATGCGCGCGCTAGCAATCTGATGTAGCAACTCCAGATCCAGATACCCTCAGGTCTTGGCAAGCAAACAACCTCCTGTGTTGCAAAACTGATGAAAAGTCTCCATTCCTTCTTCCTACTGTCATCGTCACATCAACCTCTTTCTCACCATCACATCACCTACCTCACTCCGATTCAAGATCAATTATCACAGCCAAGCCTGGAATTTTCTCAAGCTGGTAATGCCAAATACTGATTCAACACTCCGATCTGGCTCGTACTGACGGAATAATCTGTACCCTCCAGGTGTACTCACTCCCATCAGCAGGTCTCAAGATCAATTCCTCAGACTCTCAGATTGCCTTAATCAGTAAGCCGCTCTTCAGTTCTAACTTAGATCACATTTACTTTGTACCTCAAAATTAATGACTCGAACCATCATTTTCATGTATTTTCAGTTGTGTCTCAATGAAAGTTGTGGAATATTCAGTGTGGAGCTATTGAGCCTTTATCTCTTAGCCTTCCTGTTGGTTGCTGTTCCTTCTTTCCTTCATGTCATCTCAAGATTGTTTGTTTCATTCACTCATCTCAGTTCACCTTTGAAATCAAATAGTGGTCCTGGTTCACTAGGTCATCTTGTTCTTTCAAATCACACCTGGTTCCCCTTTACTTTGCCTTCCATCCCATTTCCTTCCGTTCCAACCCTTTCCTTGTGTCCTGTTCAATTCTCTTCCTACATTCTTTTTCCTTGGTTTTCTTCATTGATTTATTCCTGTTCAATTCCAGTCCCTCCTTCCACTTCCATCTGTTCTTGCCTTGCCTCCTCAGTTCTACAATTTTTTCCTCAACTCAAACCTTGCTACTTACCTTGGAATTAATTTGGTTTGCTTGGAACTTGGTTGATTTCCCAAAATACAGTGACGGTGGTGGAGGTGGATTGGTTGTGTACCTCCTGAATCTTGTCAATAGTAAAGAGAACAATTTCAATCATATTATTTTCATTTTTCCATTCAGTCAGTCTCTATCCTTACTTACCTGGGTTCTTGATTCCAAGGAATTAGATCTCCAGCAATGGCAGTAAATGGTAGCTCACTCAAGGAGCAGACCTTTGACTGTTTAATTTGCTTGTGGACGCCACAGGGCTATTGACCACTGGTTTGCTATTCAATGTGAATTTTAAGGCCACCTTTTGAAGACAACACTGATTGCACTAGCCACAAAGACCCCAAAAGGCAGTACTAGGGACACATCTTTTTTATTGGAAAATGAAGTTTTTGCAACAACAAGATGATGATGAAAAAATATTTAAATTACAAACTTTATCTAAAGCAAAGAAGTATAGTAATAGATAAAGGGTATACAGTGGTTCAAAAAACATTTGGAATAAAAGGGAATCATCTGAATGCTTGCAGGAGCTTGCGTCTTTTTACACCGGCAACTTTCAGGCTAAAATCTAAAGTTTTATTGTCTTTTCCACTTTGAAATATCCTTTTACTCTTTATCATCCACCTCAGTCAATGATTGCAACAAAAAAAAGCACAAAATCAATTCTGCCTTTGGCTTACCACCTCTGGCTTGCGTAACAACCTTCCAATTTTGGCAACTGACTCAGAATATGATTGCAAATCTTGCAATCAACTCTAAAATTGTTGAACCTCCATTCAAGATCCTCTCTTCTACCCTGGGTATCATGAAAACTTGGACTTCTTTTCTTGGTCACACACTCAAACTAGCTTGCACCCATGTCTAGGTAGCCAAATCAACGTTAAATTTTTCAAATGGACTAGTTCCTTACCCTATATAAGCTGTATCTTAACATTTTAATCTCTTCAAATTTAATTCCTTTCTTTCCCATCAATTACTACTTTGTCCATTCACATTCCGTTGTTTTGAACTTATGATTCAAACCACAAAAAAACTTCCCTGTTATTTCATTTTCCATGCCTTTCCTGTCATTCATTGCCTCACTTCTCCCTTGCTGTAGATGAACATTTATCAGGTTGTATCTAGTTACCTTTGGATCAACATATAAATGCTGTGTTGCCTACCTGAAGATTTCCCCCTCAGTTATTTAATCAGATAAGGTCTCACATATTTCTAAATCCAGTCATCACATTGGGCTTGGCTTTAGTTCCTTTCCATTGGAACAATTATCTCCTCTTTCACCACATCCAAAGTTTGAACTTTGCAGTTAGCCTTGCTATCTTTCATTGCCCTCACAATCAGCCCCTTTTCTGGTTTCTCAAAAACATCTAAGATTTCAAACCATTTGAGATTGCCCTATAGTATGTGTGGTATGTGTGTGAAATCTTTAATTGGCCAAAAAGCTCAATACTGGAGCCGTAGTATTTTGGTTCTTTTTTTTTCTTAATTATTTAAAAATATGAGGAGTTGGATTTCACGGGTGGGGTCAGTGAGTGACCCTACCTAATTTTGGATGGGAAATCCATTTCTGTAATAATATTTATGGTTTTCCTACTCCTTCTTAGGTTAGTTGTATTATTATTATTTTTATGTTATTTTAGGTACTTTTGCAGCTTGCTCTGCAATAGTAGCAAGCTGTCACTACCTTTGTCAAAAAAGGTATGAAGCGCACAAAATACTAATTTCGGACCTGGGAGACACTGCCTTTGATTCCATTTTCACTTCCAAAAAAGATTACAACCCACACGCTGTAAGACTCCAAACGTTGCTAGGCCTTGGCAGTTCTGTGGAGGGGAAAGGTGCTGTTTAGGCTGCCCTCCTGAGTGTTACAAAAATATTTATATGTAGCCAAGATCAAGGTCCAGAACCTGGTAAATGAGGAATCAAGGAGTAGAGGATAAAGATGATAATAGTTCGGTAGCAATGGAACAGCACTATCTGAGACAAGATTATGCAGGGAAAAACTTGAACAAAAGAAGTTAAAGTCTTTTTAGAGTTCAAAGAACAAAATCTGTTTTATGTAAACAATGCCCACAAGCTAATAACTCTGGTTGTCAGCAGAAGATTGGGGGTGATCAACTCAAACCCAACCAACCTCCAGGTTCTCAATGAACCTTCCCAACTCTCTGCAATCAAGCGCTTGAAGGGTGCCAGATAACTGAGGGTGGCTGTACAAAACAAAGCACAACGTTTAAGAAGCTCCAAAAGCAAAAAGTAACTGATTTGAAGCAAGGATAACCTCAAAACTTCTCAAGGGACTCAAGAGTAGGCTGGCAGAATGCAACTCCAAAGAAAATAAAGGGAGGTATAACACTCAAGGTCTTAAGCTTAATAAGACCTCTTCAATCAATCGTGATTGGCTCCAGAAAGATGATCAAGGATCAGGACCAGTATGGTCAGAGAAAGGGATCAAAGAGTGGTATAACACACTCAAAAATTCCAACAGACAGAATTTTTCTTCAACCAGCAAGGCTATTGGTTGGTGATAAGGATCAGGCCACAGAGGGGCAAAGACTCAGGGTCAATGTTGGATCAGGGGGAAATCAGAGATATAACAAGGATAAGGATCAGGATCATAATTTCTCAATAATGGGGGGACACAAGCACACACTCCCCTTGGATGATTTCCTATGATGATCTGATATATGATGCAGAAAAAGCAGGGGAGAGCCCCTCCTTTTATAGACCAGAGGCCTGTAGACTATTTAAAAGAGAGATTTACAAATGGAAGCAGATTTTTTTTTTTTTGATAATGATACCTATGAATGATGATAAGGAAAAATAATAAAAAAATTAAAATCTCCGCACTGGCCAGGGTGGCCAGGATGGGGCACCACAATGCTATTTCAAAAGCCATCCACAATTGATATGCTTCTCAATCTACCAACAATTGGGGTTGACTGTGGATCAACTTCATCAGATACCAATACCAAGGAAGCTTGGCCTACTATATAAGAAAATGCAGAAAACTCACAAACAAACTCTCACTGGTGAAGCTTGAGGTACCCACAACATACTCAGCTATACAATCCTTTCCATCTCCCAACAAACTTCCATCAAATAGTGGGCACCCTTTTTCTAAACAACAAACTGCTGAAAAGCCCTACAAAATTCCTCAAAAAGGTCAGAAATCCCTCAGATTGGGACCCGCTGACCGTCCAACTCAGGAAAAGACCAGCTCCACTGCACTCCTGGAGACAAAACAAAAACCTACAAAAACCAGAAAAAAACATCCATGCACCAAAGGTTTTCACAACCCTATAGCCAATCACCACAAACACAAATGCTGGACACTCTGCCCGCATCTCAGACCCAATTGAGATCAAACAAAGTCCAACCATCACAAAGGGATTACAGTGGAATCAACTGAAGGAACTGAGACCAAGACTATCAAAGCTCATCTAAATGTACATATTTACTTCAGTAATCCAGAAAACTCAGGCCAACCACTGTTCCCAATTCTGGACAGTGGTGCTACTCACCACATTTTGAAATCCAACAAGTATATCTTCAACACATGACCCACCAACATATCCATTGGAACTGGAAAGTAGGCAAAAACTCTGCAAGCAATGACAGTTGGAGATGCCATACTCATCAATCATGCAGGAAAGTGCCTGAAGCCCCAGAATGTCCTCATGGTGCCCAACATAAACCAATCACTCATCTCCCTGAATCTTCTGTTTGCAACCAAAGCCTCACTCACCCGGTTTGGATTCACTGGCATCATAGTCCAATTGGACAGCTTGATCTTCCCAAAATTACCTAGTTGAAATTTGCGGTACATGATTCAAAACCACCCTTCTGCCTAAGTTGCACCTCACAGAGTCAATTTCCACCAACCTCTGGCATTATTGAATTGGTCACCTAAGTGAAGAGGTTCTTGGAGCACTATTCCCAAAGACCACCAAATCTCTCAGCAAATGCAACATCTGTCAAACTGCCAAATGCACTGCCACCCCATTCTCCCATCATTTCAAGGATGTAAGACACCCACTTGAGTGGGTTCACCTTGATTTTGTTGGAGCCATCAATCCCATAACAGGACGTGGATTCAGCTACTTCCTCACTATAGTAGATCAACTACATCACCATCTCCTTTCTCAAGAACAAAAGCAACAAATCCAAGACAATCTTAGACTAAATTTCCAAGGAAGAATGGATTACCGTTCAGAAGGTCAAAATTCTTATCTCTGAAAACAGAGGTGAGTTTATTGGGAAAAATTTAGCCAAATACCTGTGTCAACATGGCATTTCTCAAAGCTTTTTACCTCTGCACAGCCCTCAAAAAAATGGCATAGCTAAACTGATGCATTGGAATCTGCTGGAAAAAACTCAATGGCTACTACTCCAAAGCCAATTACCAAAATCCCTGTGGGGAGAGGCTGTCAAAACCACAACCAAAATGTACAATGTGCTGCCTTCCTCCTCCAATAAGAAGAGGACCCCCTAAAAGAGCTGGAAAAATTCATCATTCAACTAAAACTTCCTCCTAGCGTTTGGATGCAAAGTAACCTACCTTATTCCAAAGGCAAACAGAAACTCCAAGTTGGATCCTCCTAAGCAAACCAGTTTTCTACTTGGGTATGCACATAACTTTTCTAGCTATAAAGTCTGGGATCCCATCACCAGTAAGGCAGTCAAGACCTCAAATCTCAGATTTCACAAAAATGAATTTTAAAAGCATTGTGTGCAGTCTGATGAGAATGTACCACTTGTCAGCAACAAACTGATTTCCCTCAAAGTCCCCAAAATTGCACCACCACACCTAAACTCAACAGCCAAAACCCCTGAGGACAATCCATCAGATGAAATCTCTGGACATCACTCCTCCCAAAACTCTGAAATCATTGCCTCCACTGTTTCTGCTGATTTTTTTCCGCTCAATATCATCAACCAACCTTGACGCCCTGGGTCAAAAGCCACTTGTTCTGGTGTCTCTCTGCTCACGTACGTTGAAGAAGAGGATCCTACCACCTTGGACCAAGTCCTACAGTCAAAAAAACTCCTTGAATGAATTGAATCAATGAACCGTGAGCTACTCAAAATGCTCTCATTTGGTTTCTGGGATGAATTCAACTCCTCTAAAGTAGTCATCCAGTCATTTGTATTTGGGTGTTCAAAAAAAAGCAAGAAGCTCAAAACTGGATAATCTAGTGCAAGGCTAGAATATGTGCGCAGGGATTCAATCAAAAGCTTGGGATAAACTACTATGATTCCTTTTACCCCACTTGTGATAAGGCCTTGCTTAGAATCCTCATCTCATTTATGGCAAAATACAACCTAAAGATCCACCAAATCAATGTGAAGTCCAACTTCTTGAATGCCTCGCTTGACAAGGCCGTCTGCTTTACTCCACCTTTGAATTTAAGTCTTGGGATGGGCAAGGGACTCATACTTATGAAAGCCCTTTATAGCCTGAAGAAGTCTTCATGAGCCTGGTATCAATCCCTGTCAGATTGGCTACTATCCATTGGATTCTCTAGAAGCAGAAACAATAAGTGTTTTTTCTGGGAATCAAACACCTGGCTGTATGTTCATGCTGACAACATTGCAATATTCAGCAATATTCACTATCTCTTCATAAACAAAATCAAGTCCAGGTTTGAAATCAAAGATCTGGGTCCGGCCAAACTGCTCCTGGGAATGAATGTCAAGCATGCAGGTGACACAATCAAACTCTCCCAGCGCACATATATTGAGGAACTTGTGAGGCAATAAAATATGGAAAATCTCAAGAAGTACTCAACACCCATTCACCCGCATTCCAAACTCCTTCCATGCATGTTGTCCAAACATGAATAATTGGTGGATTCAAAAATAGACTACTGGAAGTTGGTAAGAGAGCTCAACTATCTCAGCTGCAAAACACGTGCTGAAATCAGGTTTGCCTTAAACTATCTATCTCAATTTATTTAAAACCTAAACTCCAGCACTACAATGCAGGAATGGGTGTGCTAAAGTACCTCCAACACACCTCCAACCTGGGGCTGTCTTACGCCAAATCAAAAATTCCTGACAAATTCCTTGGGGTTTTTCTGGATGGCAACTGGGCCATGTGACAACCATCAACTTTCAATTCAGTAAGTGGCATGGTTGCGCTCTGGAACAACCATATCATCAGCTGGAAATTGAGAAAGCAACTGTCTCTCACGCTATTTACCACCAAGGAAAAATACAAATTGGCCTGAAACGCAACAAAGGAGGCGCTTTGGCTCAAGAGAATCATTACAGAGGTGTTTGATTTGAAATTCCAAGAAACAACCTTCATCTTTCAGGACAAAAAAAGGTGCATCAAGTTAGAAATCAGCCTTTCCAACCAGGCCTCATTCCACACCAAAAATATTGCGCCTCAAAATCACTTCATCAAAGATGAAGTGGCAAAATGGGAATTTAAAACTTATCAAAATTCCTACAGGTGAAACTGCGTCTGAATTGTTGAAAAAACCATTCTCTTGCTTAAAGCTCACAAATTTGCTGAAAACTCTTAAACTGAACTGAATGGCTTTTCAGAACGGGTGGGTGTTGAGATTTTTGAGGTAATCTGCTAAAATTGCCTTCTCCTATTTCCACTCTCAGTTTCATTTTTTGGTCTGTTCATTGTCATTTATTCTATTATTCTGTTGGGTAAGTGATCTTACCTGTCGTTAGACGCATGTGCCAAGTCTATAGCGTGTTCTCCTTCAGATTGTTGAGTTCAGAGACTCCATACTTGTAGAAATTGCGCCAGAGACATCTTGTGAGCCTAATAAAGATCCTAGGCTTCCGGAATCATCACCTGAACAACCAGGTGATCTGGTGGTCATGGGTCTTGGATCAGGTAAGTTGTGGTTGCATCTAATTGTTTCATGGTTATCAACCTTTCCATCTTTGCACTGGTTCTTATTTTTAATTGTCTCATCTTTATTTGGAGTTGGTTTTCAAAGGTCATAACTATCGCGTGTTCAGTTTCTCTGCCCTGTGTTTCCTTTCTTCTCAGGTGAAACTCATAGCACTTTTCTTTGTGGTCTTTCAGTCACTGTTGTCCTGGGTTGACCCATTATGAAATATAGTCTTTTCAGAATCTTTTTCCAACAGTGTATTCCATGAATATAACTATCTAAATATGACAAATCCTCTTGCCACACCTTCTGTGAGAGCTTTTGATACTTGGGAAGAGGTAAAAATGCATTTTCAAGCATGAGAAATAAGCATGCTTAAGCTTTAAAAGTTTTCAACTCAAAGCTTCATAAATGTGTTGATTTAGCTTTTGATAGAAATGATTTGTATTTCAATATTCATTTTCATTACACCTCTACACACATGTCACCTGTTCCTGTGAAACTTGATCAGGATAAAACACCTGAGGACAGATCACAAGTCAGAGAGAAGGTTTCCTTTCTCATCCTTCTCTCTGACTTTTGAATCTAAACTTCCTCAGGTAAGCATCCTTTCTCTTTCCTTTTGCTCATTATCATTTCTCAGTCAGACTTTTTATTTTCTATTTCATTTTCTTATGTATTTAATTTCATTTCTGAAATAAATATCATCCTTCTCTCTGACTTTTGAATCTAAAATTCCTCAGTCTCAACAGGTTATGAGCTCAGAGCAACCAACTGCCAAATAGCTAAAACTACCAAATATTAAAAGGATCTGTCATACATCTATCTTTAAGTGTGCTCAATAACTAACCACCATGGACAATCTATTGTCCTCTCATCCCATACTTAAAATACCGTTGATTATTCCTCTTAGCTCACCGGGATCAGAGTCCAACTACCTGGACTGGGCTATAATTCTCAGAATACATTTTTCAGCTTCTGGTGTTTTCCACCTCATTAACAATGAAAAAAATGAAAAATAAAAATCAAATCAAGAAACCCGGTCCAGAGACAATCTGTCTGTGTGCTCCGTAATATCACAATCAATCAACATATCAAATTTCCAATACATTTGAAAGCACAAAGAAAGTGCTGTTGGCATGTCGAATGCCTTGGAATGAGACCATCAAGATAATTCCTCAGGCTGAAGAATGTAATGGCTAAGGAAACTTCTTTTAACCAGACTAAACAATAAAGATATCCCCACTCATGTAGCCAAAATTGTCTTTATGGGGCAAAATTATCATCCCTCATCACCCCCAAGAATCCTCTTACAGCCGACAATCTTCAATCAACGGCCATACTATTATCACTTCACAATGATTTGCTGGCGTGTTTTTCCCGCATGATGAATGAAGAATTGATACCATCTTCCAAGATTATCACAGCTCTCAAAAAAGAGTATCTCCAAAGAAAAACTCAAAACAAGGAAGTCATAGCAAACTCAATCTCTATAAGACAACCATATTCAAGAGAAATAAAACCAAGAAAGAAACTCAAGCCTTACTCATAAAGTAAAGTCTATTACTGCATGGACTGCAAGACAGAGGGCCATTTTTTTTCAAGATGTCCAGAAGTTTTGGAAGCTCTGTACCAAGCAAAAAGAAATATAAAAAAATGAAAAAAACCAACCGCAAACATCATAATTGGCAGCCACAAATCAAGTCAAGCTGGACCAAGACACCACCTGCGAAAACAATGATTCCAATGATTTTTCTGACTTTGAAATCATTGTACATGCAGGCTCAGCGGCTGCAAACTCATTAGTTGAAAATTTTTATTTCAAAAAAGATTTTAACATTGACTAAGGATGCTCCATTTCCATGACGCCCCATTTCAATCAACTCCTGAACAAACTTTCAGAAAGTGTTTGACATACACAAAAACGTAAATTTTGGCCTTTGTGGAGATATAAAGGCAAGGGTCGGCACTCAATACAGAAAAGTTTTTGTCAAGTAGCCAGTTCTTGAGGGTCTTGTACCAGCTTTTTGGAGCTTGTTTCAGGCTGTAGAGAGCCTTATTGAGTTTGAAGTAGTGAAATTTGGAGTCGTATCCCAGAGGAGCTTTGATGAATATGTCCTCATCCAGCGGAGCGTGGAGGAAGGTGGATTCAATGTCCATTTGCCAGAGGGTGAGATTATTGAAGAGAGCGTACACAAGTAACACTTGAAGAGTGGTTTTAGAGCCCGTTAGACTGTAGGTTTGACCGTAATCAAAGAACTCAATCTGTTTGAAGCCCTGAACGCAAAGCCAAGACTTGAAGGACACACCGGTCTTGTCAGGACCCTCTTTGATTTGATAGACCCATATAACTGTGGTTAGAGCGTTTTTGCAACCTGGGAGAGAATGGCATCCTTCCAAGACTTTCATTAGTTCAATTCCATCAAGTTCAGATTTCATTGATTTCATCCATTTTTCTTTTTCATCACAGTGGGTAGCTTTGTGATAGGTTTTAGGCACGGTCCGGGCAACAAAGCCATATTGCTGAGGTCTTGGCAGTGAGGATTGGTCTTGAAGGACGGGAGGAGAGTGGGCTTGAAGTTGTTTTGCAACCTTGGAGTTGTTGTCAGAGTTGGAAAGAGAGGAGTCAGAGTGAGCATTGAGATGAGGGGGTTTGGTTAGAGTGGTTGGGACGTTTAACAAATTTTGAGGAGGTGTTAGATTGGATCCAGTAGGAATAATGTTAGCAGGGGAGTTGGGAGAGATAGTTGAGTTAAGGGAATTTTGAGAGGGGGTTAGATTGGATTCAGTAAGAACAACATTAGTGGAGGAGTTTGGAGAGATGGTTGAGATAAGGGTGTCAATGAGAAGGGAGTCATCAGTAAGAAGAGGATCAAAGCAGGTTTCAGACAACAGGGAGTCATTTAGGGAAGAGAGAGAGAAGGGGGAATTCTCAAAAATTATAACATCTTTCAAACAAACAATATGTTTGGAATTTGGACAAGAAATTCTTTAAGAATTCAGATTGAAATCAAATCCAACCAAGATACCATCTAGCCCCTTTTCATTGAACTTCCTTGGGTATTTAGCCTGATTGGGAAAAATGGCTCTGGAGCCAAGTACTTGAATGAGCTGAAGTTTAGGAGATTTTCCGGACCATAGTTTGTAGGGAGAGGATTTCATTTTGAGAGAAGGGATGAAGTTGATAATCCCGCAGGAGCTGACTAGGATCTCATCCCAAAGTTGCATTGGAATTTTCATGTTGATAATGGCCGTTCTTGCAGCCTCCAGGAGGGTATGATTTCCTCTTTCGGCCACGGGATTATGTTGAGGAGTGTATGGTTTGGATGTGGTGTTCGTGATTCCATGTTCAACAAAGAAGTTTGTGAGTTTGTGGTTGACAAATTTGCCACAATTTTCCGAGTGAAAGATCTTTAGCATCCTTCCTTTTTGGTTTGAGTTGATTTTGATGAATTATATAACCTTGTCAGCTACATTAGACTTGAGTCAAATTGGAACGCACGTCTTGAACTTGGACCAGTTGTTGGTGAGGAGTAGAAAGTACCTGCACCCAGTGAGGGTTGGGGGATTGATGGGGCCACACACGTTGGCATGAATGATCTTGAAGGAGTTTTGACTGGAGGGAAGATGACCCAGAAACTGCTGGCAGTGAATTTTGCCTTTAGCGCATGATACGCACTCAATTTGATCCCACTTGAGATTGGGAAATTCTTTGGACAACAGGTGAGTTTGTTCAAGATGAGGGTGACAGAAGCGCTTGGGGATGGTAGAGAGAGATAAAAATGAGTAGGAAATGGGGGGAGATTAATTTGACTCCTGGTCAATGAACAGTAGTTTTTCTTCAATTGTTCCAGATAGAATTTGTCAATGTTGATAGATTATGGAGAATCTGTTAGGCGGAATTAGAGTCAATGAGCAACCTTTTTGAATGAGTTGACCAAGCGAGACCAGATTGATGGCGAGGTTGGGGATGTAGAGTGAATTTTGAAGGTTGAGAGTGGCAAGGGAGCTAGTTAAGACCGCAGTCCCACTCCCAAAAGAGGAAATAGGGGCATTGGGATTGCCAGTGTGAATTTCTTTTTGGTCAGGACAAAGCTCTGAAAAGAAATTTGGATCATTGAAAATACAGTTGGATGCCCCAGAGTCAAGCAGTACTCAATTTTGGCGGAGGGTTGGTGAGGCGGCCATGGCAAAGTTTTAGGCAAAGTGGGTTGAGGAGGACTTTGGAGGGGGCGGTGACATTTTGTCGGAAGTTGACCTGGAACCCTGAGAGTTTTCAGTGTTGGGTCGCAGATGAGGATAGAGCCACCAACACTTGCTTCAATTGTGATTTGATTGAGGATTGTGCCAAGTTGGTCGACATTTGATGGCTTTGGTTTTAGTAACTAGATCAGAGGCATAAGAACCAGCTACAACCTCATTCTTGATCTAATTCAGGTTTCAAAGTACTAGGTCAGCATTGATTTTCACTTTGACCAACAAGTGAGTGATTGTTGTCCTCAGATGATCAAGTTGAGGAGGGAATTTATAGAGTAGGAGGTAGGCAGTAATATTGTTGTCCATTTGGATTCCAATTTTGGCGATTTGGAGAAGGCAGGCCCTGGCATACTCTCTTTGAATCAAATTGAAGGTTGAGGAAATTAAAGAAGACTCTTGAGCAATTAGTGGTTTGTGACAATTCTTAGTACTTGTTGATAGATTTCCACAGTTTGATTCCATTGGTTAGGTGATGATGTTTGACGCAATTGATGTAGGTTTGGTTGTCCAATTTGGCAAGGATGTAACTGACAATTTCAAGATTGATATCAGGAGGACATTTGTCAGGTTTGGCCAAATTTAACCAATGCGCAATCCCCTTGAGCAAGAGTATGGTTTGAATCTTGGACCTCCACATGGAGAAATTCAAATTGGAAAGGCTGGGAATTGAGTCTGTCAGAGTTTTCAGCAAAGATTGAGACGAGTCCATTTGTATTTGGCCTGTCGGAGATTTATCAGAATCTATTGGTCTTTCTTGGGCCTATTAGCAAGTGAGGTTGGTAAAATATTTGGCTTTTAACTGTGATAAGTTGAGGACGTTGATATTGAGCTAATTGCTAACAAATACCAATGGTCTAAAAAAATCACACATGAAGTAAAAAAAGTTTAGAAATCTTAAAAAGTCTTGAATGATAAGGGAGGATGAGATAGCAACCTTACTTGAGATCTCATCAACCATTGACAAAGGACAATCAGAATAAAATAAAAAAAGGAAAAGGAATAATAAAAGATAGTGAAGACAGGTGGGGCAATTCTTTTCATACTCAGAACAAAGGAATGAGAATATTAACATGGGCACCGTAGGGGTAATGAGAAACCTCACATCTGATCAAATTTGATGGTTGTTAGATTTTGGAAAGATTGAGTTTGAGAAGGAGGAAGGTTAGGGAGATGAGGGATAGGAGGTTGATAAGGACAAGTTAAAAAGAGTCACGTGAGAGATCAAAAGTTGTAGGAGGAGAATTTGTGAGTGTGAAGCAAGAATGAGAAGAGTGGAAGTGAGTGGGTTGAGCAGTGAGAGGTGAGGAGAGGGGAGAGGACGGGAGGAGGATGGTGGAGCTTGAATGTTGAGGGAGCTGGGACTATGATGATGAATCTGGGAGGTTCTGGATTGTGATGAGTGGTAGGGATTGAGAATCAAGGTTGATAATTGTTGAAATTGGACTGGACTTCAAATTGAGAGATGTTGCACTGGGGAAGACGGGGAGGGAAAGGAGGGTGCAGAAAAAACAGGAAATAATAACAACAATCCTTCTCTCTGACTTTCAAATCTAAACTTCCTCAGGTAAGCGTCCTTTATGTTTTCTTTTACTCATTATCAGTTCTCAGTCAAACTTTGTATTTTCTATTTCATTTTCTCATTTATTTCATTTCATTTCTGAAATCAATATCATCTTCTCTCTTACTTTAAAATCTAAACTTCCTCAGTATCAACACAAAAAATATATAACTTTCAGCTTGCTATTGTTCCATAGAAATCTGCAAAACTAACATCAAAATAACATAAGAAAGAAAAATAAATAATAATATATTAAAGGAGAAATAAAATAGGGAATATTATTTCCAATTATGATTCTAAATAAAATTTAAGTTAGGGTCACCCACTGCCACCTATCTCAAATTTCCACTGCTTATAATTTTAAATAATTTATGAAAATTGCCAAAAGGCGCGGCCTTGATAGAAAATGAAGTTAGAATCCATGAATTCTGTGAAATGGAGAAGTTACAGGCAGAAAAGGGATTTATCAAAATCGCCGCATGCAGCCGCGGCAACTGATACGTACGCGCTCTTCTGAGAAACAGAACTTCTGCAAAGTCTGCCTATCCTGAAAAGCAGAGTATGCATTCCTGGGCATGTGACAAGTACGCAGCCACGGGACTCAGGACTGACAGGGTGACAGACAGAATGAGAAGCTGAGGTACCGCGTAAAGGTACTAATACTTATACAGGGACTTACCACAAATTTAATCAATTGCTGTGTGGATATTAGATAGTCTGAAAATACATAAAATTATTCAAAAATAATTAAATAAACTTTCTACATATTTCTAAAAAAGATGATTAGAAAATACCAAAATGTCAAAAATAACATAAATGAAGCTTGAGAAATATAAAATTGTGAGAACTCCAATTTCCCAGTATATACTTGAAATAATGAGAAAACTGAATATGTCAAAATATCACGTATTTTCCCATATCATATATTTTGATTTGATTATTTGAAGTAAATCAACAAAATCTTGAAAATAAGAACCAAAATCATTATTATGATTTTGCAGCCATCAGCTGATACATAATGAGAACTAATCTTACATCATAATTTTTGTAGGAGTTTCTACCAAGAAGAAATAATAAGATCCTGGGAATATTTAATAATTACAATTAATTGGATAATGATCATGTGGTGTTATTCACATGCCAAAACATCAATCAAAAAGTCAATAATTCACATAACCTGTAGATTTAGATGCTACCCACTTTTAAGCCCCAACAGAACATGATGAGCTACCACATTTAAGCCTTAATGCCTTAGCACCTGTCCCTTTGAGCCCCTATTGCCCTCAGAAGGACAGAAATGGGGCCCACAAAGATATAAATAAAGAGCCCTTCTTTGAGTATATTGTATATTTGCATCCAGACACCGTTCCAAGTTAATCAAATACTTCTAAGAGATAATTAAGTGATTTATTGCTACAGTCTGATTAATATTATCCATCCCAAACATTTTTTATTAATTTAAAATACTGAGCAACCTCTTTATCCCGGATACAGGTTTTACCCATCATTAAATGTCCCAAACAGTTAACCAAAGGATTAAAAAAATTTCCAGTGAGTTTATAATCCTTTTTGTGTTGTGAAAGCTTGGTTAAACGGCCCTTCCACTCCATTATATATTGTATATATATATTATCTTTGGGCAATATCTTCTTTAAGAATATAAATTAAAGGTTCCAAAGTAACCAGGCCTAGGTGTTTCAAAAGTGTATTCCCTCCGTCAAAGTTGTTAAATATTCCCAATATTATAGTGTACCCTCTTTATATCTATTTAATAATCAATTTAATAATATTGATTAAATATATTCAATCATAATCAACATTGCAATTGCTTTATCCAAATATTTTGAGCATTTTTTCTGTATTTATTAAATAATATATTTATTATTTATTCCATCACCTCTTGTAGCTAAGAGATAGCAAGGTTCTTTGTTGCAATCAGGCTAAAAAGAAAAATTAGAATTGAGTTAAAAAAAAAACGTGAGACTGAGATGGGTCACACCTAAAAGGAAAAAGGCTTGAAGCCACTTAGTGTCAGCTTGCTACTATTTACAGAGAAACCTGTCATAGCAACATAAAACTATAAAAATAATAATATCTAAATGAACAACAGGAGGAGTGACAAATTCATAAATATTATGAAAGAAATGGATTCCTCACCCAAAATTAGGTAGGGTCACTCACTGACCCTACCCTTGAAATCCTATTCCTTACATTCTTAAAATATTTAAAAAGAACAGTACTAAAAATTACTACACCATTATGGCACCTTTTGGGCATTTTAGCATCTCACACGTGTTGTCATGTATAGGTTTTACACCTAAAACTCACTCAGAATTGAGGTGTTGTGTATATTTCAGGAGTTACATGCGGAAATGTGTTATGTCACAATTCGCGCGCGCAGCCCCGGATCATTTCATATCCCTACGTACTTGTAGTAGCACATTTCCGCATACTAGGGACCCGCGCGCAGCGAATTCTGCCACGCACGCAGCGGATCCTACCCCGCACGCATCTGTACTGACTGATCCCCGCTTCTGGATCTGTCATGACTAATCTGACAACCAGGTACGGCTCAGAAGAGCTACAACCTAGTTAGGGTTTCCTGGCATATGTAACAAGTTGACACATGCATTATTAATAGTCTAAAAAGATAAAAATAAAATTAATAAAAATTAATTTTAGAACATTTTTTAATAATAAATCAAGGATCAAGCATTACCACGTAAATCATTGACTCTGATTTTTGGAGATCACAAAACACCACAAGGAGTATTCATAAAAATTATTAAAAACTATCAACGTGATCAGCAGGTAATGGAAAATTAGTAAACATCAACATTTTCCCGCTTTAAAGCAATAATAATAGTAAAAATTAATAATGAGTGCAAAATGATCAAATTTATGAAACAACAGATTAACAGATCCTGTGGCTAAAATAGTAAAGAAATCCAGAAAATCTAAGTTCAGCTGATTAACAGCACCAAGCCGACGTGTTAATCTTGCCCTGACTGGCTTCACAGCCTCATCCCTGGAGTAGAACCCTCTCTACGTGCCCTGAGAATCTCAAAATCACCCCAAAAAGATATTTATACAGACCTATTTAGATCCATTATTCCATTATTGGTTTACCAGGAATTATTGTTATCAATAAAAAACAGTGTAATTGTTGATCAAGTGCTTATAGGAAGATAAGCAAGTGATTTATCACTTATTCTGTAGTATTATTATTTATTCTTATTAACCAATAAACCCTTGAAATTTACTCAAGCAATCCACCCCATCTGCTCTCAAACCCTTCTTATTATTGCAGGAGTTTTGTGGTAAAGTGCTCAGAGTGAGTGTTTCCCTTCCTGTCTTGGCCATTGTGCTGTTATGCCCCGCCATTAGTGGAATAAGCCCTTTACAAGGCACCCATCTTCATTCCAAGGTTCTTAAACTGCCTAAGGAGGTCCCTTGAAGAGAGGTTGTTTGTCTGTAAAGATTCCCAGTAGTATAATACTGTGGCCCCTCTTTTATGTATATATTGAAAACCTTTTATTACCAAACCAATTAAACCTTGCAACTGCTCTTATTATATTATTTATTTGAGCCTCTAAGTGTTTATTTTAGGAATAATTATCATTATTATTATTCCAGTATTTTTATCCCTCTCTGTAGCTAAAGGACTGAAAGGTTCCTGGTATCAGAGAGCTGACACATAGACTGTTAGGAAAACAACAACTTTCACCAGTAGATCTGAGGAAAGCAGAAGTAGGAAAACATCAGCAGGATGAGAGGAAATGAGAGAGATTCAAAGAGCAGCATACCCAGCCCAGAATCCAGGATGCAGGTGCCATGGTTATTGAACGGTGTAAAAAAAAGAGTACCCTGGTTCTGAGCCAGTGCCAGTATATAAGAGACACAAACAGAGCGCCCGCAAATAAAAATAGGAGCTCCCTGTGGAGTGCATGAGGTTGAGTTAAGCGCACAGAGGAAAGAATACAAGAGAAGATCCGCAGGAAGCACACACAAACAGCTTAAAGAGAAAGACAAGAGGAAAAAAAATGAACTGAAAGAAGGATGAAGGCACATTAGCAACATGTCCTCATTCACCATTCAAGTCTATGCATCCAGAAGGCTGAAAATTGGGATTTTTCCAGTAAAATATTACATTTATATTTAATACTTTGGACAAGACTTTTCACCTAAAATAATAAAAAATGCAATTCATCTCACATTTAAACTGTTATTTATCAGTAATTTCATTTGCAGTGGAATTTAAAATCAATGCAGAATCAATATTTTATTATTTAAATGTCTTAAAAAAAGGAAATAAGAATATATTAAACACTATAAACCAATAGGCTGGCAAGCTTTAAGACCAGCTGAACAACATGAAATCTCTCTTAACTATAAAAAATTGGATAAAACCCTTGCACAAGAAGATCTAGAGATGAAAATTATTATAGAAGCTCTATAGAGACAACACAAATCATGGATAAAATACTGGATAGATTACTTTTTGACATATGAAAGTAAGTAAAAATCTTTTAAAAATAATTTTATTATAATAATATTAATATATTGTATTTACCATTAAAATCTGGTCCTTATACTATCAGAGAGTGCTCCTATCCCTGAAACAAGTGCCCCTGAAATTGATCTTTTAGGTCAAGAGTTACCAGATGTTTCTGGAATTCCTGAGAACATTGATTATACTGGAGAAGACCTTATTGGGATGCACCATGAACCTATTGGATTACCTGTTAAAGATAAATTCAATCCTGAAAAAGTCTTAGTGCCTTTAGCTATTAACTTAAGTAAGTTAAAATACTTCATTACCACGGATTTTTCTTGGAAAAAAAAATACTTATATAAATATTTTGATATCAACCTGTTGAGCATTTGAGGTTGGTAGTGCTCAAAATATCCTGAGCATACGCAAAGGTGTGGAAGAAAGAAGGATGAATATTTGCGGTAGAGTTACAAAATGAATGAAAGGAAGTTGAAATGAGACAAAGGGATTGAAAACAGACTTACCTGAGGATACACAGAGGAGAGGCAGAAGGAAGGATGAGAGAAGAACCTTAAATCTGACTTGAACTCTGTCCTCTGGTAGTAATGGGCATTTGAGTGTCACATATTGTGACATGCTTCTTGAAAGTGCCTTGTGGGCGCAACTGAGACATGAGGGGAGATTAAATGTGCAAATTGTAGATGAGTGAGAGGAGAAAAAGCCAGAGAAGAAAGTAGGGAAGAATGGGAAAGAGTGAGAACTTATCAGAAGAAAACAGAAGAGAAAGAGAAAACAAAGATATGTAGTGGATTTATTCCAACACCCCCCCTTGCTGACCACAGCCAATGAGATCAAACAGTTTCTGATGAGAATTGAAAAAGAAACGGGAAAGAGGCTTGGTCAGAATGTTGGCAAGCATTTCTTTGGCCCAAATGTTTTTGATGAAGAAAAATGTGTGTTTTCCACACTCCCGGATGTAGTGATGCCAGGCATTGATATTCTTTGTCCAAGAGTGGTGTTTGGGATTTTTGGCAAAAGCTTTGGCGCCATCTTTGTTGACAGGCAGGTGAACAGGAGAAGAATTGCCAATCTTAAGCTTGCAGAGCATGTTGCAAATCAAGAGGCCCTCCTTGAAGAAGTTGGATAGAGCCTTGTACTCAGCCTTGGTGCTAAAGAGGGAAACTGTTGGCTGTTTTCTGGATCTCCACAAGAGGGCACCGCGCCCAAAGCCAAAAGTGTAGCCGGATGTCAACCAGAAATCTCGTTTATCCTCAGACCAATCCAAACCCAAGAAGCCCGTCAGTTGGAGATCAGATCCACCAAGGGTAAGACGGACGTTGCTGGGGGTCCAAAGATATTGGAGAATTCAAGTCGCGGCATTCCAGGTGGAAAGAGAGGGATCCTGCAGGAATTGCGATAGCCTGTTCATAGAAAAAGCTATGTTGGGGGAGTTCATTGAGAGATCCAGAGGAGAGAGCCAATGAGTTAGTTGTATTGGGGTGGCGACCTAGGTCCGTTGGTGTTGCGTTTGACAAGATCCTTCAAATGAGAGTAAGTTGGAGATCAAACCACGGCAAGATCATCTGAAAGGAAGGATTCACAGGTGAAGAGAATTTAGTGACACTTGCCAATGGATACCGTATGGCCCAGCATGCTCCAATCAATCAAGATTAACAGGAATAAGGGAAGTTCCTTGTTGGATCCCACCTTGAAGCGTTTACCATGGAGGCAACAAAGTAAATGAAGAATGAAGCTGTCCCGACCACAGCCAGTTCTACCACGTGAGAAGTAATGGCCCCCACAAGGCACACTTCCAAAAATTTTTAATAGAGGGAGGGATCATAGGAGGAGCAGGACAAACCCAGAGAGGTGAGAGCTGAGTTGAACTTGCAATTCCACTGGCGTGGTGACTGCTTGAGCACGTAGATGGCCCTTGTTACCTTGCAGAACCATTCAGGGTGGAGTGGGTCCTCAAAACCTGGAGGCTCACTCATGAAGACAGGTTCATCAAGATGACTATCAAGGAACACGGTCTTGAAATCCAGTTGACGCCCAACCCAACTGTTGTGACCTAGCAGACTACGGAAAAGACATAGCCTTTCAAGGGCAGAGAGTTGGGGCAAAGACCCCATATAAGTCAAGGCCGCGCACCTGGGAGAAACCCATGGCAACAAGATGGGCCTTAATTTTGATCACTGAGCCATCAGCGCGACCTTTGACCTTGAAGATCCACTTGCACCGTATGATCTTGCCGTCCTTGGGGGGGGGCGGGGTTCCAGGACCCAATGTTGCATGCCTTTGAGAGAATCAATCTCCTACTGAGCTGAGAATATACAGCAAGGGCGGTGGGGGGACCGGAGTAACTTCTTGCAGGTCTTGGGGGCAGTGAGATTGTTGTTCAGAGAGGTGGACCTGGAGTAGTGGCCAAAAAGCGTTGGAGGATGGGAAATGCTGGTTGAGCAACAAGGAGGGGGGGGAAGGGGAGGGGGAGAGAGACGCAGGAGGGAGATCTGAGGACATGGGGGAGATGGAAGGCGGCTTAAGGGAAAATGGAGGAAGGATGATGGAGTAGTTGGAGTGGGTCTTGCTGGGGGATCTGATGCTGTTGAAGGCAGAGTTGGAGTGGGTGGGATCTTGAATGGGGTCCAGGGATGGGGAGGATGTTTGGGAAAGAAGAGAAGGGTGATTTGGAATCAATAAGGGGATGGGCAGCAGACAGGGAATAGATGGTAGGGGTGTTGGAGGCAAGGTAAAATGTGGAGGGGGGGATTTTCATTGTGCTCAGGCCATGGCAGATGGGTGGCAAAGATGATTGTAGGATGAGTTCCATCTTTAGTCTGGCGCCCTTATGGGAAAATTTTGTGATTTAAAATAGAATATCTGGATTTGAGGGTTTTCATTGTTGCAAGATGCAGGATTTGGTACCCAGAGTGTCTCAAAGCTACAGACATTGGAGTGGATGATCTGTCCTGTTTCAGTTGAGCGGTGACTTAATTGTGAATCAAATGGAGTTCTCTTCATATTTGACTGTACGCAGATTGGGCATTTTCTCACATCAAGCTTGTTGTTTATTGTTTTTTGATATTCCATGAACGTTGAGGTATTTCTGAAGATACTTCAGGCTCAGGTGGGATAACCTACAGTGGTAACCAAAAAGAGAGTTGTCAGGCGTGTGTGATGTGGCTGAGAGGGTTGACTCTTCTTTTCTTACTATGTTTTGAGGTAATTAGTATAAGTTTCCTTTTCAATATCCGGTTTGAAGAGGTTTTTGGTTTAGGTTTGAGATTGATATCTGAGGATATTGCATTCATCCTTTGTGAAAACAAAGATGAATCCGGAGTTGCATATGCCGGAGATGGATAGAAGAGGTTCATGAGGTTTTGGGACAACTAATGCTTTCATTTGAAAAAGCGGGAATGGCATCAATCCTCTCTTATTAGAGCTGATTGATCCATCTGAAATTCTGACCAAGGTGTTGTCTTGCTTTCTGTTCTGGAACTGAGGTTCATATGGGGTCATCAAGATTGAGAAACCCAAACAAGGTTGAAGTCACAAGTTTTGGGTCAAGATGAGGACAAGAGGTTACAACTGGCGGAACCAGCATGAACAATGATTCAAGAGTCTGAGAAGTCATCTGAGTCTTATTTTTCTTTATTTTCAGAACTCTTGACTTTCCTCAGATTTTTGTTAGCTGGTTTTGACAAGCCAGTTGGCCTATTCTTGGATTTGAAGTTGGTTCTTTTTGTTTTATTTATAGCTATTTGGACATCTGTGCACCTGGAGAATGTGTGTCCCTTGGTCTTGCAGAGAGTACAGAAGTAGGTTCTTGAATAACTCTGAGGTTTCATACCTCTTCTGGTGGAGATTTTTTTTTAGAGTGAGTTGGTTCAGCTGACTTAGCTGAATTTGCCAGTGCTTCTTTGTGTTGGGTCCAACGTCTGAGGTTTCCTGTTTCAGCACCCCTATGAGTTTCAAGGAAGGAATCAACTCCCCATTCATCATGCTCAATACGCATCCAAACATATCATTGGGGCGTGACAGCAGAATCACAGTTGACTGAATATTGTCTTCCGTGGGGGGGTTTTAGGGAGTAATAAGGGAGGAGAGTTTTTCTCCATATGATACTATTTCTGTGAGATGAGAGGCCATATCTTTTTGTTTAGTTTGGTGAGTAAAAGTTTGCGCAGCCAATAAATTTAGCTTCCCAAAGAGATGTCTTGATGCACATCACAAAGAGTGTTCCACATACAGAGAGCACTTTCCTTGTGTTTCCTTATAAATTGGAAGTTGCAGGGATTTATTGATTTGGATATTACTGAGCAAACAGCTGGGTTGTCCCAAGTCCATGTTTCTTGATTTTATTTTTGTGATTTGTCTTTATTTAGAAGGTAACATAGTCCTGAGGCTCTGAAGTGGATCCTGAGAATCATGTCCCAGTCCAAGTAGTTTGAATCTGAATGGGGAGTGTTGAGAGGATTGATAGGGGGTGTTTTTAGCACTTGGTACAAGTTGGTAGTTTTATTCATTTTACAAAATGTGAGGTGAAGGATTGTTCAATTTATTTATTTGATTATTAAGATATCTGTGGGCTCACAACCTGTTGAGAATTTGAGGTTGGTGGTGGTCAAAATATGCTGAGGATACGCAGAGGTGAGGCAGAAAGAAGGATGAATATTTCAGACAGAGTGACAAAATGAAATGAAGAAAGGTGAAATGAGACAAAGGGACGGAAAACAGACTTGCATGAGGATACACAGAGGTGAGGTAGAAAGAAGGATGAGAGAAGAAACTTCAATCTGACTCAACCTCTGTCCTCAGGTAGTAGTGGGCAGTTGAGTGACACATATTGTGACATGGTTCTTGAAAGTGGCTTGGGGGCGCAACTGAGACATGAGGGGAGATGAAATGTGGGAATTGTTGATGAGTGAGAGGAGAACAAGCCAGATAAAAAAGTAGTGAAGAATGGGAAATAGGGAGACATCATCGGAGGAAAACAGAAGAGAAAGACAAAACAAAGATATGTAGTGGATTTATTCCAACAGAAAAAACACAACAAAAGGGCCTCAGGAAGAGTTCCCTCCTATGTATCTCTGCTGGGATTTCAGCCTCCTGGATGCAAAGACCCTTGCTATCCTTTAGCTACCAGAGGTGATATTGTAAATTATAAATATATTATTTAATAATTGCAGCAAAAATCTGTAGAATACTTGGATTGAGCTTATTGCATGGTTAAATGGTTTGGTTATTGTTTATTGTTTCAAATCAAAATTGATTATTAAATATTTATAGAGGGGCCAAAATTATATTGGGGATATTTAACACCTCTCTTCAGGGATTTCAGTATTAAAACACCTAGTCCTGGTTACTTTGGGTTCTTTAATTTAAAGATTATTATACCCAAAGATAATATGTATATAAAATACACAATGGAGTGGTAGGGCCTTGTAGCCAAGCTACCACGACAGAGAAAAGATAATAAGACTCACTGGTATATTTTTAAATCCTTTGGGTATCTGTTTGGGACATGTACTGATGGGTTAAACCTGTATAATGGGGTTATAAGGTTGTTCAGCAGTTTTAATTGATAGAAATAGGTTTGAAGACGGATATTACTGATCATAAATTGCCACAAATAACTTACTTATCTCTTATAAGTATTTGATTAACTTGGCATGGCGTCTGGATATTAATATTACTGGGTCTCCGCCCAACAACATCCTCAAAAGAGCTCTGTATTTATAGTATTTGGGGTCCCAATATGGTCCTTCTGAGGGTTATAGGTGCTCAAAGGGACGGACACTAAGGCTAGCAGGGTAACCAGGGGTAGCCTGTCATGTGCCCTTCGTGCTATAGCCCGGGTAGCATCTAATTCCTTAGGGTAGAGGAATTATTCTACCTTATAATGGACATTAGGACATGTGAATAACACTAATCTGTCCTATTTATGTATTATTTAATTATTTATCCTTAGTATATGTTCCATGTAATATAATGATTATATTATTAGACACCTCTACAGACATTTTGATGTCGGTTAAGTTCTCATTATGTATCATATAACTGGAGTAAAAGCTCATAATATTGTTTTTACTCTTTATCTACGAGTTCCAGTTGATTTTTTAAGATAATTACTTAAAAATATAAGTCATAAGGATTCATGTAATTTTATTACATCATTATTTTCCTTAGTATGTCACAAGAATGTTGATGCATAGTAATTCTCATAAAAGTATATTAAAGTATTTTAATATATTTTTTGAAGCTGTCATTGTCTTATTTTCGACATTCTTGATTCTTTGCATTATATTAAATAAAAAATATTTGTAAAGATTATTTAGGTATTTTTATATTATATTATGTATATTTAGACATTCTACTATCCACGGGAACCTTTATTACATATGTAACAAGTTCCCGTGTATGTTGTAGCCTGTTTACGCGGTACCCGGGCCGCCTGTCACTATGTCAGCCTGTAGTCCTGCGGCTGTGTACTTGTCAGAGGCCCGGGGCTGCGTACACGACCCTGAAGGGTTGACACAGCTGTATCTCAGCTGCGCGCGGGTGCTGTGGCTGCCGCGGCTGCGTGCGGGAATTGTGACAAAACACATTTCCGCCCGTAACTCCTAAAATATACACAACACCTCAATTCTTACTGAATTTTAGGTGTGAAACCTATACGTGACAATGTGAGTGAAATCTTTAATTGGCCAAAAAGCTCAATACTGGAGCCGTAGTATTTTGGTTCTTTTTTCCTTAATTATTTAAAAATATAAGGAGTTGGATTTGAAGGGTGGGGTCAGTGAGTGATCCTACCTAATTTTGGATGGGGAATCCATTTCTGTAATAATATTTATGGGTTTCCTACTCCTTCTTAGGTTAGTTTTATTATTCTTATTTTTATGTTATTTTAGTTACTTTTGCAGCTTGCTCTGCAATAGTAGCAAGCTGACATTCCCCCACTCCAAGATATAGTCATATCTGAAAAAAATATGGCGAAAGTTGGGAGAAAAAATTAACTGCATAGGTGCTTCAGTGCCTTTTACTGGCTCTGTAATTTCTGAGATGTATTGGTCCGTCAGGTATATTATTTTCTGGTAACCATTCATGTTTTTCTGCAGATTCCCCTTTGTAGCTTACTAAGTATAATCTGATGTCTTTTCCTTGTACCCTCTCTTTCTTATCTCTCAATATCCTGCTGACTTTCCCTTTTTCTTTTATGGGGTCAGGTTCTATTGGGACTATTGCTGGAGGGAGGCTGATACCTTCTCTTGGTTTAAAGTTTTTGACTAGGCTAACAGGAAATACTGGATGTTTTCTTGATAATTCTTCACTCAAGATTACTTCCACAGCATTTTTTCCATGCATCTTCTTGATAACAAATGGTCCAACAAAGGCTGGTTTCAGTTTCCTGTTGCCTGCCAGGTTGTTGAATTTAGTTGTATATATCAAGATCTGGTCTCCTATCTTAAAGTCAGGTTCTTTATGGGATTTGTCCCTTCTTTTTTTGTTGTATTCAACAGCTTCTTCCACACATTTCTGAGCATGGTTATTTACTACATCTATCATCTTTTTAAAGTCAAGAGATTTTGGATGAATAGTGGCTAAGTTATAGTTCACATTATTCCTAGGGAGTTTTGGAATCCATCCTCTTTCTAGTATGTAAGGGGCTTCCTTGGTGGTAGAATGTTTACTGCTGTTATAAGCCATTTCTAGGGCTGGGAGTAGGCTGACCCAATCATGGCGTTAACCATCAGAGTTTCTGTATTCGAGACCAAAGCTACAGAACCTCCTTAGCATATCTTCTAGGGTCTGTATCATCCTTTCAGTTAATCCGTCAGTTTGGGGATGGTATGCTGTAGAAAATGCTAGGGTAGTACCCAGTATATCATGTAGATTCCTCCAAAGTTCAGATGTAAATTTGGGGTCTCTGTCACTGATTATAATCTTGGGTATACCCACATCAGCTATTATCCTATTCCAAAATAGTAAGGATACATCCATAGCACTATCCTTCTTGTGGTTAGGTAGGAATTTTGCCTTTTTGGAATATCTGTCAACTATAACTAGCACAGAGTTATAAGAATGAGTACCTCCACGGGGGAGGCCAGTGACAAAATCCATGTTGATAATTTCCCACCTGGTGGTAGGTTCAGATATCTTCTGTAAGAGTCCAAACCTTTTTCCCGTAGTTTTATTAAATTTCTGGCAGTTTTCACAGCTGGTAACATATTCTGTAGTGACTTCTTTCCAGTCTATCCACCAGGCAGTTTGTTTCACTTTTTCTAAGGTTCTTTCTGTGGATAAATGTCCTGATGAAAAGTTGTCATGGCATTCCTGGATTGTATTTTGTATGTTCTCTTTGTTTCTCAGTACTAATATGCTGGAATGTTGGTGTCTATAGTAAAGGATATTATCCCAAAAGGTAAACCTTCCTGCATTATAGGGTTTAAGTAATGAAGCGGGTAGGCTATTTATCAAACCTGCTTCTGGGGATTCACATTCCATAATGGTGATCAGCAGCTTGATCTCAGGAGAGTAGCTATCCCTTACTAAGTTGAAGAAAGCAGTATCTAATTCACATAAGTGGATTCCCATTATTGGGGCGCTTAATGCAAAAAGATTGATATTCAAGATAGGAAATATATCTTGATCTTCAGGGTCATATGCTGGATTGTTAGAGTTATTAGGCAACGCATTCCTACTCAGACTATCCGCATTCTGATGTTTAGCTCCAGCTTTTTGTACTATAGTCATATGCCCTCTATATTGTTGTATAGCAATTTGCCAGCTGAGCATATGTCTGCTGGGGGTTTTCATGATCATAAGAGTTCTTACAGCATTGCGGTCCGTGATTACTTTGAAAGTTGTGCCTTCTAAGTAATAGTTCAGCTTCTCTAAAGCCCATACTAGTGCCAAACATTCCAATTGACTGGCATCATATCTCTTCTCAGTATCTTTGATCTGTCTAGATATGAAGAGTACCGGTTTTTCTACTGGTTTGTCTTCTTCTATCCTTTCCTGATGTAAAGCAGCTCCTAGCCCTTCCATGCAAGCGTCAATGTATAGTTTGAAGGGTTTAGAGTAATCTGGTTGGATAAGTAGAGGAGTAGAGATCATAGCTATTTTGAATTCCTCATAGTTCTTTAGTCTCTCATGAGTCATTTCAAATAGTGTATTGTTGTTGCATACCTCATACAGACTTTGATTTAGCATAGAAAACTTTGGCATATATTGTCTGTAATAACTTCAGAAACTGATGAAGGACAGTAATTCTGTCTTTTTTTGAGGCATAGGTCTATTCATAACAGCAGCTATCTTATTTTGATCAGCAGCTAGAGTTAGACCAGAGACTATATTTCCTAAGGCTTTCAATTCTCCGTAGCCAAAATTGCATTTCTTCATGTAAACCTTTAGTCCTGCTTTAGAGATAGTCTGGAGTACTAATCTTACTTGGTTCATATGAGTATTGTAAAAATAAAAAGAGCTCAAGCTCGAGTTGGATGAAGGAATTAATAAATGAGTGAAAGTAGCTTATAACGTCAAGCGTAATGGACCTGAGGACAGGAGGAAAAGGACACTCCAGTTGATGTAGTGAATGAACAGATACTTGAATTCCACTTGAGAGCACCATGGTTTAAATAGACTAAATACATGATTGGCCAAAAAGTGGTTGAGAACAAAATGAATAAGGCAAAATTAACATAAGCAGTTTAAGTGACGTGGTAAGTGAAATTTTATGCTTGGACAGTCTGACAATCACTACTAAGAACACAGCCTAGTTATATTTTAACCATTATTTTAATACTTCAATAACAACAATAATATAAATCAAATAAATCCAATCAATAGTACTTTAAACTCCAGTGAAAGTCACATAAATGAAAACTCAAACTCTAACACACCCGCTTGACTTGCACTGGAGGAAGTTACTGTCCTAAAAAGGAATCTAACTCTTTTTCTTCAATTAACATAATGTTCTACTAACTGTTGGAATAATTCTACATACAGGTTAGTGACTGATTAATAAGATTAGCTGAATGACTAGTAAACTTCCTGGGGCATATTTGAATACAACTGCTATCTTCAAAGTATAATTTCTACTGTTTGCTGGAAAATTCTTCAGTTCAAAAGTGAATGACTTGTCAGATGCGTTGGATTTGTTCAAGGTTGGGTTTAATTGTGTGGAACAGACTTGTTTGAGTTGGTTGATTTTCGGAGTTGAGTACTGGAATACATAATAGATTGATGGATGATTGATGAAAGAAAATATAGGATGAGCTTGAGTGGACACCAGAAGATCCGGCCAAGGTCTTGTGGGTACGGTACTCATCGCAAAGTTGAGGGGCGTCGGACTTGCGGGGTTCAAACATGATTTTATGAGTGATCTAACCGAAACTCTGGTTGGCTGTTCCTTTTCAGCCTTGAACAAGTTACTTGAGACTACTCAGCAGCCAGTGCTAGCCTTCTCGAACTTTTTGCGAGTAGGTCCATCGAGGGTCTCAAACAAAGCGCCGGTCATTTGAGGCCATATTGAAGATCAAATCCAAGATGCCTCACGCGCCGTTTCACGGACCATAGGGGTTGCATCAGCCAAGTATTGTTTAAACGCCTTCTTGATTAATCTGAGTCCACCTCCCGAGTCGATCTGAGAGTTGGATTGCTTCCCGTGACACTCCAAAAACTCCTTCAAGCGGGCAATTCCGGCAACGCGAGCTTTTACAGTCTTCTCCTTGACGCAGACCAAAATATACTGAAGCAGAGCAGGGTGAGATGCAACCAATTTGATGAGGGCCAAGACTGCGGCCTGTGAGGCCTGAAAGACGATTTTCTTTGTTTGGGATGCCATTTGGAGTAATGGGGGAAGAATGATGTCAATGAGCGGATCAAGCGCTTGACCGAGTGAGCTGAGTTCAACGAAGGCATTACAGACTCCGACGGCCATAGTTGTTCGCAAGGATGACAGAGACTTTAATAAGCCCTCTGAGATAGACTTGAGACCAATGATGAAATCAGGAGTGTACAGAGTGTGGAGGTTAATTTTGATCATCCCACGGAGCGTGTTCAGATTCGCTTCTCAAGCTTGCCAATTTTGATTGGTTGCTTTACCTTCCCAAGGAGGCGGCATCTTGGCAAAGATAAATTCCAATTTGCGAGGACCCAACACAAAGAGCGGATGGATGATTCCGGAGGCAGGTGAAGAGTCCGAACTGGGTGGAGCAAAGATAGATTCCAATTCGCGAGGACCCAACACAAAGACCAGATGGATGATTTTGGAGGCAGGTGAAGAGTCCAAACCGGGTGAAGCAGACTGTGACTTGATAATCTAAACCATTGATAAACCATTGAGGGTCCAATGAGAAGTGGGTGAGTCTCAAAGGGTCAGAGGATGATAACTCAAAATAAGTGCTTGTCATCTGATGATGATGATCCCGGCTTCAGACCTGCTTCTGGTTTGCTGGGATATCTGGATTATTCAATCGAAGTTGATGGCTGATTCCTAGTGTCAAAGAGAATGGATGGGATGAGCTTAATAGTCAATGACAAGGCTCATCCCCATCTCACCCCCTTGCCAAAAGAGTCAAAGACCAATTTCCAGATGAGACTATTGAAGGCAAACAAGTTGAATGAGAGACTGTTGGCTCTGGTTGAGCATAGGCTTTTAACCGTGTAAAAATAAAAAGAGCTCGAGCTCGAGTTGGATGAAGGAATTAATAAATGAGTGAAAGTAGCTTATAACGTCAAGCATAACGGACCTGAGGACAGGAGGAAAAGGACACTCCAGTTGATGTAGTGAATGAACAGATACTTGAATTCCACTTGAGAGCACCATGGTTTAAATAGACTAAATACATGATTGGCCAACAAGTGGTTGAGAACAAAATGAATAAGGAAAAATTAACATAAGCAGTTTAAGTGACGTGGTAAGTGAAATTTTATGCTTGGACAGTCTGACAATCACTACTAAGAACACAGCCTAGTTATATTTTAACCATTATTTTAATACTTCAATAACAACAATAATATAAATCAAATCAATCCAATCAATAGTACTTTAAACTCCAGTGAAAGTCACATAAATGAAAACTCAAACTCTAACAAGTATCCCAGTCATCAGAGTATATGATAACTTCATCTATGTATACCATCATCCATCCTTGTCTGATGTAAGTACCTAGAACTGTATCCATTGTTCTCCGGAAGTGTGATGGAGCATTATTTATGCCAAAAGGCATCCTGAGATATTCATATATTCCCAAATGACAGATTATTCTCATAAAATTCCGGCTTTCAGGACTTATTGGTATCTGGTGAAAACCTTTAAGCATATCCATAGTAGTGATGCACTTAGTCTTGGACAAATTACGCAAAGCATGATCAATCCGGGGTATAGGATGATAATCTGCTTGAGTGTAATTGTTGAGCATTCTGAAGTCTCCTACCATTCTCAACTTGTCATTATGCCAAGCTATGATTACAGGTGTGGTGACATCTACCTGTTCATTATGTACTACTTTCCTTAATACTTGTAAGTCTATCAGTTCTTGGATATGTTCCTAAAGAGATTTTCTAGACTTAGGACTAGACGGATAGGCTGGTCTTCTGAAGTTAGGAGGATAAGGAGGCTTAATGGTCAATGTTAATACCATATCATGTCCTTTAATATCACCAATAGGATGGTCTTTAGTACAGAAAGCATTCTGTTTCTCAAAGCAGATTTTTAATATATCTTTCTTCTGTTCCTCAGAAATTTTTGTATTCAGATCTGCTTGCGAGAAATATTCTTGGTCAAAGTCTTCTAAATGCTTTTGGTAAATAGAAAAGGGGAAGTTAAACTGAATAGTGCATATCTTAAACTTCTCATCCCAATTACCTCCTACTGTGAAGTATCTTCCTCTGCTCTGCAACATGTCTATACCCTATAGACATAAGGCATCATTACCCAGTATCAGGTAGTCACACAGACCGCTGAGTAATACTACAAACTCCACTTGTATTCTCAATGATCTTTTAGTGTGAGGTAATATTATAAGAGCAGTCCATACTCCAATAGCATTCATAGTAGAGTTGCAAGAACTGAATTTGGCTTTTGGGACATGTAGAAGTGGTTCCCTCCAATTAGGGTCCCATTTGTTTAAGAATTCTGCACAGACACATGAACAAAAGGCTCCACTATCCAGCAATAACCTTATGGGTCTGTTTTTATACAACCCAGTTGCATAGCACGTTTGACCAGTGGTATAACTTTTTCCACTCATAGGTTTAACTGTTAATGGTTTGACATCCATAATGTGTCTAGGAATTATAGTAGGATCCAATTGTTGGGGTAGGCTAGAATCCCCATGAATGTTATTGATCCCTGCAGAAGTACCTATATCCCCTTCTATAACATTATCAGGGTTGGTAAAGATCAATTCACATTCAGAAAGAGATCCTTCAGTATCAGCTATATTTTCATAGTTCTGATTCTCTTCAACCTCCTGTTCTCCTTCCAAGACTGCTATCTTCCTTCTTGGTAATGGACAGTCTTGTCTCATATGCCCAGTTTTGTTACAATTCCAACAAATTGCAGGCGTCCTCTTTTTATCCCTATTCCCATTAGGTTTCTTATTGTCAGAGGCATTTATCAGAGGAGATTGTTCTCTGTTTTTGTTAAAAGTATAGTTCTCTTTGGGTCTAGAAGGGGCTTTCTTGTCCAACCCATTCATGTCTATTACTTCTTCTAACACATTGATTAGAGTAGGCAAGTCCGCATCCATGCTCATCCTACATCTTACGCTATTGTTAAGATTGCCAGGACACAGGTTGAGAAGTATTTCATTTACTTCCTCTTTATCAGCATCTGGATAGAAGCAATCCAATCTTTTCTTCTTTTTGAAGCACCATTTGTGAGGTTTGTCCTTGGAGGGGTCAAATGAGGAATTTTCGAAATTTTTCATCATTTTCCTTTTCCACATTCTAGAACCAAATTGTTCTTTGATAAGAAGTTTCCAGGAATTCCATGGTAAGGATCCTAATTCTTCTCTCTTACTGATAAACCAGTCCAATGCTACTCATTCAAATAGTCTTGGTAACCGGACTACAGCTATAGCTGCTTTTAAGTCATAAGAGTTAATGGTGTAATCAATAAATTTAATAAAATTTATATGATTGTATTCTCCTTCTCCTGAGAACTTGGGCCATTCCGAGATAGGTGGTAACAGTTTGAGGGCTTGCTCCATCTCAGGAGTAGGATCAGGCCTAAAGGTGTCACTCCTATGTATTCCTAATAAGGGTGGTGCATAAGGAGTAGTAGTTTGTCTGGGAGGCCTTGGTTCCTCTGTAGTACTTCGCAAGGGGTTGGTCAGACGGACTTTTAAGTCTCGAAGATCATTTTTGATCAGATTAAGTTGCAGGTCCACTTTGTTATTGAGCGCATCCAATTTTTCACTAAGGGATAGAATAGAACTGTTAGGGGTGGTTGCCAATTCTTCTTTTAAGGGGTGGAAAGACATAATTAAATCTTCTTGTATTCCGGGTAACATATTCTCAATTGTTTGAGTTTGTTTGATCCTACATTGATTAATTGTCTCCAATAATTGCTCTGTGTGTTCTTTAATCTGTTCCATTCCTACCGTCTTTATTTGGTTATTAATTAATCTGGCTACTACTGAGGTTAATTTATCCATTTGGGTGTAAACCCCATCCAAATTTTCACAAACAATTTTAAAATTATGACGCATATCATTAGAAAAGGAATTAATTACATCAGAGGTATACTTGGATTGAGACTATTGCAAGGTAAAATGGTTTGGTTATTGTTTATGGTTTTGAATCAAAATTGATCATTAAATATTTATAGAGGGGCCACAATTATATTGGGGTTCCTTAACACCTCTCTTCAGGGATTTCAGTATGAAAACACGTAGTCCTGGTTACTTTGGGTTCTTTAGTTTAAAGATTATTATACCCAAAGGTAATATGTATATAAAATACACAATGGAGTGTTAGGGCCTTGTATCCAAGCTACCACAACAGAGAAAGGATAATAAGACTCACTGGTATATTATTAAGTCCTTTGGGTATCTGTTTGGGACGTGTACTGATGGGTTAAACCTGTATACTGGGGTTATAAGGTTGTTCAGCAGTTTTAATTGATAAAAAGGGGTTTGAAGATGGATATTACTGATCAGAAATTGCCATAAATCACTTACTTATCCCTTATAAGTATTTGATTACCTTGGCACGGCGTCTTGATATGAATATTTTTGGGTCTCTGCCCAACAACATCCTCAAAAGAGCTCTGTATTTATAGTATCTGGGGTCCCAATATGGTCCTTCTGAGGGTTGTAGGTGCTCAAAGGGACGGACACTAAGGCTAGCAGGGTAGCCAGGGGTAGCCTGTCATGTGCCCTTGGTGCTATAGCCCGGGTAGCATCTAATTTCTTAGGGTATGGGAATTATTGTACCTTATAATGCGCATTAGGACGTGTGAATAACACTAATCTGTCCTATTTATGTATTATGTAATTATTTATCCTTAGCATATGTTCCCTGTAATATAATAATTATATTATTAGACATCTCTACGGACATTTCGATGTCAGGTAAGTTCTCATTATGTATTATATAACTGGAGTAAAAGTTTATAATATTGTTTTTACTCTTTATCTACGAGTTCCAGTTGATTTGTTAAGATAATTACTTAAAAATATAAGTCATGAGAATTCATGTAATATCATTACATCATTATCTTCCTTGGTATGTCACAAAAATTTTGATGTATAGTAATTCCCATAAAAGTATATTAAAGTATTTTAATATATTTTTTGAAGCTGTCATTGTCTTATTTTCAAAATTCTTGATTCTTTGAATTATATTAAATAAAAAATATGTTTAAAGATTATTTAGGTATTTTTAAATAATATTATGTATATTTAGACAGTCTACTATCCACGGGAACCTTTATTACATATGTAACAAGTTCCCGTGTATGTTGTAGCCTGTTTACGTGGTACTCAGGTCGCCTGTCACTATGTCAGCCTGTCGTCCCGCGGCTGCGTACTTTTCAGAGGCCCAGGGCTGCGTACATGACCCTGAAGGGTTGAAAAAGCTGTATCTCAGCTTCGCGCGGGTGCTGTGGCTGCCGCTGCTGCGTGCGGGAATTGTGATAAAAAACACATTTCCCCCCGTTACTTCTAAAATATACACAACACCTCAATTCTGACTAAATTTTAGGTGTGAAACCTATACGTGACAATGAGTGTGAAATATTTAATTGACAAATAGCTCAATACTGGAGCCATATTATTTTGGTCTTTCTTTCCTTAACTATTTAAAAATATAAGGAGTTGGATTTTGTCAGATAATCAAATTCCTCTGAGCGGCTCTGTCAGATTGCGCAGTAAGCGGCTCTGTCAGGTCGCGCCGTAACCCGCACATTCCCGGACCACGGCCAGGGAATTCAAGCTTACTCGACTCAATGAATAATGGTCTTTACTGGCTCTCACGATGGAATCTCACTCCATTGATCTTTTTCTTAGTTTCAATTCTTTCTTTCCTTTTTGTTCTTTTTCATTTTCTACTTCTCTACCTTTTCTTTTCTTCATGTTCTTTTCTCTTAACTCAACGCTCTCTGTTCCTCAATGTCACCTAATCGCTATACTCACTCAATAACTCACTCAATCAAATCTTGACTCAACCTCATACTTCAATTCTCAACTCAATTGGATACAATTCTCACACTACATTCTCCAGGCACCTCAAGTTCAACCTTTCTACTGTCTGGTATGATTTCCGTTCTATTCATTCAATCCTCAAATTGTTCTTTCATTTTCTCACTTATTCTTTTCTCTCATCTCAACTCATGCCGTTGTCATTGTTCAGAATGTTTCCAGTTCCTCCAATGTTATAAATCCTTTTATTTCATCCATTCAATCAACACGGTTAAAAGACGAATTGCACGACAACTCAACCGCGCAATATAATGGAGGGACTCGGCAACATGGACGGCTTTCGACAAATCCTGCTCAAGGCCGCTCTTGAAGCCGTTCCAAATCTGACAGATGAAAACTACTCAATTTGGAAAGATAAGATTACAATCTTGCTCAAACTCAAAGGTACCAAAGAAATTCTCAACGATGACTCCAAAACTCTTAGCCCCACAGACGACCTTGAAACACGAGTGATTATTCTTTCCAAAATCAACACCATCACTCACAACAATGTGGTAAACCCTGAAAACATCAATTCCGCTAAAGGCCTATGGAAAACAATTAAGGAAAGATTTGCATTGTCTCAAACTGCAAACCTAGCTTGAGTCTTTAACAACTTCCTCTACCACCCGTTCAAACCCAAAGCCATCTCAGCCTTCATTACCAAGATAAAAATTGCTCTCAAGAAAATGCTGGACGTTGGCATTGAACTCCCTTTGGACATCTTAGCATATCTGGTTCTCTTTAAATTCCCTCAGTCGCTTCACTCGCTTCGTCAGCAGATCATGCACACCGACAAGGAAGTTACGGTTGACTTAGTCCTAAATCACTTGACGCAGTTGGATAATGAATCAAAGTCACAACTCACTGAGACTCCTGTCCTAGAAACCGCATTGGTCACAAACAATTCAAAACCCTCAACCTCCAAACCTCAACGATGCCGTCAGGGATATCACAACCCCTTTGTCACTGATCATCCCGAGGAAAGTTGCTGGCACAAACATGAAAACCTGGCTCCGGACTGGTGGAAGGATGCTCAAGCCAAATGGAGAGCGCAAAAGAAACCCAAAAGCAATGAAGTCGCCCACTACCACGCTCTCCTAACCACATGGATCAACAAAGTCAACGCCGACCACCGAATCATCCTGGACTCGGGGGCCTCATGCCATATGTTCAACTCCTCCCAATACTTCACCTCGATGCAAGAATGGAATGGCAAACACATCAGCACCGGAAAAGATGGTGCCAATCTCCCCATCAAAGGAAAAGGCGAAGTTGTCCTTGCCTGGAGGAATTCCCTTATCCGACTTTCTGACTGCCTGTTTGTTCCTGATCTTGCCATCAACCTTATTAGTCCTGGAATCCTGGTTGCAGAAAAACAATGCTTGGTCTCAGCTCAGGGCAACTCCTTCCAGGTGCATCACAATGGAACGCTTGCGTTCAAAGGATTCATTTGAGACAACCTTTTTGCCCTCAACCTCCCTCAATCCATTGGAAATAACTCCAAAATTAGTTATCTCACACGGAAAACTATTGATCACGACAAGCTTATCTATCTTCATCAATCTCTTGGGCACGCAAGCCCTCACCGTCTAAGAAATGTCTTCCCCGAAATTCCTCACTCTCTGATCAACTCTTTCCAGTGCTCTGACTGTATCTTCTCAAAGATCACGAAAACACCTTTCAATTCCAAAGCAAATCACGCCACTAAACCCTTCAAAAAACTCCATATTGACTTGATGGGTCCAATCAATCCGGAATCCCGCAATGGGATGAGGTATATTATGACCATCATTGATAGCAATTCCAGGTATTTATCTGCAATTCCTCTCAGCTCTAAATCTGACGCCTGTCCCCAAATTCTATCCATTCTTAGATTCGAGAAACAAAAACGAGGTTGCTTTCCAGCCACTATTTGTACAGACGGCGGAGGAGAATTCACCTCTCAAGAACTGATCTGATTCTTTCAAGAGAACGCCATTCAACACATCGTAACGGAACCGTACCATCACAAACACAACGGACGAGTCAAACGTGCCAATTGGATGGTCGCCAAGTCCATCAGAACTGTGCTCCGATGGTCAAAACTACCACAAAACCCCTGGGCTGAAGTGGCCAAAGCTTCCACTCTCATGCTCAATCAGATCCCCAAAAACGCGAATGAGAAATCCCCTTACAAAATTTTCACAAAAAAGACGCTGCCCCTGGATTACTTTCACCCTTTAGGTTCCAGGGTAGCCTACTTGAATCTGAAGAGAGCTCGTGGGGATAAGCTTAAAGAATGCGGACTGGAGGGAACTCTTGTAGGATTCAACCCTGACCTCCTGTCCTATCGCATCCTAAATTCTGACAATCACATCATCTCCTCCAAACACATCAAGATAATCAAGTCTCTACCTCAAACTCCCATTGCAGAAAACCCTCCTCTCGACATTGATCTTCCCTTCCTAAATTTTGATCATTCTCATAATATCCCTCCTGTCACTACCAATAATACAGAATCAGTCAATCAAAGGCCACCCTTGGCGGAAGCTGTCGAACCTGTGGACAATCAATCTTCTCACTCATCACAGGAAATTGCAGACGAACTAATTCCCTCTCGGATACTTTGTGATCAGTCAACACTCAATCCACCTGATCGCTATGGATATCACCACTACTACGTTCCAAAATCTTTCGAACAGGCCAAGAAGTGCAACGATCACGAAAACTGGGACTTGTCAATGGATGCAGAACTGGGCGGCATAGAAAGAATGGAAGTCTGGGAAGACTACGACGGTCCCAAACCCGCGAATCCTCTCAACACGACTTGGGTATACCGCCTCAAAGACAACTGTCACGGAGATCCCCTGATATACAAGAGTCGACTGTGCGTACAGGGATTTGATCAGATCTACAGGATTGATTACCAAGACACGTTCTCCCCAACTGGCAAAGCTGCCTCCCTCAGGATCGCGCTCCTTTACGGTCTTTATCACTCACTTCAAATTACTCAATTCGACGTGAAGAGCGCTTTCCTTCATGCTCCCCTCAAGGAACTCGTCATCATCAAAACTCCAAAAGGATCAAAGAGAAAATCAAAATACCTGAAACTCAAAAAGTCCTTATACGGGCTTAAGCAAGCTCCACTCAACTGGTTCAATACCCTCACAACGTGGCTCTCCAGTCAAGGATTCCATCAGTCGTCATTGGATCCTTGTCTCTATTTAAATCCGTCATGTGGCTCTATGATATTCTTCCACTTTGACGACCTCATCTTGATAGGTCTTGGTAACAACTTCAAGGAAAACTTTTTGCAATGATTTCCGAACTCTTCAGCTCACGATCCCAACACCATCCTTGGGATGAAATACTCAAAATCCGATAATAAAATTTATCTCTCTCAACCCAATCACATTGACCATGGGCTCGAAGAGCTGAAGTTAACTGATTGCCATCCTTCCTCCATTCCTCTAACCTCCAATTTCAATTTATGACCTGCTACCGTTGATGAACAGGAAGAGTTCAAAGCACTAAACATCAATTACAGGTCGGCGGTGTTCTAAATGAACTATATTGCCTGCCTGACTCGACCAGACATCAGCTACGCGGTCTCAAGCTTAGCTCGGTTTTGCGAACGGCCCGGAATAAACCATTGGCGCGAAGTGAAGCACTGCTGGAAGTACCTGAAGGCCACAAGGTCACTCTCACTGGTTCTGGAATTAAAACACCGCGACACTCAACTTCAATGCTTCAGTGACACAACGTGGAACGATGACCTCAAAACCAGACATTCCCAATCTGGCCACCTTACTCTTCTGTTCGGATCTCCTGTTGCATGGAGTAGTTATCGCCAAAGAAATGTTACGCACTCCACCACCAAAGCGGAGCTCAATCCATTAGTCAACTCTTTTCTTGAGGCAATTTGGATGAGAAGCCTCGTGTCAGAAATGTGGACAAAGCACACTCAAGAAAGCATTCATAACATTGATAACAAAGGCTTAGATGACAAACTGAAAAAGTTCGGCTGCAACTCCAAAACTAGACATATTGACATAAAAACAAAGGCGATCAGGGAGGAATTACAATCCAATAACCTTGAGATCAAGCTCATACCATCAGAAGAGATGTTAGCCAACGGCCTAAGGAAAGCTTTACCCCGGACCCAACATTCCAAACTCCTCCAGGTCATCAATCCTCACTTCAACTACCTCGAAATCATACCAGCCACGAGGGGTGTCAGATAATCAAATTCCTCTGAGCGGCTCTGTCAGATTGCGCAGTAAGCGGCTCTGTCAGGTCGCGCAGTAACCCGCACATCCCCGGACCACGGCCGGGGAATTCAAGCTTACTCGACTCAATGACTAACAGTCTTTACCGGCTCTCACGATGGAATCTCACTCCATTGATCTTTTTCTTAGTTTCAATTCTTTCTTTCCTTTTTGTTCTTTTTCATTTTCTACTTCTCTACCTTTTCTGTTCTTCATGTTCTTTTCTCTTAACTCAACGCTCTCTGTTCCTCAATGTCACCTACTCGCTATACTCACTCAATAACTCACTCAATCAAATCTTGACTCAACCTCATACTTCAATTCTCAACTCAATCGGATACAATTCTCACACTCCATTCTCCAGGCACCTCAAGTTCAACCTTTCTACTGTCTGGTATGATTTCCGTTCTATTCATTCAATCCTCAAATTGTTCTTTCATTTTCTCACTTATTCTTTTCTCTCATCTCAACTCATGCCGTTGTCATTGTTCAGAATTTTTCCAGTTCCTCCAATGTTATAAATCCTTTTATTTCATCCATTCAATCAACAGATTTCAAGGTTAGGGTCAGTGAGTGACCCTACCTAATTTTGGGTGGAAAATCCATTTCTGTAATAATTTTATGGTATTGCTACTCCTTCCTAGGTTAATTTTATTCTTATTATTTTTTCATGTTATTTTTGTTACTTTTGCAGCTTGCTCTGAAATAGTAGCTAGCTGACAAAGGAAGCCAGGATAAAAGACTTATTCAAAGATCCCATGAAATTCTGGGAAGAATTGAAATAAGCCCAGTCCAAAGAGGACTTAATCTTCATGAAAAAGGATTATTTCTCAAGCAAAGGCTTCCCAGATAGCTCTCCACAACATGACACCCAGGAAAGAGGTGCAATCCTATGTAGAAAAATGGAATCCTTGGGTTAAATTAGCCCAACTGAAAGGCCAAGTATCAGGAAATAAGAGATCCTCTTCCCATCCAAAGCCCAAGGGAAAGAAGGATTTTAATCCAATAATATCAATAGTGAAAAAGTGAAAAAAAGTGTACCACAATTATCTTTTAATCCTGAACCTAGTGTTTTGTCTATACCAACCTCAGATGTAATTACTTCCTTCTGGAATAATGTGTGTCATAATTTTGAAATTGTTTTTGGAAATCTGGATGGTGTTTACACTTAATTGCATTAGTTCAATTCAGTAGTGGCCAAATTAATTAATGATCAATTGAAGGCTGTGGATATGGAGGATCATAAGGTAGTATATACAAAACAATTATTTGATACAATGAATCAAGGTAAAATCAGTCAAACCATTTAGAACATGTTATAAGTTTTTAAATAAGATTTAATTCTGTCAATCAAGCCATTGAAAGGAGAATTGAATAATGCTACTACAAATTGCTATTTGCCTCTGATTGAATAGTTAGATCTGCTTAATGGTAAAGTGGACCTGCATCTTAGTTTGATCAAAAATTATCTTAGGGACTTCAAAGTCTGTCTGAGCAATCCTTTCATGCGCCAGAGTCAAGGGTTTTTGTCTCATCAATTTTTGATATACCTTTCTCATCAGTACCATTCACCTCAATCTCAAGGGTGACAAACAGTAAAGCACACAATCAATAGTGCAATCTGCTTAATACCTCCAGCGTGTGCTATAACCTTGCAATATCAGCAATTCAGTCTATACCTGCAACACCTTGCAGTTGTTTAAAAATCCATTCAGACATTGCTCCATCTATCCTTTGGTATCTCAGCCCTTGGACTTCCATTCTTGGTTATGCTACTCTTCTAGCTTGCATGTTCATCAAGCCACATAAACTGTATAGTTTCATCTTTGAACTAAACCTTCCCTACATTTTCACCTTTGTTACTACTTTTGTTCATTTGCAGTGTCATCTCATGTCATTACTTTGTGCATCACATTTAATAGGACACATACTTGCATTTTTCCCTTGTCCCGCACCTACCCTATGACTCCAGATATGTTGTATTGATCATTTTCATCTTCCTTTACTGCTCCTATTATTTATTGCATCACCCTCTCTAGCTGTATAATACTTTCCATCAGGTTGTATCTAGTCAGTCCAGATTACCTTATAAGTGTGAGAATTTTTTTTGGAGACCAAGACCAAGCTGAATTTCAGAAAGAAATAAAAAGTGTGAGAATGAGAATGAATAGACATAAATGTGATGACAGGAAGAAATGACCTACAGAGAACAATCTGGCTGAGACAAGAAAGTCTTATATGGAGAAATTAAGATAGAGAGACTTGAAGAAGAAGCCAGAGTAGAAATTGCAGTGCCAGTTCAGAATCACTGATTAAGGAGTGAGGAACCAAGAGTTGTGTGGTAAGCTCCTGCACTGATTGAAGAGTTGCCAGGTGAGGTTCTTATCATGATCTTACTGGATGCTTGTTGTGATTGATTGGAAGATTGGATGTTGGTTGATGTTGACAGTAAGACTGAAGAGTTGAATGGGCTTGTGCAGTTGTTACAATTGATTGAGGTTGATTCCTTGAATTGAGATATATTTTTTTGATGAATTGATTGCAGTTGTTTGGTCTTTGAGTTTTAAGAGGAAGCTTGACTTGTATGGCCATTGTCTTAGGTGGTTTGATCAGTGTTTGTTGGAGATTTCGCGACCGCAAGAGCGGGAGTGACGCTTGTAAGTAAGAACACAGAGCGCGGGCACAAAAGAAAGCATTGCACGCGGCTGCGCTTTACAAAGAAGACAAAAGAACGCGGAAATTGATCACAAAGAGTATGGAAAGAAATGAAAGGTAAGAGAAGAATGAAAACAATGAGATATGTGACTACAGATCTAGGAGAGTGCAGGAAAGAGAGTCAGAACTTCAAAAAAAAGGACTCACTCCTTGCCTGCATATTGTTTCCTCAGTTAGTTAATTTCATAATTTTTATGGTCTTACAAGGGAATAGTATCACATTTGGCCTTGCCTCATTTTCATCTCTAAGGAAAAACTCTCTACCTCTTGCTACTAACCATTAACCACATTTTGCAGTAAGAAACGTTCTATCTTGCTCTTGTCCTTACACTTAGCTTTCTCCCTTGCGCTCAAAATGCCTAATGATCCCCTCCAGTATGTGGGGAGGTCCTGTGACAAACTCCTTGGGGAGTACCACAGAGGAAAAAAAACCTCCCAGACAAACTTCCACCCCTTATGCACCACCCTTAACAGGAATGTAGAGGAGTGAAAACTTCATGCCTAGCCCTACTCCTGTAATCAAAGAAGCCCTCAATCTTTTACGCCCTATCTCAGGATGGCCTAATTTCTCTGGTGAACAAGAATACAACCATAAAAATTTCATCAAATTTATTGACTGTACCACAAATTCTTATGACCTTCAAGAAGCTACAGTTGTAGTCAGAATGCCTAGGATCTTTAAAGGATTAGCCCTAGATTGGTTTATCAGCAAGAGAGAAGAAGTAGGATCTTTACCATGGAATTCTTGGATACTTTTAATCAAGGAAAAGTTTGGTTCTAGGATCTGGAAAAGGAAAATGATGAAGAATTTTGAAAATTACTTATTTGACCCAGAAAAAGATAAACCTCACAGATGGTTTTTGGAACAGAAGACAGAACTAGAATGCTTTTACCCAGATGTGGATAAAGAATAGTTTAATGAAAGACTTCTCAACTTGTTTACTGGTCGTCTTAACCATGGTTTAAGATGCAGAACAAATGTGCATGCTGATGTACCAATACTAATCAATGTTTTAGAGGAAGTAATAGATATGAATGGATTTGACAAAAATGCTCCCTATAAACCTAAAGTGATCTTTAATACCAAAAAAATCAGGGGAAAACATCCTCATATTATTGTCCCTGATAATAAGGATAAGGAAAAAATACCTGGAACATGTTGGAAATGCAACAAAACTGGGCACATGAGGCAGGATTTCCCATTACCAAAATGAAAAATAGCAGTAATTGAAGGGTAACCAGAAAATGAGGAGAATATGAATTATCAATAAACAGCTTACACTGAAGGATCAATATCAGAATGTGAAAGATAATGACCAATCCTATTAGTGTATTAGAAGCTGATATAGGTTCTTCTGTAGAGCTCAAAAATATTCATGGTGACTCCAGTTTACTTCATCAGTGGGACCCTTCCATAATTCCTAGACGTATAACTGAAGCTAAACCATTGAAAGTGAAACCCATTGCGGGTAAAAGTTGTACTACAGGCCAGGATTGCTATGCAACAGGAATTTATAAAAAAAAATCAATAAGGTTAATACAAAATAGTGGAGCTTATTGCTCATGAGTCTGTACTGATTTCTTGAAGAAATGGGATCCCACATGGAAAGATCACCTGCTGCCCATCCCAAAAGTCAAGTTTAGATCTTGCAAACCAACTATGAGTGCTATTGAAGTATGGAATTCCTCTATACTACTTCCCCACACCAAAAAATCTCTGAGGATTCAAGTGGAATTTGTAATGCTACTTAATGGGATGTGTGATTACCTGATATTGGGTAATGATATTTTACGCCTATATGGTATAAATTGTATCCAAATTAAAGGCAGATAATTTAATTTAGGAGTTAACTGGGACAAGAAATTCAAGATATTTACTATCCAAAATAATGTCCCCTCTTCCACTTATCAAAACCACTTAGAAGAATTCAATCAAGAATAATTCTCTCAAGCTGCCCTGAATGAGAAAATTTCTGAAGGACAGAAGAAAGGTATACTGATCATTTTTTTTTGAGAATCAAAACGCTTTCTGTACCAGGTATCACCCAATTGGTAATATCAAAGGGCATTACATGGTTCTGTCCTTAACCATCAAACCTCCTTACCCACCCAACTTGAGGAGACCTGCCTAACCTCCTAGTCCTAAATCTAGGTTGGCTCTGGCCAAGAATATTCAAGAACTTATAAATTTGCAAGTAATAAGGAAAGTGGGACACAATGAGCAAGTAGATATCACCACTCTTGTTATAATAGCATGGAATAATGATAAGTCAAGAATTTTTTGAGACTTTAGAATTTGGAATAACTATACACAGACAGAATACTATCCTATTTCCCAGTTTTATCATGCTCTGCATAACTTTTCAAAAGCAAAATACATAACTACTATGAATATGCTGAAAGTATTTCACCAAATACCAATAAGCCCTGAAAGTAGAAAATTTATGAGAATGGTCTGTCACCTATGTTTATTGGAATACCTCAGAATGCCTTTTGGTATAAAGAATGCCCCATCACACTTCTCTAGGAACTTCCATCAGGCAAGGCTGGATGATGGTTTATATAGGTGATGTCATGATATACTCTGATGACTGGGAGTCTCATATGAATCATTTCAGATTAGTCCTCAAAAGAACTAACATAGTAGGACTAAAAGTATCCATGAACAAATGTAACTTTTGGTATGTAGAACTAAAAGCTCTTGAAAATATAGTTTCTGGCTTACATTGGGCATATGATCAAAATAAGATAGCTGCTGTGATGAATAGACCAATGCCTCAGAACCAAACAGAGCTGCTATCCTATGTTAGTTTCTGTAGCTATTACAGACATTATATCTAAAATTTTGCATTGCTAAAGAAAGGCTTTTATGACATATGCAAAAACAATACTCTCTTTGAAATCACTCATGAGAGGTGGAGAGACTAAAAAGAATTAAAATTAGCTATGACTTCTGTCCCACTACTAATAAAAACAGACTACTCCATACCAGTGAAAGTATATATATTGATACTTTTATGGATGAATTAAGGGAAGCATTACACCAGAAAAGTATTGAAGATGAAAAACCTGTAGAGAAACCTGTACTTTTTATATCTAGGAAGATTAAAGATGCTGAAAAAAAATTTGAAGCCAGTCAAATGGAATGCCTTTCTCAAGTATGGGATTTAAAAAAAATACACAATTACTTGGAAGATACAAAATTCCAAGTAATTACAGACTGCAATGCTTTAATGACCCTAATGAATATGAATACCCCTAGTAGGTATACGCTCACATGACAAGTACCACAAAGGGATAAATAAAGAGCCCTTCTTTGAGGTTGTTGATACCGCAGAACCAGTTATATTTACATCCAGAAACCATGCCAAGGTCATCAAATACTTATAAGATATAATTAGGTGATTTATTGCTTTATCCTGATTAATATTATTTGTCCCAAACCTTTTCTTTAATTTGATCTTCTGTAAAACCTTTCTACCTCAGATACAGATTTAACCCATCAGTAAAAAAACCAAACAGGTACCCAAAGGATTAAATAACATACCAGTGAGTTTATTACAATTTTTTTCAGCTCTCTGATACCAGGAACCTTGCAGTCCTTTAGCTACAGAGAGTGATAAAAATGCTGGAATGATAATAATAATTATTATTCCAATAATAAACACTTACAAGCTCAAATGATTGATTTAATAAGAGCAGTTGAAAGTTTAATTGGTTTGGTAGTAAATGGTTTTCAATATGATTTAAAATAGGTGTCAGCTTGCTACTATATACAGAGAAAAACTGTGTCACACCTCTTACTTAGGGATTATTGTCTTCATCACTTCCACATGTCCTCTTCTCAGTACCATCTACCTCAGTCTAAAAGCGTGACACAAATAAAGCACAACATCAAAGGTGCAATCCACTACTTCCTATGGCTTGCGTTGACCTTCCAATCTTGGCAACCAACTCAGTATATACGTTCAAACTTCGCAGTTAACTCCATACTGGTCAGCCATCCATTATGAGATCCAATATCCTTCCCTGGCCAATAAACAGCCTTGGACTTCCATCTTTGATCATGTACTGTTTGTTAGTTCTCATCTACGTCTAACTAAGCCATCATTACTGTACAGTTTGCAATTGGACTAGTCCCTACCCTGCATACATTATTACTTCTCATCTGCATTACCTTCAAAGTCATTTGCTCCTGTCCCAATTCATCATACAATTGTACGCTCAGATTCTATTGTCTTGCACTTACGCCACAACCTTGGATATGGGTGTACTACTGCTTCATTTCCTATTCCGTTTGTTTCATTCATTGCCTCATGGCCTTCAACTGTAGTTAGCTCACCACCAGGTTGAATCTAGTCACTTTGGATTACCTTACAAGGGCTATCCCCTTGCCTGATGATTGTCTCCTCAGGTAGTTAATTTCATACGTTCTTGCATTTGCTACAACCTAGTTATCACATTGGACTCAGGTTGAGTTTCCTTCCTTGGAACACATTCCATTCCTCTTGCCGTTTTTTGAGTGGCATAACCAAGTTTGCACTTTGCAACTGAGTCTTGCTACTTGCACTTTCCCTTGCAATCAGCATTCCTTTGCTCTCACGATCATATAAGAATTGCACTATAGTATATGGGGTGGTTGTGTGACAGTAAATTAACTAACTCAACTCATCTATTGTAGCTTGCCAACCTATAGTAGACTTTTTCCCAATGTCACGTACTTGCTCAACTGGGAACGCTTCCCTCACCCCTTACAATGATGAGATCCATTGGTTAGGGAGAACCAGCGCTCCTCGGGCCCAACAACCATTAGATCCCGTGCCTCCTTCTAAATCGCCATCTGTTGAACCCCTTGATGATCCTCGGACTCCTCCACGGGATGTTCTGACGGACCCTCTTGCGGAATTTGCAGATTTCAACCATTCTTCCAATGAAACCTCAAATTGTGGTAGACCAGGGGTTTCCACTACTGCTCCCAAGCCCGATTCTCAGACCCTGCTTTCATCATTGATCCAGGCCCTTACTCATAATGCCCAGCAATCTAGTCCGAGTACTCCTAGCTTTTGCACTCCGGGAATGAAACAAACCAATCAAACTACGGGAGAACACCCTCATAAGCTAAGATCCTACCTACAGTCTTTTAAAATCATCTTTTCAAACAACTCCAACAATTTCCCTTCCAATAGGCATAAAGTTATGTATGCTTCGTCCTTCTTAGGAGGTAGAGCCTCGCAGTGGTTCAAACCGTACCTCAAACTTTTGTCTAACAACAGTCACATGTGTATTCTCAACAACTGGGACAGTTTTGAGCGACAACTGTTCACCCTGTTTGGCAACCCCAATGAAGTTTGAAACGCCAAATACAAACTTAATAGTTTAGTTATGAAGGAAAATAGTAGAGCTTTGGTTTATATTTCTCATTTTTGAACCTTGCAGTCTTGCATCCAGTGGAACAAGGCGGCTCTTCTATTCCATTTTCAAAAGAGTCTACCGGCACGCTTAATCAAACAGCTCGCAGTTGGGGGTCATAAGACAACCTTGCTTCAGCAGCTAATCGATTGAGTGATTGAGCGTGATAATGGCTATCACAACAAGAATCGCTCTTGGAGAAACAACCATGGATCGTCCACCTCGGCTCCAAGGGTGGAAGACTCCTCAAAGCAAAACACAAGGAACCCAAAACCATCCAAACCAACCCCAGCTTCAAACTCCAACTCAAAAGGGAAAACCGTCACCAAAACTCCAAAGTTCTTGGACAAAGAAACTGGGATGCTACGGAACAAGGAACGGCCACAAAGGGAGAAGAATGGGCTGTGTATTTATTGTGGAGGAAAACATGATGTCAACAGTTGTGCAAAGCGGTTAGCACGTGAAGCGGCTAAGCAGTCAAAAAATTACCTTGTAGTTTTTCTGATACTTGCAAGGAAAACTACACATTATCTAAATCACCGCGAGTAAATCTTTGCACTTGTGAGTCACTAGGTGCTCCTAGTTTGAGATTTATCCTATTTCACTCCAACAACACTCCTTATCAAGTCTTACTTGACTCCAGAGCTAATGTTTCCTTCATCAGTGAATCTTTTGCCACTTCCAAAAATCTGACGCTTTCTGGGATAGATAAATTTCCTATCTTTTTAGTAAGTAGTGCAACTGAAACGTCTTATTGGGTCTCCCAAAAGGCAAAATGGACCTTTGCATTCTCCAATTTTACCAGCTTCAAATGGGATTTATTTGTCTTGGCTATACCCGGAATGGATGATACCATTCTAGGCCATGATTTCCTAGTTTACTGGAATCTGGATGTGAATTGGCAAGAAGGAGTAATTAACCTTTGAAACTCGCATCCCCAGAACGCTAATTGTTCAGTCAAACAGGAATTAAACAGCCTACCTGACACTTTCATTGAGTTGGATGACACTTTTCCGCCAGGAGATTTGCAATATCCTGACCTCCATTCCCAAATTTAATCTTCTGATTTAGGATTCATTGCTTACCTATCCAGCTTACCTCTTTCCTGTTCCTTTGAAAAAAAATAGACACCAACCAAACGGTGTATTTTGAGATCCCTAATCCTCTTGCACCATACAAGCACCTCAAACCTGGTGCTCAAAGATGACAAGATTGAAGATTTAGAAATCATTCAAGAGTCTATACCTTCTGTGAGAATTTCAATTGGAGACCAGGACCAAGCTGTATTTCATGAAGAAAGAGCTTTGAGAATGAAGGAAAGTAGAACAACCACATGAGAGATGGCAAATGAAAAATGACCAATGGAAAACAATCTTGCTGAGACAAGCAAGTCTTATAAATAACAATCAGGGACTGGAGAGACTTGTGAGAAGCAGCCAGGTGGAGCCAAGCAAGCCGGTTTGGGATGATGGATTGAGAGAACTGAAACTAAAAAGGAGTCATGAGTTCCAGAACTGATTGACAAGTTGCCGGTGAGAAATCTTACGATGATCGGGCTTGCTCGTCTTGTCGATTTGGTATTGGAATGAGTTTGAGAGAGGGAGAGGGTAAGTTGTCTCCAATATTGATTGATCTTGAGTATTGGATTGAGGTATTGATTGATGTTTGATTGATTGATTGGTTGATTTGGATTGGTTAATTGATTGGTCGATATTGATTGATCATTAGTCAATTGAAGAAAGGGTTCAATCCTTTTGGTTGAGCAGTAGGTTGACTAGCAAAGTCTTGAGTGCACAAGAGCAAGAGCAAAGATGGCGTGCGCAGACGCAGCGCTCGGATTGGAACAATTGGCCGCGCATGAAAGCGCTTTACATGTGAGACACAACATTGAGAACTTTATGAATGGAAAATAAGGGAGACAAAAAGTAAAGAAAGCATTGTAAAGAGATTGGAAATAAATTGAGAATATAGGAGAGACTACATCAGAAGAAAAGAAGACAGACAGAATATTAACACCTTTGGTTTATCATGGCTTTGCTGACGTCTTCTCAGCCAAAATAGCAGATAAACTGCCTCCATCCTGTCCTTACAATCACAAGATCAAACTTACTGGCCCACCTCCGGCACCAGGACCAGTTTACTCTCTCTCAACGCAAGAATCAATTGCGCTTCAAGACTAAATTGCGGAAAATTTAGCAAAAGGATTTCTTTGACCAAGCAATTCAAATACCGGTTCACCTTTCCTATCTGTTCCAAAAAAGGATGGCTGACTTTGCCTTTGTGTTGACTACAGGAAACTGAACCAGGTAACCCGGAAGAATGCCTATCCAGTACTGCCTATGTCACATCTCCTCACCCTCTTCCATGGAGCTGCTTATTTCTCAAAGTTAGACCTTCGGGGTGCCTATAACCTAATTTGCATTATGAAAGGTCATGAGTATTTGACCGCGATGAGAACCCAGTTTGGCAGTTATGAGTATACCGTCATGACTTTTGGCCTCTGTAACACTCTTTCCATTTTTCAACATTTTTTCAATGACATTTTCTCCAATCTTGTAGGTAGACACCTCGTGATATATCTCAATGATATACTAGTCTACTCAAGGAACCTCAAAGATCACATGGCACATGTGCAAGAGGTGCTGCAGCAACCTTGCAAGAATGACCTGTTTGCAAAAGCCTCTAAGTGCAAATTCCATTCCTTTTCTCTTTGATTTCTAGGTGTTGTAGTCTTGCAGCAAGGAATATCGATGGACCCAGCCAAAAGAAAACGCATATTGGACTGGCCCCCACCTTCTTCTGTTAAATCCCTTCAAGTTTTCCTTGGTTTCAGTAATTTTTATAGGAGGTTCATTGAGCTTTACGCCGAGAACACCGTGAATCTTGCTAACCTTCTTCAGAAAGACACTCCTTTTGTTTTTACCAAACAAGCTGCTTCGGAATTCAAAGCTCTGAAGAAAGTGTTCACCACTGCTCCAATACTTGCTCACTTCAACGAGCTAGCTTGCACTATTGTCAAAACAGACACAAGCAATTATGCGATTGCAGGAGTAATCTTGCAGTTCTCTTCTTCCACTTGTCTCTTTCATCCCGTAGCTTTGGAGTCTCGCAAGTTGCTTGCTCCAGAGATTAACTATGAGATTCATGACAAGGAAATTCTCCAAATTGTTTATTGCTTGAAGAAATGGAGTTCATACCTTTTGAGCCTTAGGGAATCCTTTGAAGTTTTAACTGATCATAATTCTTTAAAGAATTTCATGAGCTCAAAAGTCCTCACACGTAGACAGGCACGATGGGTCAAATACCTCTCCAAGTTCCACTTTACAATCATGTACCGTCCTGGGAAACAAGCGGTACTCCCTGATGCTTTATCACGTTGGGACAATGTTTACCCAGGGGGGGAGCACTTTTGCTGAAAACAATCCTGAAAACGTTAGAACACCCTTCTCAACCCAATCTGCCCAACTCAGTTTGATCATTGCTCACTTACAAGATTTGACTTCCAAACTCTGAAAAGCTCAACGCGACGACCCCAAGTGCATCAAACTTTGCAAAAGTGCGAACTTATTTCATAGTAGTTACAGTATTGATAATAATGACGTCTTAGTCTATGATAATTGTATAGTAGTACCAGATAATTCTTGCATTAAGTTAGATATCTTCAAGTCACGGCACAATTCTCCACTTGCTGGTAATCATGGGCAGGATAAAACCTACCAATTGATTGCACAAGACTTCTACTGGCCTGTTATGACCAAAGAAGTAAAAGACTATGTTAGCGCGTGCTATGATTGCAATTGTAACAAGTCCTCAAAACACCAGAAGTATGGGCTGCTTCAGCCACTTCCAATTCTGCCTTGTCCTTGGCACTCACTTTCTATGTATTTCATCTCTCAATTAACTTCTTCTAGTGGATATGATGCTATTCTAGTAATAGTAGATAGCTTCTCAAAGATGGCTTTATTTTTACGCAGTAATGTGAGGGCCTCTTCAGAAGACTTAGCTAAATTGTTCATAGAATATGTATTTTTGAAACATGGCCTCCCTGATAATATAGTTAGTGATTGTGGATCTCTGTTTTTTTCAAGCTTCTGGACCTTGCTATGCCAACATTTGAAGATTACTCGCAATTTATCAACGGCTTACCACCCAGAAACGGATGGGCAAACCAAGCGAGTTAATCAGATTCTCAAACAATATCTTCAAATGTATGTTGCCTATCAACAAGACAACTGGTTTCATTGGCTCCCACTAGCCAAATTTGCCTACAACAACTCTACTCATTCCTCCACCAAACAGTTTCCCTTCCAAACTCCTTATGGTAGAAACCCAACTTTCTCTTCCCTTCACGTAGCACCTTCTCAACCTGCTACCAATTACCTTGAACAAATTCAATCCATTCAATAGCAATTTTGAACCAACCTCGCAGAATCAAACCAGCTCTATAAGGATCAAGCAGACCAATCTTGCACTACGGCTCAAACCTTGGCAGTAGAAGATCAAGTGTGGCTCAATGCTCGCAATATTCGCAGCACTTGCCCAACTCCAAAACTCTCCAAAAGAAAGCTTGGCCCCTTTAAAGTAGAATCAGTCATCTCCTCTAACACCTTTAAACTTACTTTACCTGCAAAATGGAAAGGTATCCACCGGGTCTTTCATGTGTCTCTCCTAGAGCCAGCTCGAGTCCTATACCCAGGCAAGACTCATCCCCCTCCTGAACCGGTCACTGTCCTCAATCATCAAGAGTGGGAAGTAAGCCGTATTATGGATTCCAGGTTACACAAAGGAAAAGGTCAATACCTTGTCAAATGGTCTGGTTTCCAGTCCGACGAAGATTTCACCTTGTGGGAACCAGCCCATCACCTTCCCAATTCACCCAATCTGATTTGAGACATCCATGCAAGCTACCCTTGCAAACCTTGACAATCATGATTCCATCCCATCCAATCCCATTACATTCCACATTCCATCCCATCCAATCCCATTCCATTCCATTCCACATTCTATCCCATCCAATCCCATTTCATTCCAAATTCTATCTCATACAATCTCATTTCATTCGACATTCCATCTCATCCAATCCCATTTCATTCCACATTCCATCTCATCTAACCCCATTTTATTTCACACCATCATTCCATCAGTCAATTCCTCCATCTCACAGTTTTATTCCTTTTTCTCATTTACCTTTCATTTCTACTAAATAAAACTCCATTCCTTATAAAAAAAAAAAAAAAAAAAAAAAAGGAGAGAAAAAAATTTATGAAGAACAAAAAAAAATTTATAATAAATTACAAAGTTTCTTTCACTTCCTTCTCCACATCCTCCCAATTCGCAGTCAATTCCGCAACCATGGATTGAAAAGTATCCAGGTCTTCATCATTGATTAGTGCAGACATCCTTTGAAGAACTAGCACTTCTGTTATGATATGCCTCTTCAAGGTTTCCTTGCACCTCGCAATCCAAGCTTGCTTTGGCCAAGCATTCCATCCATCTTCCTCCAAGAGCTCTTTGTACGCTCTCTTCCTTTGGCCTCCCAACAAACCTTATCCAATGTTGCCCGTCAGTCGCCTTGCATCAGTTTCGACCATTCCTATGACTCGCACCGGATCCGCTTTGCCCTGGCCCTCTAATTCTTCCGTTCCATCTACTCTACCCCTTCCATCTCCTCCTTTCCCTTCCCTGGTAACTGATGATGGAATAATGGATCCAAAGAGGTCTGTATAAATACCTTTTTGGGGTGATTTTGGTCTTCTCAGGGCACGTAGAGAGGGTTCTGCTTGTGGGCTGAGGCTTGCAAGCCATTCAGGGCAAGATTAGCACTTCCAATTGTTGCTGTCAATCAGCTGTCCTTAGATCTTCTGGATTTCTGTACTATTTTAGCCACAGGATCTGTTAATCTGTTATGGGGTAAATTTAATAATTCTGTACTCATCCTTCATTTGTAATATTGATATTGTTTTTAAAGCATGCATATGTGGATGTTTACTAATTTTCCATCATCTGCTGATCATGTAGATAATCTTTAATAATTTTTATGAAAACTCCTTGTAGTTTTTTGTGGTCTTCAAAGATCAGGATCAGTAATTTACATGATAATCCTTGATCTTTGATTTATTATTAAAAAATGTTTAAAACTTAATTTTCATTAATTTTATTTAATTTTTGATCTTTTTAGATCATTAGTAATGCATATGTCCATTTTTTACATATACTAGGCAACCCTAACTAGGTTATAGCTCTTCTGAGCGGTACCTGGTTGTCAGATTAGTCATGACTGATCCAGGCACGGGGATCAGTTAGTACAGATGCGCGCCGGGTTGGATCCGCTGCGTGCGTGGAAGAATCATCTGCGCGCGGGTCTCTAGTACGCGGGAAACTGCTGCTACTAGTACTGGGGTTATTTAATGATGCGGGGCTGCGCGCGGGAATTGTGACATAACACATTTCCGGGTGTAATTCCCAAAATATACACAACACCCCAATCCTGAGTGAATTTTAGGTGTAAACCCTATACGTGAAAATACGTGTGAAATATTAGAATGGCCAAAAAGTGCCCGACAGGTGTTGTAATTTTGAGTACTTTTTCTTTTTAATTATTTTAAAAATATAAGGACTTGGAATTCAAGGGTAGGGTCAGTGAGTGACCCTACCTAATTTTGGGTGAGGAATCCATTCGCGTAAAAATATTTATGGATTTCTCACTCCTTATTTTTTTAATTGAGGTATTCTTATTTTTCATAGTTTGTGTTACTATTTGACAGTTTTGCTCTGTACATAGTAGCAAGCTGACACTTTTTGTGTTGTGGAAGCTTGGTTGAAAATCCTTTCCACTGCATAATATTTTGAATTTATATATATATGATCCTTGGGCAATATCAAGTTTAAGAATAAAAACCAAAGGCTCCAAAGGACGAGGCGTACATGTTTTCAAGTGAATTCCATAAAAAAGAGGTTTGAATGATCCCCAATATTTTTGTGGCCCCTCTCTTTATCTATTTAACAATCAATTTATTAACATTGATTAATAATATTTAATAAAAACCAAAGCATTTAACCTTGGAATTGCTTTAGCCAAATACTTTACCAATTTTTGCTGCATTTATTGAATGATATATTTAGTATTCATTCCATAACCTCTGGTAGATAGAAGATAGCAATGATCTTGTCATCCAGGAGGCTGAAAAGAACACTAAGATTATGGTAGTGCTTGAAGAACTGAAAGTTAGAAAGTTTTATGGAGGTCCTCTTTGAACAACTTGGTAATTCAGGTTGGGTTCATTGAGAAAAAATCAGTGGAGAGGGGCACTTGGAGGCCCTTTTCTTGGCTCACCCTGAGTCATTAAAGCTTTGAAAGCAATTCAATCATATACCTATGATGGATTGTACTTATAAGAAAAATAAATAAAACATCCCCTTATTGCATGTTGTAGGAATTACTTCCAACCAGAAAAATTTCACAAAAGATCTTGTTTTTGTAACAAGAGAAAGGTTTGAGTTCTACAGTTGGTCTGTAAATGAGCTAAAGGAGTTGGCTTTTGATCCTGAGAGACTTCCCCAGGTCTTTTTTATAGAAAATGACAAATATTTGATTATTTCTCTAGAACAAAAATTCCCTGAGTCAACCAGACAGTGCTGTCAATGGCACTTGTCTAAAAACATACAAGCAAACTGTAAATTGAGCTTTAAGAATGAAGTTGAGAGGTGGCATAGTATCATGTCTCTCTGGGCTTAGTATGAGGACTCAAAAACCAAGGGGTAGGTAGAGGTCAATGATACAGAACCTAAAGTAAGTGCCAAATCACCTTATCTCCTTTTAATATTCCTAGTTTTATGTTGCTTACATTATGAATTGTATAAAGTCATTTTTGGAAGACTGTGAGGATGTACCGGAGTATATGGATCATAATATCTTCCAAATCAAAGAGAAATTTTTAACACGTTGGATGTGCAAAAACCAAGACTTTGGAAATAAAAAAATGTCTTGTATTGATGGGGCCCATGCCTCTCTCAAACCATTCCTTGCAAGCTGGTTGGGAAAAATCTTGGATGTTTGGAAAAACCCAGAGGGCACAGTTTCCAATCAAATTGGATTGGTTCTGGCTGTGCTTTACAACCCATGAATAAAGATTGGAATATTTCTTCCTACTGAACTTTTAATATTGGGAAACAAGGTGTCTTCCAAAGAAATCAAACTTGTTTTGGATCAATTAAAGATTTCAAAGTGGAACCATGATGGGGAAGTGTGCAAGAAGTCATAATCAATGATTATGGGTTTGCCCTGTTCCCGCCAAATAGGGTTCCTACTAGTATTGTCAAGAGGCTCTGTTGTACCTGAAGATGTTGATCCTCAGTGGATTTTGGATTATGACTCTTGCAGTTCTATTACTGTAAGTTAGTTTAAGTAGGATTGTTCAAATAACTTTGTTCTTAATGCTTTTTAATTAATCCTTTTTGATAAATGATTCTTGAATGATGATTCTAACTTGACTAAAATGATGATTCCTAATTGACTAATATTTCATCCTGTTGAATTTTTGAAGGCCAATATTGAAGAATTGCTCAACAATTCTCAGTTACATGAGAAGCTCAATGCAATTATCCAGAATTATCCTGATTGATATTATAAGGCAGGGGCTGTTAAAGCAATTTATGAAGGAGATGGCCAATTATCAATGAAAGCCAAGACTTGAACCAAAACTATTGTATCAGGAATAGGCAGTTCAAAATTTATGGATACCCAGCAAGATCCTGCTCAATTTTTGAAAAGGAAGAGAAGCAGGAAAAGAGAAGTAGAAGTGCACCATATAAGAAAAGAAAAATGATTGTAAGTCTTGTATTTTTTGAAAGTTTCATTTTTTTGGTGGAATGAACTGATTGAGAAATTTTTAAGACTCCCTCACAACTATCTCACTCTCCACGCGCTCTTGCCTTCTGGTTGCCGCCCCCCCCCCCCCTATCCTGGGTATCCCTGTATCCAATCTTGGAGACTCTTCCTCTTCCTCTCCACTTCCTCTCCAACCTTCTCCTTTTCTTTGGGAACCTCCTTTTTTTCTTTTAGTTTTGACTCTCACCTTTCAATCTTTTTTTCTTCTCTTTATCCTTTCCCTTTTTGTCTCCATCCTCAACCAACCAACTCCTCAATCTACCCCGGCACAACCACCAATTCACTCTCACTTCAGCTATTGCCCCCTGGACAAGTCCATGACTGGTAAGGCTCAGATCCTTCAAGGTCTTGATAGGATCATCCCTGCTCTGATCTTCTCATTCACTCAAGCCTCTACTCCAAGATCATCACTCATGTTCTCTTCACCCAACCTCCCCTTTTTTTTTTTCTTTTCTATTCTAACAAAACCACCTATCTCAATACTCACAGGACTGAAATTGTAGGACTTCTTTCCATCTTGTTTCTCTCCTCTAACTGATCTCCCTTTTTTGGTTGTGTGTTTCTCATACTCTTCTATTTCTTTCATAGCATATGCTGGTTTTAAGTCATTCAGAAATTTAGGATCATTCTATGACGGTTAAAAGCTGAAAGCTCTTCAATCAACCAAACCAACTAAACCATGACCAAACCAGCGGGAGCGGCCAATTACTTCCATCAGGTGGCCTTGAAATCCTTGGTCAATGCAATTCCCCCTTTGAACAAAGAGAACTATTCAATATGGTGAGATAAGATGTTGATGCTGTTCAATCAGAAGTACATCAAGGAAGCTATAACTCAAAATTCTGGACCCCTTTCCTCCAAACAGGACCGAGAAATGGGAGCCATAATCCTATCAAAACTTGATAGCACAACTCATGCAAACGTGGTCAGCTCTTCCAACATATCCTTGTCAAAACTCCTATGGGCCAAAATTATGCAAAGATTTGCATCTTCTGAGACAGCAAAAAGGGCAAGGGTGTTCAACGATTTCCTGCATTTAATTTTCCACGAGAAAGCCATCAAAGGATTCATCAACAAGATGCAAAAGTCAATCACTAGGATGACAGACGTAGGAATCAAATTGCCCAAGGACATACTTGCGTACCTTCTACTCTTCAAATTTCCACCCGTTCTCCATAATCTCAAGCAGCAGATCATGCAAGTTGTCAGCTTGCTACTATGTACAGAGGAAAACTGTCAAATAGTAACACAAAACTATGTCTCAATTAAAGAAATAAGGAGTAAGAAATCCATACATATTATTACAGGAATGGATTCCTCAGCCAAAATTAGGTAGGGTCACTCACTGACCCCAGCGTTGAATTCCAAGTCCTTATATTTTTAAAATAATTAAAAGGAAAAGTACTAAAAATTACAACACCAGTATGGCACTTTTTGACCATTCTAATATTTCACACTTATTGTCACTTATAGGGTTTACACCTAAAATTCACTCAGGATTGAGGTGTTGTGTATATTTTGGGAATTACACCCGGAAATGTGTTATGTCACAATTCCCGCGCGCAGCCCCGCATCATTAAATATCCACAGTACTAGTAGCAGCAGTTTCCCGCGTACTAGAGACCCGCGCGCAGATGATTCTTCCACGCACGCAGCGGATCCTACCCGGCGCGCATCTGTACTAACTGATCCCCGCGCCTGGATCAGTCGTGACTAATCTGACAACCAGGTACCGCTCAGAAGAGCTATAACCAAGTTAGGGTTGCCTAGTATATGTAACAAATGGACATATGCATTACTAATGATCTAAACTGATCAAAACTTAAATAAAATTAATTAAAATTAAGTTTTAAACATTTTTTAATAATAAATCAAAGATCAAGGATTATCATGTAAATTACTGATCCTGATCTTTGAAGACCACAAAACAGTACAAGGAGTGTTCATAAAATTTTTTAAAGATTATCTACATGATCTACAGATGATGTAAAATTAGTAAACATCTACGTCTGCACGCTTTAAAGCAATATAAATAGTAAAAATGGAGGATGAGTACAGAATGATCAAATTTACGCCATCACAGATTAACAGATCCTGTGGCTAAAATAGTACAGAAATCCAGAAGATCTAAGGACAGCTGATTGAAAGCACCAAGTGGACGTGCTCATCTTTCCCTGACTGGCTTGCCAGCCTCAGCCCACAAGCAGAACCCTCTCTACGTGCCCTGAGAAGATCAAAATCATCCCAGAAAGGTATTTATAAAGACCTCTTTGGATCCATTATTCAAGAATTTAATCAGTTACCAGGAATTATTTATTATCAATCAGACACCGTGTCATTATTTATCAAGTGCTTATATGAAGATAAGCAAGTGATTTATTACTCAGTCTGTAGTAGTATTATTTACCTTTATTAACCAATCAACCATTAAAGTTTGGTCGAGCAATCTACCCCATCTGCTCTGAAACCATTCCAATTATTCCAGGATTTTAGTGGTAAAGTGCTCAGAGTGAGTGTTACCCTTCCTGTCTAGGCCACTTGTGCTGTTAAGCCCGGCCATTAGTGGACTAAGTACTTTCTAAGGCACCCATATTTATTCCAAGGTTCTTAAACTGCCTAAGGAGGCCCCTTGAAGAGAGGTTGCTAGTCTGTAAAGATCCCCATTAGTATAATACTGTGGCCCCTCTTTAATATTATATTGAAAACCATTTACTACCAAACCAATTAAACCTTGCAACTGCTCTTATCAAATCATTTATTTGAGCTTCTAATGTTTATTATTGGAAAAATAATAATTATTATCATTGCAGCATTTTTATCACTCTCTGTAGCTAAAGGACTGCAAGGTTCCTGGTATCAGAGAGCTGACAACTGGGGGTCTGGCCGGGAACTATCCTTCAATAATTAAGTTTTAATTATTTATTCCTTGGACTAGTCTATTTAATTTTTAAAAAATAAGTTAACATACTTATAACATATATTTTTGATCATTTGTTTCTCTAGTGGATCTTAATACCAACGGAGAATTGATCAATTATTATTTGAACCTTCTTAAAAAGAAAACAGAAGAAAAACTCCGTAACTTTGTCCCTGTTATTATAACTCCTGAGCAACAACAGGATAAATTGATTTATTATAAGCAGCAGGTTCTAAAAGACAGAGAACTTGAGCTTTAAAGAATTATAAATTTCAATTCTTTATCAAGACAACATAAGGAGTGGAAGATTTATCGAAGGAAGCTTTATATTTATAAACTAAATAACCCTGAAGATAAAGAAAAATCGAAAAATAATAAAAGTGATTATTTTTTTTAAAAAAAATCATTTTAACACATAAAAAAACAAAAAAAATATTAAACTTATATTTTTTTTATCCATCTCAGTGGATTTTGTTTTTGGTGACCTCATTGACCAGGACCTCCTAGAGGATGTCCCAGACAGTGTACCATTGGACTTACCCTTGGATTTATCCCAGGATCTGATTGGAACTCACTCAGACCCCATTGGAATACCTTCCAAGGATATTTGTAATCCCAACCAAGTATTGGTTCCCTTGAATTTAACTCTAAGTAAGTTAAAATATTTATAAAAAATTATTAAAAATATAAAACACACAAAAAATATTATTATTATAATTTTTAAGTCTTTTTTCAAAGTTACAACAAAAGACTTACACATTTTTTTGATGCTATGTATCAAAATAGGCGCAACACCCGTGCAAAAGGTAGATCCCCGTCATATGGATCTCTGCCCGGAGGAACCCATGCGCGCAAGGACTCCAGTTGCGAGCACAATGAGGGGACTCAAACACGTGACCATAGCTTCACGCGGGACAAAAATGGCAACAACCGCGGCCGCCAACTCGACCAAAAGACTGTTGGAGAGCCATCTGTGGCCCACCATGTTATCTCAGGAGGGTACAGGTCCTCCTACGCCCCCCCAGCTGGACTCAACCAAGGAGGAAAGATTCAAAGTATTAATAAAAGAGCACGTGAGCTATTGGGAACAATTCAGGTTGGCTCAGACCCAGGAGGATCAACCAGGTATGAGAAAAGCCATTTCTCAGGCAAAGAAATCTCAGATTTCTCTGCAAAGGTTTATCCCAAAGAAAGATGTAGAAGGCTACGTTCAGAACTGGAATCCTTGGGATCAGTTAGCTTCCTTAAAGGGAAAGGACCCCAAAAAGAAGAGGTCCTCAGCCCATCAGAAGTTAAGGAACCCAAAGGATTGGGACAGCATAATATCCTTAGCCCAGAAGTGGAAAAAGGTGTACCACAATTAGATGTAGAAGCTCTTAATAGCCTTTCTGTAAATGTGCCTCACAATTTTACTATTATTAGCCAATGCTTTGAAAAATTTTATCAACAATTGGACAAATTAAGTTCAAGTATTTTCACAGTGATTGACACTCAGTCTCAGATTATGTGAATTGATGAACTGGAAATACAAAAAATCAAGGATGGTATAAGCACTAGTAAGTTGGACCTGATGAAACATATTGATGACAACCAATCAATTCTTCAGGAAGATTTTCTTGCAACCATAGACCAGCTTAAGGAAGAAGTTAAGAAAACTAGTCCTACTCATTCAGCTCATCTGATTAACAAAATTGACTTATTAATCAATAAAAATGAATTGGAGTTAGGTATGATTAATAATGATCTCAGAGATCTTAAGATCAATTCTACTAACTCTCTGGTCATTAACCTAGAAGAAACTAGGCCTGCTAGGTTCACCAGTACTTCTAGTGTTCCTCCCAGAACCAGGATAACTAGGAATGAGTCTTTCAGACCCAGTCCTACTCCTGAAATGGAGCAGCCTTTGAAGCTACTTCCTCCCATCACTGAATGGCCTAAATTCTCTGGAGAAGGAGAATACAACCATGTCAGTTTCATTAAATTTATTGACTATACTCTTTCTTTTCATGAGCTCCCTGCTGAAATAGCTGTGTTAAGATTACCCAGATTATTTGAAGGATTAGCTCTTGATTGGTTTATCAATAAAAGAGAATATGTTGGATCTTTATCCTGGAATTCTTGGAAAGAATTGAACAAAGTGCAGTTTGGAACCAGGATTTGGAAAAGAAAGATGATGAAAACTTTTAAAACTTCCCAGTTTGATCAATCCAAGGACAAACTTCATAAGTGGTGCTTAGACCAGAAAAAGAGGTTAGACTGGTTTTATCCTGATGCTGATAAAGAAAAAGTCAATGAAAGACTCCTCAACTTATGTCCCAGACAAATCAACCACAGTTTAAGGTGCAGAATTTCTATGGATTCAGATCCTTCCACCTTAATTGGTGTAGTTGAAGAAACTATTGATATGAATGGTCTTGATAAAAGGTTCAATAGACTCCCCAGGGAACAAAATACTAGGAAAAGGGAAGAATATACTGCCAAAATTAAAGAATCCCCTGCTACTAATACATGTACCTTTGAAGTCAAGAAGACTCCAGAATCAAAAGAGAAATATTCTGGAACTGTAACCAAACAGGACACGTAAAACCTTATTGTCTTCTACCTAGGAAAAGGATTAATCTTATTGAAGGTGAAGATTATGAAAATCCTGACCCTCAACTTGATGATACTGATGGATCACTCTCTGATTGTGATCTAATGATCACTAACCCAATCAATGTTATTGAAGGTAGTATTGAGTCTTCTCTGGACATAAATTCCGTCAATGAAGATTCTAACTTACCTCAAAAATGGAATCCCAACATGAAGATTCACCACATCTCTGAGGCTAAGGCCTTGACTCTAAAACCTTCTGCCGGTAAAAGTTACACTTCAGGCAAAACATGTTATGCTACTGGTTTAATCCTAGGTTCCCCTTTTAAGTTACTTCTAGACAGTGGAGCCTTTTGCTCTTGTGTTGGTTCAACTTATCTGGAGAAACAAGACCCAAACTGGAAGCTGAACCTACTACCAGTACCTCAGGCTAAGTTCAGCAGTTGTAATTCTGCTCTCAAAGCTGTTGGAGTATGGTCTTCTGATATAATACTCCCTCACTCTAAAGGATAACTCAAGCTGAAAATTGAATTTGTAGTTCTCCAAAAAAAAGTATGTGATTATTTTATCCTTTGAAATGATTCTCTTTGTTATATGGTATAGATGTATTCCAAAGCAAGGGTAGATACTTCACTATAGGTGGGGACTGGAATAAGAAGTTCCAAATATTTCATGTCAATGCTCAAACTTCTGATTTAACTTATGAAAAACACTTAGAGAATTTCAATCAGGAATACTTCTCTCACGCTGCTTTGAATTCCCTTCTCAATGAAGAACAGAAACAGGATATCATACAAGTATGCTTTGAAAATGAGAATGCTTTCTGTACCAAGGATCACCCCATTGGTAAGATCAAAGGACATGATATGATCCTAACTCTAACTATTAAGCCTCCTTACCCACCTAACCTCAGGAGACCTGCTTACCCTTCTAGTCCAAAATCCAGAGCTTCTCTGCAAACACATATTCAAGATTTGGTTGACTTACAAGTCTTAAGGAAATTAGGCCACAATGAACAAGTGGATATTACTAACCCAGTAATTATAGCTTGGCTCAATGATAAGTCAAGGATGGTTGGAGATTTTAGAATGCTTAAAAACTACACCCAAGCTGATTATTATCAAATTCCAAGAATTGACCATGCTCTACATAACCTGTCCAAGGCTAGGTACATAACTACCATGGACATGCTGAAAGGTTTTCACCAAATACCTATCAGCCCTGATAGCCGGAAATTCATGAGAATTATCTGTCATTTGGGAATTTATGAGAATCTTAGGATTCCTTTTGGTATTAAAAATGCTCCTTCTCATTCTCAAAGGATGATGGAAATCATCCTAGGATTATTCATCAGAAAAGGATGGATGATGGTATACATTGATGATGTTATCATTTACTGTGATCATTGGGATACTCACATGGAGAAATTGAGGCTATTCCTCAAAACCATCTTTGCCATAGGATTTAAAGTATCAATGAAAAAGTGTAACTTTGGCTACGGGGAACTCATAGCCTTAGGACACATTGTCTCTGGAGTATCCTTTGCTGCTGACCAAAACAAGATAGCAGCAGTAAAGAATAGACGTATGCCTCAGAATAAAACTGAACTCCTATCCTTTATCAGCTTGTGCAGCTACTATAGGAAGTATGTACCAAAGTGTTCTCTCCTAACCAAATTTCTTTATGAGATCTTCAACAACACCACTGTGTTTGGAATGACTCATGACAGAGTCAAGAACTATGAGGAACTAAAAATGGCAATGACTTCAGCTCCAGTACTGATCCAGCAAGATTACTCTAAACCTTTCAAGCTCTACATAGATGCCAGAATGGAACGGCTAGAAGCTGCTTGACACCAGGAATTCATAGAAGATGATAAACCAGTGGAAAAACCTATACTATTCATATCCAGACAAATTAAAGACACTGAGAAAAGGTATGGTGCAAGCCAGATGGAATGTCTGGCCTTAGTATGGGCTCTAGAGAAACTTCATTATTACTTAGAAGGCACCAAATTAACTGTTATTACTGACTGAAACACTTTCAGGACATTGATGAACATGAAGATCCCTAGTAGGCACATTTTGAGATGGCAGATAGCTATACAACATTACAGAGGAAAGATGACCATAGTTCATCAAGCTGGGAATAAACACCAGAATGCTGATAGTTTAAGCAGGAATGCGTTACCCAATGACCCAAGTAACCCTGATTATGATCCAGAGGATAATGATATCTTCCCTATCCTTAAAATTAACAGGTTAACATTGAAGCTCCTATAATGGGAATCCATGTTTGTGAACTGAATGAATCATTGTTCAACTCAATCAAAGAAGCTTACAATTCTGGCATAAAGACTCTGATCACTATTATGGAAAGTACTTCTCCACCTCCTGAATTGATCAATAGCCTACCTGAACCCCTGTTGAAACCATACAAAGCCAGAAGGTTCACCATATGGGATGGTCTGGTATACTATAGGCTTCAACATTCAAGTGTTATAGTCTTAACTAAGGATGACCATATCAAACATGTTCTGGATGAGTGCCATGATAACTGCTCATTGGGTCATTTGTCTGCTGATAGAACCTTGGATAAGGTTAAAAAAACTGCTTGGTGTGTTAATTGGAGAGACTCCACTATACGATACGTTACCAGTTGTGAAACTTGTCAGAAGTCCAACAGGACTAATGGGAAATGGTTTGGACTACTGCAACAGATTGCTTAACCCAAGCAAAGATGGGAGATCATCAATATGGACTTTGTAACTGGACTACCATCAGGAGGAGCCTATTCCTACAACTCAGTCTTGGTCATTGTGGATAGGTTCTCCAAGAAAGCAGAGTTCCTACCTAATCACAAGGAAGACACTGCTATGGAAGTTGCCCTATTATTTTGGAACAGACTCATTGCTGATTTTGGAGTTCCCAAGATTATTATCAGTGACAGAGATCCTAAATTCACCTATGAGTTTTGGAGGAATCTACATGATATGCTTGGAACCACCTTAGCTTTCTCTACCGCTTATCACCCTCAGACAGATGGATTAGCTAAAAAGATGATTCAGACCCTGGAAGACATGCTCTGGAGATTCTGTGGCTTTGGAATAGAATACAAGAATTCTGACGGTTATTGCCACAAGTGGGTTAGCCTTTTACCTGCACTGTAGATGGCCTCAAAAAGTAGCAAGCAATCTACCACTAAGTAAGCACCTTATATACTGGAAAGAGGATGGATTCCTAGATTACCCAAGGATAACCTTAACCACCAGCTGACCAATATTCACCCTACATCACTTGATTTCAAAAGAAATGATAGATGTAGCCAACAAACATGCTGTTAAGTGTGTCCAGGATGCTGTAGAGTATAACCAGCAAATGTGGCATAAAAACCATAAGGAACCTGATTTCAAAATTGGTGATCAAGTCTTGATCTCTACCACTAACTTTACCAACTTGGGTGGAAATAGAAAGCTTAGACCAGCTTTTGTTGGACCTTACACCATTAATAAACTTCATGGTAAAAATGCTGTGGAAGTAATCCTCAGTGATGAGCTTTCTAGGAAATATCCAGTCTTCCCAGTAAGCCTCATCAAACACTACCACCCAAGGAATTGAGAACATACTCCTTCACCTGCAATACCTGTTAAAGAAGAACCTTAAAAGGACAAAGGAAAAATTAGCAAGATCCTTAAGGACAAAAAAGATAGGATCAATGGAAAAGACGTCAGACTCTACCTGGTTAGATAAAAGGGAGAATCAGCTGATAAAGATGAATGGTTGCCTGAACATAATGTCCCCGACAGACCTATACACCTGAGGAACTACAGAGCCAACAGGAGGCATTGAACCAAAATTTTTTTTTTTCAGATATAAACATATCTTGGAGCGGGGGAATGTCAGCTTGCTACTATGTACAGAGCAAAACTGTCAAATATTAACACAAAACTATGAAAAATAAGAATATCTCAATTAAAAAAATAAGGAGTGAGAAATCCATAAATATTATTACAGGAATGGATTCCTCAGCCAAAATTCGGTAGGGTCACTCACTGACCCCACCCTTGAATTCCAAGTCCTTGAATTTTTAATATAATTAAAAAGAAAAGTACTAAAAATTACAAGACCATTATGGCACTTTTTGACCATTCTAATATTTCACACGTATTGTCACGTATAGGGTTTACACCTAAAATTCACTCAGGATTGAGGTTTTGTGTATATTTTGGGAGTTACACGCGGAAATGTGTTATGTCACAATTCCTGTGCGCAGCCCCGCATCATTAAATATCCCTATGTACTGGTAGCAGCAGGTTCCCCCGTACTAGAGACCCGCGCGCAGCTGATTCTGCCACGCACACAGCGGATCCTACCCCGCGCGCATCTGTACTAACTGATCCCCGCGTCTGGATCAGTCGTGACTAATCTGACAACCAGGTACTGCTGAAAAGAGCTACAACCTAATTAGGGTTGCCTAGTATATGTAACAAATGGACATATGAATTAATAATGATCTAAAAAGATCAAAACTCAAATAAAATTAATCAAAATTAAGTTTTAAACATTGTTCAATAATAAATCAAAAATAAAGGATTATCACGTAAACACTGATCCTGATCTCTGAAGTCCACAAAACATTACAAGGAGTGTTCATAAAAATTATTCAAATTTCTCTACATGATCATCAGATGATCAAAAATAAGTAAATATCCACATGTGCACGCTTTAAAGAAATATCAACAGTACAAATGAAGGATGAGTACAGAGTGATCAAATTTATGCCATAACAGATTAACAGATCCTGTGGCTAAAATATTACAGAAATCCAGCAGATCTAAGGACAGCTGATTGACATTGCCCTGAATGTCTTGCTAGCCTCAGCCTACAAGAAGACCCCTCTCTACTTGCCCTGAAAAGATCAAAATCACCCCAAAAAGGTATTTATACAGACCTCTTTGGATACATTACTCCATCATCAGTTACCATGATTTATTTATTATCAACAGACACCGTGTCATCATTGATCAAGTGCTTATATGAAGATAAGCAAGTGATTTATGACTTAGTGTTAAGATCATGCCCATCTCACTTTGTGCTCATTCAGTCTCCGCTTCAGCAGTTCTGCGGATGAACTGAGACAAAGACTCATTACATGTCGGTATCACCTTGGTCTCTCTACCTCCTGGGCAAATCCCTGGGTAAACTTCCAGTGACGGCTCTTTCTTCCCTCTTGTTTCCTCCCTTTTTCTTTCCTTTTCTTTCCTGCTCCCAATTCTCATCTCTCTTTGTTTTTTCCTCATCTTTCCACCTTTCCTACCTTCCTTTCTCAACCCTCCAATCTGAATCAACTCAACTCCGTCATCTCAAACTCTCAAAACAAGATCTGATCTCCCAACTCTTTAAATCTTGTCTGAACTATCTCTCTGTTGTTCAAATTATGCCTGGTAAGAACTCAATCCTCAAGACTGTCCTCACATGATTGTCCTGACAATAACTTTTAAAATTGTAGTCACTGTCTTCCTTGTCTTCACTCTCAACCTTCTTGCCACCAACACCCTATTCCATCTGATCTCCTTCTTTTTTTCTAAGTGTCTCAAAGCTGTTGGTCTCTTCATTCCTTTCTTCTTCATCATGTTTGTCTTGTCTCTCATGATTCTGACTTTTACCATTAGTCCACTGGTTTTCAGCTCTAAAGAAATTTATCCAAATCTTATTATGGTTAAAAGACAAAGGACGACCCTGCAATACCAAAGATGAATGAACCAGCCCGAGCGAACAATTAATTCCACCAGGTTGCTCTAAAGGCCTCAGTCAATGCCATTCCCCTGCTCAACAAGGACAACTACCCCATCTGGCGCAATAAAATGCTGATGCTGTTCAATCTCAAGGATATCAAGGATATCATGATTCAAAACATAGGAAAACTCCCAGTATGACAAGACCGAGAGATCCGGGCAATCATCCTATCCAAACTTGACAGCACCACACACGCCAACGTTGTCAATGCCTCAAACATCAAATCATACAAGCTACTCTTGACCAAAATTACCAGCAGATTTGCCTCATCTGAAACAGCTAAAAGAGCACAAATCTTCAATCAATTCCTGCACGCTCCATTCAATGAACAGGCCATCAAAGGATTCATAACGTACATCCAAAAATCTCTCACTAGAATGGTGGATGTAGGAATAGACTTACCAAATGACATTCTGGTGTACCTAATTCTTTTCAAATTCCCATCAACTCTAGAGAATCTGAAGCAACAAATCATGCTCAGCGGGAAGTTGATAACTGTAGAAGTTGTATTCAATCACTTAACTCAATACAACAACAAGAGGAAGGCACAATTCAAGACAGGCAAATCTGCCACTGAAGTTTCCCTGGTAACCTTCAAGGGAAGACCCAACAAGGACAATAGAAAGCCTTGGATCAGATTCAAAGAAGGTTTTCACAATCCAAATGCTCCCCATCCCGAATCATCCTGTTTCCACCTCCATCCTCAGATTGCTCCCAATTGGTGGGTCAAACATCAAAATGAGTGGAAGAATAGGACAAAAAAGACACCCACCATCAACTATCATACCTTCCTGACCCTCTGGATCAACGCAGACAGCACACCAAATCTTCTACTCAATTCAGGAGCAAATATACACATCTTCAATGATCTAAAATACTTCATCTCTATTGATCTACAGGATGAGTTAGAAAAAATTAAGAGAGGCAAGTTGGAAGCTAATCTCAAGATACAAGGAATAGGTACCGTGCGACTCAAGTGGAAAGATTCTATCATCACACTTGAAGATTGCATGTACGTCCCCAATATTGTTGTCAATCTGATCAGCCCTGGCCTCCTGGCGAAAAAGGGCTCCAGTCTTTTCCAAAAACAGGATCAATTCAATATCACCCGAGGCGATTTGATGATCCTTAGGGGTCTGATTCAAGATAATCTATTTGTGATTGAGAAGCCTCAAGGCGCCGGGAATAAACTCTTGGTTAATCACTCCAGTCAATCATCCACTCCCCTACTCAACCAAACCCAGACATTATCCAATCTTTATAAGACATATGGTCATGTCTCAATCTCCATGCTCAAACCAATCCTTAAGGACCGATATTCTAAAGACAAACTAGATAAATTTCAGTTCGAGGGCTGCGTAAGGAGCAAAATCACACGTGCTCCATTCTCAGGCACATCATCGCCCTCATCTAAACCACTCAAACAAATCCACCTAGATCTAATTGGGAAAATTACTCCTCAGTCAAAAGCTGGCCACCGGTACATCTTGACCCTTGTGAACAACTTCACAGGGTATCTGGCGGCTTTTCCTCTCCAGTCTAAAGAAGAAACCCCCAACGTCATTATCAAAATCCTTGAGAAAGAATACAAGCAGATGAACTATTACCCCAACAAAATCTTTTCAGACAAGGGAACGGAATTCACCAATGCCACCTTGAAAGAATTTGCAAAATCCAAAAATATCAAGCTCCTAACCTCCAAACCGTACCACTCACAACATAAAGGTCAAGCCAAACAAGCCAACTGGACAATTGTAGAATCCGCCCGTGCAATGTTCCCCTCAACCAGACTCAATAAATGTTACTGGCATGTCCTGGTCCAAAGTTGCTGCTTTATGCTGAATCAAGTTCCGAGGGAAGGTAATGACCAATCCCCTTGGGAACTTATGTTTAACAAAAAACTCCCCGCTAATTATCTCAAACCCGTGGGATCCTCTGTCATCTACTTGGAAAACAAACTTCAAAAAGGAAGGAAATTTGATGAGAAAGGATTAGATGGGATCTTAGTTGTGTTCAATCCCGTTTTTCATTCTTATCTGATCCTCAGATCATCTGGTGCTATCATTGAAACCAAACATGTACAGTTCCTCAATAATCAACTTCACAACTTTCCTCTCCTGGAATCACCAGATATTGATCTCTTCACTCAAATCAAACCTGAGTTGGAAGAACTCAATTCTTCATCAATTGAAAAGAAATACACTTTCTGGGAAGCTCAAGAAAATTCTTCTGAATTGGACACAGATCAAGATGACCTAGTGTCTACAGTCTCACCACCATCTGACCACTCTCCTCTTCCTTTGCCAGCCCCTGATCCACCGATTCAAGCTACCTCTCAAATACCCAGAAGGGAAGTAAGAAGACCTCAACGTTAAGGCTTCCACCACTACTACAAGCCACCTTCTTACAAGGCAGCGGGCAAATTTCCAGAATTGCTGAAGTGGAAGAAAGATTTGGAAGACAAATTAAAATCAATTGAACTCCAAGATGTCTGGGAAGAATACCATGGCATCCCAGACAATGTCCTAAATACAATGTGGGTCTTCAATTTAAAAGAAAACTGTCATGGAGACCCCATCAAATACAAGGCTTGAATCTGCGTTCAAGGATTCAATCAAGTCCTAGGAATAGACTATAACAAAACATGGGCACCTACTGGAAAACTTGGATCGCTTTGAGTAGCTCTTGTCTAGGGCCTGAAAAACAAAATGAAACTTACTCAATTGAACGTGAAGGGCGCATTCCTCCATGCTCCCATCAACAAAACCATCATCATTAAGACCCCAGAAGGATCTGCTAGGAAATCCCCTTATCTGAAACTGAAGAAATCTCTCTATGGCTTGAAGCAGTCCCCCAAGAACTGGTATAAAACTCTTACGTCATGGATCAAATCTCAAGGATATCTCAAATTGACTAGCAATCCTTGTCTCTATCTCAACACCAAGACTGGTGAAATTCTCTAATTTCACGTCAATGAACTTATTCATGTAGGCAACTCCAACCTCTTTGCAGTTAACTTTATTGAACAATTCAAGAACTCCTCTTGCCATCCCCCTAATACCATACTTGGCATGCTTATGGAAATAGAAGACAACAAATATCTCTTTAGTAAACCCAAACATATTGCAAAAGGCTTGGAAGAGCTGGGCCTGACCTCTTGTAAGGACACTTACACTCCATTGACGCAGAATTTAAACGTTGAGCCTGCCTACAACGTTGACCACGCCAAATTTTGCCAACTTAATATCAACTATAGGTCCGCTATTGGTCTTCTGAATAACTTGGCTCACTACTCTTGACCTGAAATTTCTTTCTCTGTTTCTAGTTTGGCTAGATTTAACGCCAAACCGGGCATGGCTCACTGGAGGGAATTCAAGAAGGTCTGGAAATATCTCAAGACAACAAAAAATTTGAAACTTATAATTAGGTATGATCCAAAACCAGAAATTCTTGCAGGATTCATAAATTGTACCTGGGTAGATGACCCAACCCTTTGCAGATTGCAAACCAGTTACATGATTCTCAAATGCGGCAGTCCTGTCATCTGGAGATCCACTTGACAGAAGAACATCACATATTATTCTACCAAATCGGAGCTAAACGCCTTACTCGATTGCTACCTAAAAATTATATGGATCAAGCATCTTGTCAGCAAGATCCATCAAATCACCAAACCAAAGCCTACTCTACATATTGATAATAAGGGTCTAGATGACAAGATCAAGAATTTTGTGTTGCACTCTAAATCAAGACACATAGATATCAAAACTAAGGGATTGCGCAAAGATTATGCAAACAAAAAATTCATACTTAGCCTGATTCAAAGTCACTCTATGGTTGCGGAATCTCTTACAAAAGCGTCTTCAACAACTTCACTACAACTTCTGCAAAATACAATCTTTGAGAAAAATAACAACTGATTTTTTAGATTTCCCTCTTACCAGTCATGAGGGGTGTTAAGATTATTCCCATCTCACTTTGTGCTCATTTAGTCTCCGCTTCAGAAGATCCGCGGATGAAATGAGACAAAGACTCTTGACATGTCAGTATGACCTTGGTCTTTCTACCTCCCGGGAAAATCCCTGGGTGAACTTCCAGTGACGGCTCTTTCTTCCCTCTTGTCTCCTCCCTTTTTCTTTCCTTTTCTTTCCTGCTCCCAATTCTCATCTCTCTTTTTCATTTCCTCATCTTCCACCTTTCCTACCTTCCTTTCTCAACCCTCCAATCTGAATCAACTCAACTCCATCATCTCAAACTATCAAAACAAGATCTGATTGCCCAACTCTTTCAATCTTGCCTGAACTACCTCTCTGTTGTTCAACTTATGCCTGGTAAGAACTCAATCCTCAAGACTGTCCTCACATGATTGTCCTGACAATATCTTTCAAACTCGTAGTCTCTGTCTTCCTTGTCTTCACTCTCAACCTTCTTGCCACCAACACCCTATGCCATCTGATCTCCTTCTTTCTTTCTAAGTGTCTCAAAGATGTTGGTCTCTTCATTCCTTTCTTCTTCTTCATGTTTGTCTTGTCTCTCATGATTCTTAAATTTACCATTAGTCCACTGGTTTTCAGCTCTAAATAAATTTAGCCAAATCTGATTACTTAGTCTGTAGTAGTATTTTTTACCTTAATTAACCAATCAACCATTCTTGTTTAGTCGAGCAGTCTACCACATCTGCTCTGAAACCCTTCCAATTATTCCAGGATTTTTGTGGCAAATTGCTCAGAGAGAGTTGTACCCTTCCTGTCTTGTTCATTTGTGCTTTTAAGCCCGGCTATTAGTGGAATAAGTCCTTTCTAAGGCACCCATTGTTATTCCAAGGTTCTTAAACTGCCTAAGGAGGCCCCTTGAAGAGAGGTTTCTATTCTGGAAAGAACCCCATTAGTACAATACTGTGGCCCCTCTTTTATATTATATTGAAAACAATTTACTACCAAACCAATTAAACCTTGCAACTGTTCTTATTAAATCATTTGTTAATTTTGAGATTGAATTTCTTAGAACTAAGAACCAGCAAGCTAGAGGCAGGAGCTTAGGAATCTAGCCAACAGATTCACGCACAAGAATAGATAATAAGAAAGATAAAAAGAACACCAACAGCTTGGACTATCATCAGATTCAGGACAACATGAGCGGCAGAAGAGAGGCTGAGGATAGAAGAGATGTGTAAATATCTGGAACAGAAAAAGAATCAGAATTTATGAATGGTAAGAACTTTTTCAATGGATCTCTTACCAGGCAAGAAGAGCACGAGACGATTGATTGAGAGTTGAGGCGAGTCTTGATTGTGTAAAGAGGAAGAAGAAAAGAAAGAAGAAGAGAAGGAAGGAACAGAAGGTGAAGAAAACAGAGAGGAGGAAGATTAAGAAAATAAAGAAAGATAATAAAAATAGAAGCAGTAGCGGAAGTTGGTCAAGTCGTAAAGGTGAGAGGTTGAGTGAGGTTGAGATGAGGTTGAGTCAGGTTGAGATGTGCCGGTTGGAGGTTCAGTCGTCCTCGTCCCCGAGGATTCCTCCTGGACCTAGAGCAGAGTCTCGAGAGTCGGTTGAGGAAGCATGAGAATGGAGTGTTTGCACTCCTTTCTAGAGCGCGCGGTCGTCGAGTGGTACAATTCTCAACACTCCCCGTGACTGGTAAGTGGATCCTCCAATGGATTATTTATTGCACGTGGAGAATAATTTCTCCTGTAACAGTTCAAGAGAACTGATCAAGGATGCTTTTGAGAGGGAGTCGGCAACCATGGATTGACCAGGAATGAGTTTCAGTTCCAACTCTTGATTTGCAAAATCTTTGCAAAGACCTTTAGTCTTTATGTCTATATGTCGCAACTTTGAGTGAGAGCCGAATTTTCTTATGTTGTCATCTAAGCCCTTGTTGTCTATGTGTAGCCTAGGTTTAAATTCAGGACTTTGGTAGATCTTGTTGATGAGGTGCTTGATCCATTTAATTTCCAGATAACAGTCAAGTAGGGCATTCAGTTCTGACTCGGTGGAGGAGTAGGTGATATTTTGTTGTCGATTTGAGTTCCAAATAACTGGGATTCCATAGTGGAAGACAATGTATCCGGTTTGAGATTTTTGAAAGGTAGGATTGTCTCCCCAAGTGGCATTGCTGAAGCTTGAGAGGGCGTCTTGTTCCAGGTCGCATTTGATGATAAGTTTGAAGTCTTTGGTTGTCTTCAAGTACTTCCATACTTTCCGGACCTCCCGCCAGTGGCTCATGCCGGGCTTGGCATTGAACCTAGCCAGGATGGATACAGAGAAGGAGATATCTGGATGGGTGTACTGAGATATATGATTGAGAAGACCGATTGCAGACCAATAATTGATATTTAACTGGCAGAATTCTGCATGATCATCATCAGAGGCAGGCTCGAAATTGAGGTTTTGAGTTAGTGGACACATTGTGTTTTTACAAGACGAGAGACGGAGTTCTTCTAGTCCACGATCAATGTGGTTAGGTTGGCTTAAGAGGATTTGGTTGTCTTCAATTTACATGAGCATCCGCAGTATGGTGTTGGGTGGATGACATGATGAATTTTGGAATTGACTAAGGAAATTTGATTTGAAGATGTTGGAGTGACCCGCATGAATTAAGTCATCCACGTGGAAATATAATATTTCTTTTGTCATGCTGTTGAGGTAGGGGCAAGGATTGCTTGTTGACTCCTTGTATTGTTGAGACTTAATCCTTGACGTGAGATTTTTGTACCAATTTTTGGGTGATTGCTTCAGACCATATAACGATTTTTTTAATTTTAGATACGGAGATTTTCTACTTGATCCTTCTGGGGTCCTTATAATCACGGTTTCTTCCAGAGGAGCATGCAGAAATGCAACTTTGAAGTCAAATTGGGTGAGCTTCATCTTTTCCTTCAAGGCGTATACTAGATCTAATCGTAGAGATCCAATTTTTCCGGTAGGCGCCCAAGTTTCATTATAATGAACTCCTAATACTTGATCAAAGCCTTGGACACATAAACGGGCTTTGTATTTGACTGGTTAGCCGTGGCAGTTTTCTTTCACCTTGAAGACCCAACTTGTATTTAGAATGTTATCCGGGAATTAATGGTATTCTTCCCAAACGTCCTGCAATTCTATAACCTCTGATTCAGTTTTGGTGGCTTTCTTCCATTTAGGCCACTCGGGGCAGTTACTTGCGGTTTTATAGGACGGAGGTTTGTAGTAATGGTGAAAACCATAGCGTTGAGGCTTCTTGATTTCGCGTTGAGGTCTTTGGTATATGGGTGGTTCAGGCAGTTCTGCCGGAGTAGGGTGAGAAGGTGAGCTTGGAGTAGATGAATCTATGGGGTTCACACAGTTCTTCTCCATGTGATCTGAATCAGAGGGGTCTTCAGGCGAGTCCCGAATCGCGTATTGCTTTTTGACCAAAGAAAAGTCGGATTCGTCCAATTCCGAACTCACTTGAGAGAAGAGATCGAGTCCGGGAGACTTGAGGAGGGGGAATTGGGAGATATTGTTCTTGAGAAACTGGGCATGTTTTGTTTCAATAACAGCACCGGATGAGCTTAATACAAGGTAAGAATGAAAGATTGGATTGAACCCAACAAAGATTCCTTCTAAACCTTTTTTGTTGAATTTCCTCCCTCTCTGAAGATGAATTCCCAAGTTTATAACCGGCGATCCTACGGGTTTCAAATAGTTAGTAGGGAGATCCTTTTTGAACATAAGTTCCCAGGGGGATCGGTCATTGCCTTCCCTTGGGACTTGATTCAACATAAAACAGCAACTTCTAATTACTATGTGCCAATAGGTTTTAGTTAATCTGGAAGAAGAGAATGTGGCGCATGCAGATTCAACAATTGTTTGATTGGCTTGTTCCGATCAACCATTATGTTGAGAATGAAACGTTTCCAACGTGAGTAGTTTGATGTGTTTAGATATAGCAAAATCCTTCAAGGTTTTATTGGTGAATTCTGTGCCTTTATCGGAGAAGATCTCCATTGTAAAGTAACCAATTTGTTTGAATTCAGTCTTGAGGATACTGATTATGACTTCCAGGGTTTCATCTTTAGACAGTAGAGGAAATGCAGAGAGATAGCAGGAAAAGTTATTGACAAGAGTGAGAATGTAGCAGTGGCCCGCCTTTGATTGAGGAGTGATTGGTCCGATCAGATCAAGATGAATCCTTTCGAGAGGCTTTGATGATGTTGTCAAAGTTGCTGAGAAAGCAGATTTAGTGATTTTGCTTCTTACACAGTTGTTGCATTTGAAGTTATTCTTAGAGAACCTAACTTTAAGAATAGGCTTCAGAGTAGAGATTGCTGTGTGACCATACATCTTATGGAGATCTGATAGAGACGGAGACTCAATGACAGTGGAGACAGAGGATTGATTTATGAGATTGACAGTGAGGTTATCGCCTGCAGCTCAAGGTTTCTCAATTACAAATAGGTTGTCTCGAATAAGTCCTCTCAAAACGACCACATTGTTTTGAGTGACAGTGAATTGGTCGCGTTCTTGAAGAAGACTGCATCCTTTCTTTGCTAGAAGACCTGGACTGATCAGGTTGACCACTATATCAGGAACGTTCATACACTCCTCTAGTGTTATAACTGACTTGTTCCATTCTAGTCAAACGGTACCAGTACCTCAAATCTTCATATTGGCTTCAAGTTTACCAGTCTTGATTTCTTCCGGGTCATCCTTAAGATCAATTGAGGTAAAGAACTTAAGGTCGTTGAATATGTGAACATTTGCTCCAGAGTCCAACAGAAGGTTTGGTTTATGATTAGAATTGATCCAGAGTGTGAGCAAGGCATGATAGTTGATTGTTGGATTCTTTTTGGTTTTATTTTTCCACTCATTCTGCTGTTCAACCCACCATCCTGGCGCAATTTGAGGATGAAGATGGAAGCAAGAAGTCTCTGGATGTGGGGCATTCGGATTGTGATAGCCTTCTCTACACCTGAGTTATACCTTTTTATTACTCTTTTGGTTTTGCCTTTGGTAGTTACTAGTGTGAAATCAGAAGTTGACTTGCCTACTTTGAGTTGGGCCTTCTGTTCATTGTTGTATTGGGTAAGGTGGTTAAAAACTGTTTCTACCGTGGTCAGCTTCTCTACATGCATGATTTATTGTTTGAGATTCTCCAGAAGGGGGAGAAATTTGAACAGGATAAGGTATGCAAGTATATCTTTTGGTAGCTCTATGCCCACGTCCGCCATCCGTGTAAGTGCTTTCTTGGTATTGGTGATGAAGCTCTCAATTGCGTGTTTGTTGAAGGGAGCCTGTAGAAACTGATTGAATACTCGGGCTCTATTTGCAGTTTTGGACGAGGCAAATTGACGGGTAATCTTGGCCCAGAGCAGCTTAGAGGAGGAAATATTTTTCCAATTGACCACGTTGGCCTGGGTGACGCTGTCTAGTTTAGAGAGGATGATGGCTTGGATTTCACGATCTTGTTTTATTGTTAGTTGTCCTGAATTCCTGGTTATAACGTCCTTGATTTCCTTGAGATCAAAGACCATCAGCATCTTGTCTTGCCAAATCAAATAGTTGTCTTGATTGAGAGGAGGGATAGCATTGACTGAGGCTTTGAGGGCAACTTGATGAAAATAATCATTGGCTCCAGCTGTTTCATTCATTTTTGATTGGTTTGAGTCCTTTTTTGGATTTTAACCGTGTTAATTTTGAGATTGAATTTCTTAGAACTAAGAACCAGCAAGCTAGAGGCAGGAGGTTATGAATCTAGCCAACAGATTCACGCACAAGAATAGATAATAAGAAAGATAAAAAGAACACCAACAGCTTGGACTATCATCAGAGTCAGGACAACATGAGCGGCAGAAGAGAGGCTGAGGCTAGAAGAGATGTGTAAATATCTGGAACAGAAAAAGAATCAGAGTTTATGAATGGTAAGAACTGTTTGGATGGATCTCTTACCAGGCAAGAAGAGCACAAGACGATTCATCAAGAGTTGAGGCAAGTCTTGATTGTGGAAAGAGGAAGAAGAAAAGAAAGAAGAAGAGAAGGAAGGAACAGAAGGTGAAGAAAACAGAGAGGAGGAAGATTAAGAAAATAAAGAAAGATAATAAAAATAGAAGCGTAAGCGGAAGTTACTCAAGTCTTAAAGGTGAGAGGTTGCGTCAGGTTGAGATGTGCTGGTGGGAGGTTCAGTCGTCCTTGTCCCCAAGGATTCCTCCTGGACCTAGAGCAGAGTCTCAAGAGTCGGTTGAGGAAGCATGAGAATGGAGCGTTTGCACTCCTTTCTAGAGCGCGCGGTCGTCGAGTTGTACAATTCTCAACATCATTTATTTGAGCTTCTAAGTGTTTATTATTGGAATAATAATAATTATTATCATTCCAGAATTTTTATCACTCTCTGTAGCTAAAGGACTGCAAGGTTCCTGGTATCAGAGGGCTGAGACAAATCAAAAAGAACCTGAAAGTGGACGTAGTATTTAACCATCTCACTCAATATAATAATGAAAGGAAGGCTCAATCAAATCCAGTCAAACCCGCCGCGGACGTTTCTCTTGTTTCAAATAAGACAAAGATTCATACGGAAGAAAAGAAGTCAAAGATGAGATGCTGAGAAGGCTATCACAACCCTAACGCCCCTCACTTGGAATATTCTTGTTTCCATCTCCATCCTCAGGTTGCACCCAAATGGTGGATTGAACAACAAAACAAGTGGAAAAGTAAAACAAAAAAGACTCCTACCATCAATTACCACCCCTTATTAACCCTCTGGATCAACACTGACAACAACGCCAACCTTCTTCTAGACTTGGGAGCCAATGTCCACATTTTCAACAATCTCACATACTTTACATCCATCAATATCCCCAGGTTGCACCCAAATGGTGGATTGAACAACAAAAAGAGTGGAAAAGTAAAATGAAAAAGACTCCTACCATCAATTACCACGCCTTACTAACCCTCTGGATCATCGCTGACAACAACGCCAACCTTCTTCTAGACTTGGGAGCCAATGTCCACATTTTCAACAATCTCAAATACTTCACATCCATCAATCTACAAGAACAATCCAAGGAGATCAAGACAGGTAAACTGGAAGCAAACCTCAAAATATGCAGCACTGGAACCGTCAAAGTAGAGTGGAAAGAATTGACAATTAATCTTGAGGACTGTGTTAACGTACCCAACATTGTTGTCAATCTCATTAGTCCCGGCCTTCTTGCCCCAAAAGGTTGCTGCCTCAATCAAACTCAAGACAAATTTTCCATCAGTTGTGAGGTTGACCAGTACTTCAAGGTTTAATTTGAAATAATTTATTTTTCATTGAAAAACCTTGCTCAACTGGACAAAATGAATCTGTGCATCTTTCAAATGTTCCCCCACATCAGTCCTTCTCCAACCTTCCCTCGCTGCTTGACATCCATAAAATGTATCGACACGCCTCAGTCTCCACCCTCAAGCCAATCATTAAAGAACTTTTCACCAATGAAGAACTCACAAGATTCAAATGTGAAAGCTGCTTGAAGAGTAAGACTACTCAATCTCCGTTCTCCTGTATATCCACTCCCTCCAATTAACCTCTGGACCGAATTCATCTTGATTTTTTTGGTCCAATCTCACCCCAATCCAAAGCTGTCCATAACTACATTCTCACCCTGGTGGATAATTACTCAGGTTACTTAGTGGCTTTTCCACTTACCTCCAAAGATGAAACCGCTGAAACAATTATAAACATACTCAAGATTGAATACAAGATACTGAATCACTACCCGACTGAAATCTTCTCCAATAAAGGTTCCAAATTCATCAACTCCACACTCAAGGAATTTGCAAAAACCAATCACATCAAATTACAAACCTTGGAACCCTACCGCTCTCAACACAATGGCCAAGCCAAGAGAGCAAACAGAAAAATCATTGAATCTGCTCAAGCCACATTTTCATCCACTTCACTGCCCAAAAACTACTGGCATATAGTAACCCTAAGCTGCTGCTTCATGCTCAATCAGATTCCCCAAGAAGGTAATCACCTGGCTCCTTGGGAACTCATGTTTGGTAAGAGTCTCCCCGCTAATTACTTGAAACCTGTTGGTATCTCTGTTGTATAACTCCCAAACCTCTCTCAAAGAGGTTTCAAGTTTGATGAAAAAGGAATCAAGGGTATCCTGATTGGGCTCAACCCAACTTTCCACTCCTACCTAATCCTTAACTCACTTGGTGCGGTTATCAAAACCAAACACGTGAGATTCTTCAAAACTCAATCAGACACATTTCCACTTCTTGAATCCCCCGGTATCAACTTATTCTCAAGACCTGCTCTGGGCATCTAAAAAACGGATTTCTCCTCAAACAACAAGCAATACTCTATCCGGGAACCTACTTCTGAATGTCTAGAATCTGAATCTGATGCAGAGGATACCAGTTTCCAGGAACAATCTCTCAATCTTTCTCCTCCTGATTCTCCTGACTCTCCGCCTCAACTAGTTCTGGAATCCAGCACCCAAAGATCTAACCTAAGACCACAAAACAAAATTAGGAAACCACAACAATACGTCTTCCACCACTATTACAAGCCACCATCATATAAGGCCGCCCAGAAATTCCCCAAATGGCCCAAGTGGAGGAAAGCCTTGGAAGATGAGTTGAACTCCATCAAATACCAAAATGTTTGGGAGGAGTATTATGACAAACCAAATAACGTCCTGAACACCACCTTGGTATTCAAGGTGAAATAAAACTGCCATGGGGAACCCGTAAAATAAAAAGCCCAATTTTGCATACAAGGATTGATCAGATTCAGGGTGTCAATTTCAATGAAAACTGGGCCCCAACCAGAAAGATAGGGTCTCTCCGTCTCACACTGCTCTATGGCCTCAAAAATAAATTTAATCTCACTCAATTTGATGTTAAAGGGGCTTTTCTTCACGCAACTCTCAGGGAAACACTCATTATTAGGACGCCCAAAGGATTGCAAAGAAAATCTACCTATCTCAAATTAAACAAATCTCTCTGGTCTCTGCCAGTCCCCTAAGAGCTGGTACAAAACCCTCACTACCTGGATCAAATCTCAAGGATTCAACGAATCAAATAGCGACCCGTGCCTATACTTCAACTCAAAATCAATGGAGGTCATCTACTTCCATGTTGATGACCTCATCCTGGTTGGGAAATTAAAGGAATTTGCCAACAACTTCCTAAGCAAGTTTCCAAACTCCTGCTGTCATTCCCCCAACATGATACTTGGCATGCTGATGGGAATTGATGAAGAAAAAATTCTTCCCAGTCAACCAAACCATATTGACCAAGGATTAGAGGAGCTTGGCCTTTCTGACTGCAAAGACACAAACACACCTCTAACTCAGAACTTTCACCTCAAACCCGTGTCGGATGAAGATCATGCTGAGTTTTCTCTACTGAATATAAATTACCAATCTGCAATTGGACTTCTAAAGCATCTCTCCCAATACAATTGGCCCAATATATCCTTTTCCGTCTCAAGCCTGGCTAGGTTCAACACAAAGCCTGGACTGACCCATTGCAGGGAAGTGCAAAAAGTCTGGAATTACTTGAAGAGCACTAGAGACTTCAAGTTCACACTCAAATTTGACCCCACGCAAGAAATACTCTCTGGATACAGTGATGCTACTTGGGGCAGCAATCCTACAATCCGTAAGTCACAAACAGGCTATATTATTTGCTATTACAGCAGCCCAATTTTCTGGAATTCTTCAACGCATAGAAACTTCACGTACTCCTTGACCAAATATGAACTCAATGCCCTGCTTGACTGCTACCTCGAGCTCAAATAGGTTACGCACCTTATTGGAGAAATTTACCTATCTCCCAAATGCAAACCAACAATATACATTGACAACAAAGGGCTAGAAGACAAAATAAAGAAATTTGGATCTCATTCTAAGTCACAACATATTGACATAAAGACCAAAGGCCTGCAAGAAGACTTCTCTCTCTCCAAGTACAATCTGATTCTCATTCCAACCAATACCATTATTGCGGACTCCCCCACAAAGGCCTCCTTTCTCCCCTCTGTCAAGCTTCTCCAACAGAAGGTCTTCTCCTGAATTTTACCGTCAACAATCCTCTCTTCCTCTTACCAGTCACCAGGGGTTTTAAGACTCCCTCACAACTATCTCACTCTCTGCGCGCTCATGCCTTCCGCGCGCCTCCCCTCCCAATCCTGGGTATCCCCAAATCCAATCTTGGAGACTCTTCTCTTTCCTCTCCACTTCCTCTCCAACTTTTTCGTTTTCTTTGGGCACCTAATTTTTTTCTTTTAATCTTGACTCTCACCTTTCAATCTTTTTTTATTCTCTTTTCTCCTTTTCTTTTTTTTCTCTATCCTCAACCAAACAACTCCTCAATCTACCCCGGAATGACCACTGTTTCACTCTCATTTCAGCTATTGTCCCGCCGACGAGTCCTTGACTGGTAAGACTCAGATCCTTCAATGTCTTGATAGGATCATCCCTGATCTGATCTTCTCATTCACTCAGTCCTCTACTCCAAGATCATCACTTGTGTTCTCTTCACCCAACATTTGCTGTCTATTTTATTCTCTATTCTAACAACACCACCTATCTAAATAATTACAAGGCTCAAACTGTATGACTTCTTTCCATCTTTTTTCTTTCCTCTAACTGCTCTCCCTTTTTTGGTTGTGTGTTTCTCATACTCTTCTATTTCTTTCATAGCCTATGCTGGTTTTAAGTCATTCAGAAATTTATGATCTTTCTATCAGAAATTATTATACTCCAAGTCAGAATCTTCATCTTAATTTTATAGTTCAGTGGGGGAGACTGAAATTTGGTTGGTTGTGATGCCATTGGAATGGCATTTATTTTAAAAGGATGAAGCAGACACAATGGAGGAGTCTAACAGAAGCTCATCTTTGGTGAGTGGTGATTATTTTGGCTGAATAATTCTTTATTTTAGGAAGTAAATTACCTCAATTCAATACCTGAGAACTTACATAAGTTCTTGATTCAGGTTTGGGACCAAGTTGGTGATGGAATTTGTGGTTTGAGAGTCATTTCTAAATGACTTGGGTATGACAATGATGGATTTTATTAATTTTGGGAAGAAATGTGTGAAAAATTGATGAAAAAGAATGGGTGCTGTGGTGACCAATCCGGGACACCACAAAAAAAAAAAAAAAAAAAAAAAAAAGAAAAGAAAAAAAAAAAATTCTTTTTGGTTGTACCCCTATGGGTACCTTCATTTCCCCCCATCTCTCAACTTCTCCCTGTCCTAGCGGTCTAGGACAGGCCTTTTACCTGTCTCTCCGTTTCAATCCTCTCTTCCTATGTTCAACTCCCACTTGTCGCGCTCGCGGCCCTGACTTTTGGCGACGCAAGCAATCATCAAACCACCTGCAACAATCCCTTCGATTGGATCCTCCTCATCATCACATCATCATTGATCTCACCACCGATGATCATCCATCCTCATCACCATCATCATCACCATCTCCATCACCACCACCCTCTCTCCAGTCTCACTCCACTCCAATGGTCAGCTTGGGCTCGAGTGGAGTGGAGTACAACTAAACTTCAGTCGGAGTCCCAATCCCTCGTCCATCAAGCTCCATCAACTCGATTCCCTACCCTTAACTACCATCCAATTCTGATTCCGATTTCATTCCATGATATCATCCACCACTACCACTCATTGTACCCTATGGGCTCGTAGATTATTGGCATCCAGTTGTCTATCCCTGACCGATCCAAAGTTCGCCATCTATCTCAATACAATCGCTTGTTCTGGTGGTCTCAGATTTGAATTTAGGTTACCCAAGCCACTCCCATCCTCCTTTGATACCCCCCCTTCCTCTCAATCCATCCAACCATGATCACCGACCATCCGGTCCGGATCGGAGAGGCGGTCGCGCGGGTACCACCGGCCGGAGCCAAGTCCGAAGACTCTCTTTGGTTTCCAGGGTGGTTCCCACTCATCCTTCAATCCTCCTCTACCTCCTCCTTGCCCATCATCCAATCCGACCGACGACTGCGAGCGACTGCATGCGGCCGCCGGAACCTTCACTCTGTTGTCGCCGCCAATCAGGCAACAACAGGCGTTGTCAACACCCGCGACCGCTGTCGCAGGTGTCCATCTGGTTGCCGCGGTCATTCTCGACGCAGGTGACATTCCTTTTTTTTTATTATTTTTATTTTTTTTTATGTTTTCATTTTTCCGCACCTATTTGTAGTATCACTTGTTAATAGTATACAGGGCCTCATTTCTATAAAAGGAGGGGCTCTCCCCTGCCTTTTGGCCCAGCATCAGAGAATCCCATCATCATATCCCCTCATCATCAGAAATCAAATTTATCCATGGGCTCCCTTCCCACTTATCTGAGCAAATTATCCGGGTATATCCATGATTGCCCCCTGATCCTTTGAGCCTCCATACTCAAACTCTGTCCCTTGAGACCTTGATCCTTATCACCAACCAATAGCCTTGCTGGTTGAAGAAGAATTCCTGTCTGAATTCTTGGGTGTGTTATACCACTCTGATCCCTTTTTCCGACCATACTGGTCTTGATCTCTCCTTGATCATCTTTCTGGAGCCAATCACGTTTGATTGAAGAGGTTTTATTAAGCTTAAAACCTGGAGTGTTATACCTCCTTTCTTCTTTAAGGTTGAATTTCGCCACGCTATTCTTGAGTCCCTTGAGAAGTGTTGGGATATTCTTGCTCGAATTTGTTATTGATTTGCTTCTAGAGCTTCACAAACAAATTGCTTTTGTTTTGTTCAGCCTCCCACAGTTATCTGGTATCCTTCAAGCGCTTGATTGCGGAGAGTTGGGCAGGTTCATTGAGAACCTGGAGGTTGGTTGGGATTGAGTTGATCTTTCCTAATCAGCTGCTGACGACCAGAGTTATTAGCTTGTGGGCATTGTTACTTACAACTGCCTTGTTCTATTGAACTCTGAACAAACCTTGACTTATTAGTTCAAGTCTTTACCTGAACCATCTTGCCTCAGATAGTGTTGTTTCCATCGCTACCGACGACTCTTATCCTCTTCCCTTACTTTAATTTCTCATCCATAAGGTTCTGGACCTCGATTCCGGTTACATTTAAATATTATTGTAACTCCTAGGAGGGCAGCCTAAACAGCACCTTTCCCCTCCACAGAACTTCCACGGCTTAGCACCGTTTGGAATCTTACATTTGGTCCCCTGGGCCGGGATCAAACCAGCAACCTTGGGATTTACAGTCCCAAGACATTTAAAATCAACCTCGAAATCCGATCTTTTTTTTTCCTATTTTTTTTCTCTCCTCAAAATCTGATCCGTGGAGGCAACTTAGCCTAGAAGTAAGTCCTCCCAATTTGTGCACCGCTTGGGCAAGATACTTGTTGTTTTTTTTGCAAAACCCTACTCTTGCCACACTTGTGAGCCACTTTGGAAATCTGATTTTTGGATCCCCCAGGAACTCTGTTATTCGATATGGCATCTTCCACTACTCCAACCACCCCTGTCCGACCTAAGATGGTAAAGATCAAACCTCAGAAGAAGAACTTAGGCTTCAACGGTACAAATGTCGAGCAATTCTTGGACTCCTACAAAATGGCTGCTGAAGTGGATGGAGCTAGTGAATTTGATATGGCTAATCAGTTGCGATTCTTTATCTCCTCTGATGAAGTTATGGAGGTAATCGAGTCTTTCAAGGGATTTGAATCCCATAACTGGACGCTTCTCAGGGGGCTATGTTGGCATACTGGGGTAAAATAGATGTGGCTAGGTTTACTCTGCAGGATTTGGATTCTCTGGTTTCTCAGTAGATCTCCAATGGTGGTATTTCTTCAGCCTCTAACTATCAGATTTTTAGGAAGTCTTGGGATCCCATTCAAAACTATCTTATCCGAAACGTTCACATTGACACAGTGGACGAAATTCGAGCAAAGTTCTTCCAATCTTTTTTGTTGGCTGTGCAGGAAAGGATTAAAGAAGAACTGGTCAAATCTGGATCCATGATTACCACCAGGGATAATTGATTCAAGCTCCCTGTTTTTCTCACCCTTAGGAGTACTTTGGATAAATTCATGAAAGGTCAAACTGCTGTTACCCTTTGAAAAACCTAGAACTACTGAACCGGTCCATGCTCCTTCTTTTAAAGAGTCAAACAATATTATGATTAAAATGGAGGCAGATCGTAGGCCTAAAGCAGGTCCTAATTCCAATCGAGAACCTACTACTATAGATGAAATCACCAAGTTACTTAGAGCCTTTGAGAACAAAATAGATCAAAAGATTTCTTCGCTAGCTACTCCTAAAGCTCCTTCTTCTGTCCCCAAATCAACTCTGGTCTGTTACTACTGTCATAGGGAAGGCCATGGAACCGGATGATGCCAAGAACTTCAGAAGGACCTAAAGGAAAAGTTGGTAGAACAGAGGGGGAACAATTACTTCCTCCCTAATGGTGCTCTAATCCCTTTTGACTCGTCTCGTCCTATCCAACATGTGGTGGCCTCTTACCAGCCATCACCTCCGGTGAAAGCATCTCTTGCTTCCTTTGAATTTTGATCATCCTGTGGTACCCTCCAACCTTGGTATCCTCCAGCTATTTCTTCCTCTAGTCTTGCTGGGACTACTTATCAATCTGATCCAGCCAGGAAACGACATGAGGATCCTAAACCTCATAAGGCTCCTTCCTTGCCAACTTCAATCCTTCAAAAACCCGTTAAACGTCGATCATCACTTGAGCCTCCTTCCTCTGATGTAGAAGACATGGAGGTGGAAAAGGAACCACTCATGGAAAGGTTCCCAGATCACCCTGATCCTTTTCCCTCACCTCAACATTCTAATCCTATCTTAGATTTGGCGTCACCTGAACTTCCTCCCCCCACCCAGCCCAAAGTTTGATTTGAAATGGGCATCTCCAAGGATCACCCCAATGCTGTGGAGGGAGTATTAAAGAAAATTTCTTATCTCAAAATTCCTGATCTATCTGTGGCTGAACTCCTATCGATCTCTCCATCTGTTGCTGAAGGAATGAAGAAATGGGTCTCTCGTCGACGTGTGGAAATTGGCCCTGAAGAACTCAAAGTCTCCTCTGGCACTTTAATGGAGGACTCTGGTGGAACCAGTCCTTCTTTAGACTCCAACCTTTATTCCTGTCCCCTTGGCTTCCTTCCTTGTTATCTTGGTGACTCAGCTAAAACTGTTTCTCCTCTTGTGGATTCTGGATCTCAGCTTAACTTAATCTTGGATGCTATGACCTGCAAGCTCAAACTTAGTCCTAGGGTCAATTTCAACTCTGCAGTGTATAGAATAGGAAATCAAGCTTGTGAACTGGTTGGTATTGCTGAAGATGTACCAGTCAGGATTTGTCGAAATATTGTTGGAAGCTGCCACTTTTGGATCACTTGTTTGGACAGTCCTATGATCTTGGGAAGACCCTTCTTAATGGACTTTGGTGCAACCCTGATGTTTTCTGATCAAGTTGGGGAGAGGATTCTTCTCCCTGATTCTGATGGCAGGAAAATTAAAGTTCCCCTTTGCTCTTTGGATTCTGGTCGCTGGGAAAGAGATTTTCCTGGTCATTCTCCCAAATCATCTTTTAAGGGGAAGCAGAAGGATAACCCTAGTTCCTCTCATTTTTTAGGGGAATAGTTGATCCTACTAATGGTTTTAGTTCTTTTCAGCCTCAGACTGCAACTCAAGGGTCAACTTCCAATCCTCAGGCTTATTTTTCATTCCTTTCATCATTCTCTTCTGAGCTCAAGAACATTAAAAAACAAAAACATATCAAAATAGAAAAATCCAAAAATATTTCTTCTCCATCTCCCTCTCTCTCTGGATCTGTTGTGTCTTCTTTTCCTTCTATTTTTGAGTCTGATCAATCTTCTCTCAGTTCCGGTTCAAATCTCCGCAATGAGTCTAAACTAGATCCTAATTTCAATTCCGTTTTTGGTGATTTTGGTATGAAGGAATATGGGCTTCAGTGGAGGCAATTTGGGGTACAAGTAAGTCCTCCCAATTGTGCACTGCCAGGGCAATCTTTTACCGTCATTTTCAAAACCCTACCTTGTGCCACACATGTGAGCAACGTATTATCTCCTGGTTCTCATTTTATGGAAAAGGCACCCTTCAAGGATATTGCAGAACATCGGACTTGGAAGATGTTGGAACTTGGACTCAGCTTTTGTAATCAAGTCTCTCTGGTCAACTCTTGGAGGAAAAAAGAACTTCTCTCTTTTGCCACCAAGTATAAACCAGTTGCTAAGAAGATCCAACCAGTCAACCAGCCTATGCCTCTCAACCTCAATCCTCCCCTTATGCGTCCTCCTCTATCTCGCGATCCTTACTGTGGTCTTCCTCAATCTCTTACTGGTCCCTTTGTGCCTAATGGACGGGTCACTGAAGAACGTCTGAAGGTGGTCAAATTTGGTCCAGATGGATGGCTTCTTCCTGATGAGTTAAATTTAATCAAAAATGTCTTATCTCTAAGGGAAAAATCTATTTCTTTCTGTGAAGAAGAGAGAGGTCTCTTGCGGGAATCCTCTGGCCTCCCTTATATCATCCCTGTAGTTGAACATGATCCTTGGCAAAAGAAAAAGATCCCTATCCCTGCTGCTAAAGTTGACGAATTCATCAAGTTGGTCCGGGAACAAGTTCAAACTGGCCTGTATGAACAGTCAACTTCTAGTTACTCCAGCCCCGTCTTCTGTGTCCTCAAGAGTAATGGTAAACTTAGAATAGTTCATGATCTTCAACCTATTAATAAAGTTACTATTAAAGACTCTGGTATCCCTCCTGCTACTGAAGAATTTGTTGAATCCTTTGCAGGGAGAGCTTGCTATGGTCTAGGGGATATTATGGGTGGCTATGACAAACAATCCTTACATCCTATTTCTCGTCCTCTCACTACTTTCAATACTCCTCTTGGTTAATTTCAACTTACTCGATTGCCTCAAGGAGCCACCAACTCGGTTGCAGTCTATCAGGCTCAGATGATGTGGATCCTCCAGGATGAAATGCCTGATCATGCTGGTATCTTTATTGAAGATGGAGGAATTCAAGGTCCAGTATCTAACTATGATAATGAGCTCTTACCTTGGCATTCAGGAATTCGTCGTTTTATCTGGGAATATGCTACTACCTTGGAGAGGATTCTGTTCCGAATCGAGGAATCTGGCCTTACTGTCTCAGGATCCAAACTGGCGGCTTGTGTCCCTGCTCTGGAAATTGTTGGTCATGTGGTCTGCAAGGAAGGAAGAAGGATGGCACCAGCCAAAGTCAACAAGATCATCTCTTGGCCTACCCCAATCAATCCAACTGAAGTCAGGGGCTTTCTAGGTGTTGTCACTTATGTTAGAATCTTTATCCCATCTTTATCCAAAATCTGTGCACCCTTGCGTCATCTAACCAGAAAAGATGCTGAATGGATTTGGACCCAAGATTGTGAATGTGCTTTCCAGCTACTCAAAAGGATAGTTGGTAAAGACATAGTTTTGAAAAAGATCTCTTATGGACCTGGAGCTGGCAAGATCAAGCTGGCTGTCGATTCTAGTTATCAATCTGTTGGGGCCATCCTTACTCAGGAAGATGAAAATGGTTGGGACCGTCCTTCTCTTTATGAATCTTTGTTGTTTTCCAATGTAGAATCTAGATATTCCCAGCCCAAACTGGAACTCTGTGGTGTGGCTCGAATGATGAAGAAACTTCAAACCGTTCTCTGGGGCCAACATTTTGAATTGCAAGTTGATGCTCAATCCATCATTGAAATGATCAACGCTCCCAGTCTTCCCAATGCTCCAATGACTTGTTGGGTGGCCTTTATCCAGCTTTTATCTTTTGATATTGTTCACAGGCCGGGAAAATCTTTCACCATTCCTGACGGTTTATATTGACGACCTCTTGGGGACAACAAATCTGATGTTGGAACCGATTTCAATGAAGAGGAACCTTTAATCCAACCTATTTTCTCTTTTTCTTCTCAAAATTATTCTGGCTTTCAACAAGGCTTCTGGTTTAAATTAGAGCAGTACCTTTCAACTCTTCAAAAACCTCCTGATCTCTCTGCTAAGGAATTTCAATCTCTTAAACAAAAGTCTTCTAATTTTTTTGTTCAAGGCTCTAGACTTATGAAGAGAGGCAATCCTTGTGCTCTTATTGTTGTTACTATTCCCTCTAAACAAGATTCTATCCTTGAAAGTCTCCATGAAGGCCTTGGTCATTGTGGGGAAACCAAAACTTATCAACAATTATCCGAACAATTCTGGTGGCCATCTTTGAAGAAATCCGTCTCCCAATGGTGCAAGAGTTGTGAAGTTTGTCAAAAACGTGATCCTAGGCGCCCAGCTGAACTTCGTTATCCTACTGGGGAGTCCACTGTCTTTGGAAGGATTGCTATGGATGTGGTTCATATTAAGGCAGGTCGTGCTAAGTACCTCATTGTGGCTAGAGATGATTTTTCCGGATGGGTTGAAGCAAAATTTCTTAAGAACCTTAGCTCTGAATCAGTGGCAGCTTTCCTCTACAAGACCTGGACAATGCGTGATGGCCTGGCTCAATCTTACTCTACTGATGGTGGCTCTGAATTTGGGGGCAAGCTTGCTGAAATGATTTGATCCCTTCCTGGACAACATAGAGTTACTACTCCTTATTATCCTGAAGGCCAAGGCATGGTGGAACAAGGCCATGCCCCTTTGAAGGCTGCACTGGTTAAACTGGCTGGTGAAAGTGGCAAGAATTGTTGCAAATTCCTTCCTCTTGTTCTCTTCTCTGATCAAATCTCAACCAAAAGGACTACTGGCTACTCACCTTATGAAATCATCTTTGGTCAAAGAGCAGTCCTTCGTTTGGATCTGGAAATGGAATCTTTCTTGGGTATCTCTTGGGAAGAGGTGTCCTCAACCACTGATCTGTTAGTTGATAGATCCAAGCAACTGGAGCGAAGTGAAGACGTTCCTGAAGAAGCTTATCAAAAAATGATGGAGTCCAGAGCAAAATCCGTCCAGTATTGGGAGGACAAGCACTCTAATTGAATCAGGGAGCCCTTGAACCCTGGTGACCTAGTTTTAGCTTATAATTGATCTTTGGAGACCCAGTGGGGCAAGCTTTTCTCTAATCGTTGGAATGGCCCTTACCAAGTGGTTCATCATGTTAGGGGTGGATCTTATGTTGTGGAGGAGCTGGATGGTACTCGGTTCGCCAGAAGGTTCTCTGCTGATCAAGTCAAGAAGTTTCATTGTCGTGGGGGCAACTTATCTCAGAAGTAAGTCCTCCCAATTATGCACCACCAGGGTCATTTTCTGCGTTTTTGTTGTAAAACTCTACTGTATGCCACATATGTGAGCACCTGGGACGCCCTCCTTGTTCTATTCCTGCCGCTTCCAGGGCTCATTTGGAAGAATCAAGATATTTTCCTCAACTCTTCAATTGCTCTCAAGATCAAGAAATGGCCAATATTTGCTTCAATTTCTTTGTTCCCTGATTTTCTTTTTTAATCCCTTCAAATTTTAGATGCAGACTAGGGACAGTCTGTAAGTTGGGGAGAGATGTGGTGACCAATCCGGGACACCACGAAAAAAAAAATTCTTTTTGGTTGAACCCCTATGGGTACCTTCATTTCCCCCCATCTCTCAACTTCTCTCTGTCCTAGCGGTCTAGGACAGGCCTTTTACCTGTCTCTCCGTTTTGATCCTCTCTTCCTATGTTCAACTCCAACTTGTCGCGCTCGCGGCCCTGACTTTTGGCAACGCAAGCAATTGTTGAACCACCTGCGAAGATCCCTTTGATCGGATCCATCTCATCATCACATCATCATCAATCTCACCACCAATGATCATCCATCCTCATCACCATCATCATCACCATCTCCATCACCACCACCCTCTCTCCAGTCTCACTCCACTCCAATGGTCAGCTTGGGTTCAAGTGGATTGGAGTACAACTAAACTTCAGTCGGAGTCCCAATCCCTTGTCCATCGAGCTCCATCAACTCAATTCCCTACCCTTAACTACCATCCGATTCCAATTCCGATTTCATTCCATGATATCATCCACCACTACCACTCATCGTACCCTATGGGCTCGTAGATTATTGGCATCCGGTTGTCTATCCCTGACCAATTCAAAGTTCGCCATCTATCTTGATACAATTGCTTGTTCTGGTGGTCTCAGATTCAAATTTTGGCTACCCAAGCCACTCCCATCCTCCTTCAATACCCCCCCTTCCTCTCAATCCATCCAACCATGATCACCGACCATCCGGTCTGGATCGGAGACGCGGTCGCGCAGGTACCACCGGCCGGAGCCAAGTCCGAAGACTCTCTTCGGTTGCCAGGGTGGTTCCCACTCATCCTTCAATCCTCCTCTACCTCCTCCTTGCCCATCATCCAATCCGACCAACAACCACAAGCGACTGCACGCGGCGGCCGGAACCTTCACTCTTTTGTTGCCGCCAATCAAGCGACAACAGACGTTGTCAACAACCGCGACCGCTGTCGCGGGTGTCCATCTTGTTGCCGCGGTCATTCTCGACGCGGGTGACATTTCTTTTTTTTTTTTATTATGTTTTCATTTTTCCGCACCTATTTGTAGTATCACTTGTACATAGTATAAAGGGCCTCATGTCTATAAAAGGAGGGGCTTTCCCCTGATTTTTGGCCCAGCATCAGAGAATCCCATCATCATATCCCCTCATCATCAGAAATCAAATTTATCCATGGGCTCCCTTCCCACTTATCTGAGCAAATTATCCGGGTATATCCATGATTGCCCCCTGATCCTTTGAGCCTCCATACTCAAACTCTGTCCCTTGAGACCTTGATCCTTATCACCAACCAATAGCCTTGCTGGTTGAAGAAGAATTCCTGTCTGAATTCTTGGGTGTGTTATACCACTCTGATCCCTTTTTCAGACCATACTGGTCTTGATCTCTCCTTGATCATCTTTCTGGAGCCAATCACGTTTGATTGAAGAGGTTTTATTAAGCTTAAAACCTGGAGTGTTATACCTCCTTTCTTCTTTAAGGTTGAATTTCGCCACGCTATTCTTGAGTCCCTTGAGAAGTGTTGGGATATTCTTGCTCAAATTTTTTATTGATTTGCTTCTAGAGCTTCACAAACAAATTGCTTTTGTTTTGTTCAGCCTCCCACAGTTATCTGGTACCCTTCAAGCGCTTCATTGCGGAGAGTTGGGCAGGTTCATTGAGAACCTGGAGGTTGGTTGGGATTGAGTTGATCTTTCCTAATCAGCTGCTGACGACCAGAGTTATAAGCTTGTGGGCATTGTTACTTACAACTGCCTTGTTCTATTGAACTCTGAACAAACCTTGACTTATTAGTTCAAGTCTTTACCTGCACCATCTTGCCTCAGATAGTGTTGTTTCCATCGCTACCAACAACTCTTATCCTCTTCCCTTACTTTGATTTCTCATCCATAAGGTTCTGGACCTCGATGCCGGTTACATTTAAATATTATTGTAACTCCTAGGAGGGCAGCCTAAACAGCACCTTTCCCCTCCACAAAACTGCCACGTCTTAGAACCGTTTGGATTCTTACAGTGCTATTCTATGATCATTGGCAGAATTGAAGATGTTGAAAAGATGACTTGATTTCAATTACATCAATAAAATGATTCCCTCTTGGAAATGTATTTCAAAGCTTGAAGTCGTTCAAATACCAGCTGATGCTTATGGAACACCAACATGTTTCATTTCATTTAAATGATTTTTTTCTTTTAATCCTATGCAAATGGGTGTAAAAGAACAATCGGATCCTATTTTCATTTTATTTTTTTAAAAAAACTTTTGGGTCCAGCTTGTACTAAAGGGGGATTTGATTGCAATCCTGTCCATAGTTTCCAAACCATGTTCCATGATTTATAAAAAAGATTCTTTTTGGTTTGATCACCTCAAAGATCAACATGATTGATGAAATTAATCTATCCATTCTAACTTATACATTCAATTGATGAAATTAATCTATCCATTTTAACTTATGGATTAATTTCATCAATTGAGTTGGTTCTAGCATTCTTATATTTTAATTCTATTAATATTAATGGTTATCACATATTATGTTGAGTTTTTTGAGTTAAAGTCAGTAAGATGCATGTTTTGAATGAGATTTTGATGGTAAGTCAGTTCAACTTGTGCTTGGCTGTTCCCTTCCCAAGCTTAATTTGTGTTTATCTTGTTATGGTATCAGCTTAACACGAGATGAACTTGTTTTTTTTGGTTTTTTGTAATTAAGGGCTGGTAAAGTATTTTATTTCTGGGTGATGTTAAATTCACACCTCCGACCGTGTGGTAATCATGTAGGGCCCTAAACGGATCAAATGAGCCCCGGGGACCCATAGACGACTAAAATGGGCAGTTTTAAACAGGCAAAACCCCCTCAAAGCTGTTTAGGAGCCGTACAACCCCCAAACACAAATAATTTGAGCCGTGTAACTCTTTAAATACCTTTAAACTGCTGTGTTTGGGGGTGCAAAACCCCCCAGAAGTTGTGCCAGAATTTTGGGAACCCCCTGGACCACACTTGGGTTGCATCAACCCAAATTTGGGATGAACACATATTTTTTGGGACTTTTGTTTCACACCCAGAAATCCCAAGAGACTTTAAAGTGAAACCAAAGTGAAATTAAAGTGAAAATTGAAATCTAATAAAATTCTGGGAACAATTCTTTTTCAACTCAAAAGTGAGCATACTTTGTTTGTTCAATTGAAAGTTTGATTGAATAGGAACAGTGGCAATCCCTCCTTCTCCAGACATGGCTGCATGGAAGGTCTTCATTGATAGTTCCATCAACAAAGATTTTGAAAAAGAAAAAAAGGATTTGGCTAATGAAACATTGGAAGCCTCAATTGCATCCTCATCAAGTGTGACAATTTAGGAACAAAGTGTTTCACAGTTGGATTTGACCTCTGGTTGTTAGTAACATTTTATGTTACTGTTCTTTTCTGGATTTAATTTCATTGAAACTGATGGAGTGCATGCAATGAATATGACTATGTAACTATGACAGATCCATTTGACCCACCTTTGGTGAGATCTTTTCCTACTAGGGAAGAGTCACAAAAATATTGTCAAACATGGGCAATGAAGCATGGTTACGCTTTAACAGTTTTCAACTCAGAGCATGACCAATATGTGGATTTAGCCTGTGGTAGACATGGTTCTTATTCAGGAAATATTCTTACCAAATGGTCTAGACAAAATCACAAAAGGGAGGTTGGGTGCAAGTTTTTAATACATGCAAGTCACACAAAGGCAGACCCCTTGTGTAGAATCTCCTATAAAGAAACGCAACATAAGGATCAACTATCTCAAAATACCTCTGTGCATCCTCAGCTAAAGGGAATCTCTGGGAAAGCCTTGGATTTACTGAAGGAACACATGAAAGATGGGCCCAATACGTTACAACCTTAGAGAAAATTGAGAAAGATTGATGGGGGGAATTATGTTGATGACCAAACAATCTATAACACTAAGCGGAAGGTAACACTTGCAGAACTAAAGGGTACAAGTGTTATGGAGGTACTATATGAACAGATTGAAGAAAAAAGTTGAATTCACCAGTCAAAGTTCAGTGGAGAGGGTCACTTGGAGGCCCTGTACTTAGCACATCCTGAGGCAGTAAAGCTTTCAAAAAAATTCCTTCATATTGCTATTTTGGATTGTACTCAAAAGACTAATAAGTACAAAACCCCACTATTTCATTGTGTAGGAATGACAGCCAATTGGAAAACTTTCACAAAATTACTTGTTTTTACAACAAAAGAAATGTTTCATTTCTACAGTTGGTCTGTAAATGGATTAAAGGAGTCGGCTTATGATCCTGAGAGACTTCCAACGGTTTTTGTGATGGACTGTGAAAAAGCTCTGATTTGTTCTATTGAATCTCATTTCCCTGAGTCATCAAGACAATTTTGAACTTGGCACTTTTCTAAAAACATACAAGCAAACTTTAAAGCGCACTCTTTTAGTGACTTTGAAGGATGGAAAGGTTTTAGACTCTGTGTGCAAATTTTGGGACCTCAAGGACCAAGGAGGAGGCGGAGTTCAATTATGCGGAACTCCAAGTATGTCCAAATCACTGTTCTTATTCTTCCTAGTTTTGGGTTCTAAACTTTTGACTTGTATAGTTTTTCTTGAAAGAATATTTGGATATACTTGAGTATATGGAAAATGACATTTTCCCTATCAAAGAGAAGTTGTCAACAGCATGGACTTTTATAAACCCAGGTTTTTGAAACATATAAACATCTTGGGTTGAAGGAGCCCATGCAACCCTAAAACAATTCCTTTCAAACTCTTTGGGAAACCTATTGGATGTTTGGAAAAGCCTTGACAGAACATTTTCAAATCAAATTAAATTGGTTCATGGGTCACTTTATAAATCTCAAATTAAGTTAGGGATAGTTCTTCCACCTGAACTGTTACCATTGGGTTAAAAATTGTCTTTAGAGGCAATTCATCTTATTAGGGAACAATTTGAGAAATTCAAACGTGATCATGATTGCAAAGTGTCCACCAAGTCATATTACAAGATTTTTTTTTTCCCTGTTCCCACCAAATAGGTGAAAATCTAGAATTCAGAGGCTCCGTGGTACCTGAAGATGTTCATCCTCAGTGGAGGTTGGACTATGACCCTTGAGGTTCTAGTTCTGTAAGTTGGCTCAAGGTGGATTTTTTAAGTGGGATTGTTCAAATGACTATGTGATTAATGCTTTTTGATGAAGGCTTTTTGATGAATGCTTTTTGATGAAGGCTTTTTGATGAATGCTTTTTGATTCATGAATCCTAATTCACTAATTGTTGATCTTTTTGAATTTTTCCAGGGCAATTCCAATTAAATGCTAAGCATTCCTCAGTTAAGTGAAAAATGTTGGAATCCTGTGTCTTCCTTTTCTTTGTCTTTGTCCCGTTTCATTTTCCCTTTCCAATGCCTCACCCATCTCACCTGTCCCAGTCTCACAACATGTTCCCACACTGTCCTCAGTCCAATCTCCAGCTTCCAGAATGCTTCCTGCTCATGCCACGGGTGTGCACACTGCATTCCTGCAGCTCCAAGGCCTTCTAAACCGGCTTTACTGTGATCCTGTGTCTGCCTTGGGGCTCTCCAGGTGCTCTCAGTGGTGTAAGTGATTTCTTGTTTTCTTTTCATTCATCAGCCTCTCTCCATTATGTTTTCCTTGCTATCTCTTTCTCAATGAGTCTTTCATCCAAATCTACTCAGTCAACCAACCAATCACACCACTTTGAAGCAAATCCTTGACAAATCTTCAAATTCAGGCTCATCCGGATAAAGTTTGCCTCAAGTTCTTACTTAATTCTCAGGACCAAGTCACCTGAGCCTCAAGAGTTGCAATCTCTCCTTGATTTCATGATCTATTGGTTCTTTTAAGTTACTCATCTTCTTATCTTAGATCAGCCATCCCAGTTCTTTTCTTTTTTATTCCTTTTTGCTGATGAAATGCAGTTATTTTAGCCTGCAATCTTTACAGATTTACAGTCCCAATTTCTCCGGCTTATTTTCAAATTAACCATACCAATGAATCAATAGAACCAACATGTTGGACAGCAAAGACACTTCCAAAAGCAACAAACTTCCTATTCTGAGCAAAACCAATTAACCCTTGTGGGTACTGAATATCTGTAGCTATCTAAACAGAAAGGAATTCCTCAAATTAATAGAAGGCATTGAAGATAAGGATCCTGTCATTCCTTTGACTTCTGCTCAAAAAAAACAGCTATGAAGAAGTAGATTTCCTTATTCAGAACCGTGGTGACACTGCATTTGACAAAATTATCAATCCTGCCAGCCAAAGTGATCCAATTGCTATCTGGCCAGCCATTTTGGAAAGGCACGCGTCTCTCTCAACCACCAACAGAAGATGAATCTGGATCTCCTTCATCCAATACCAGTTCACTGGAGAACTCATGGCGTACATCCAAGAATTCTGTAAGCCAATGAACAAGCTTGCCACAGTCCGTCTCAATGTACCTGACAACATCCTCAGCTACGCAATTCTTTACAACCTTCCAGCTCAGTTCTACCATTTTGTTGATGCTGCTCTTCTGAAGGACAACCTTGTAAAATTTCCCACCAAATTCCTTAACAAACTTTGGGAAGTTACCCACCTTGAGTCTGCTTTCTTGCCACAAACCACCCCAGACAAGGGCCCCGCAGTTGCCCTACTCAAATCCTCAGAATCCAAGCCAAAGCAAAGACCACCAAAACATCCCTGTTTGAAGAAAAAACACAACCCCCTTTCAGAACACCCAGAAAATTTTTGCTGGCAGTTGTATCCTCAACTCAGACCTCTCTCAGACCTGCTGGAAAAAGGCAAGAACAAGCTCATCTAACCAATGCCTCCTCCCCACCAAACCCTTCAGAGTCCTCCTCAGAGCCATCTGCTTACTTCAATGCCCAAATCTATCTCAAAAGCCAGTCCTGCTCATCTGAAGCCCTTCCCCCTTCCCTGGATTCTGGAGCCTCTCACCACTTCATCAACAACTCTTGCTGGTTGCTCAATTTCAATGCAACCTTGGTGAAGATTGGAACTGGGAATAGCAGCAGTGCTCTTGACGCCACAGACTCAGGAGAAGCTGTCATCATCAATAACAAAGGATGTTGAATCAAGTTGGAGAATGTCTTACTGGTTCCCTAAATCAATTTCTGTTTGATCTCTCTGTCAAAACTCAACTCCAATAATTTTGTCATTGGTAAAGTTGGCTACTCTGGTACCTCTCTCTCCTTGGATAACTCTGAACTGGTTGGCTTAACTTCCAACAATCTTCTTGAACTGTGCGGAATCAGATTCAAACACAAGAAGGCCAGTGGCTACCTTATGCGTTCTGCTCCATCCAATCTTCACAAACAACTTGGCCATTCCAGTGATGCCAAGATTGAATCCTGTTTCCAAACATCAACCTTCCAGATTCTTCTCCTTGCAAAACATGTCAGTTGGGAAAGATGATAGCAACACCTTTTTACAGTAACTTCAATCCTGTCTCCTGAAACCATTCATATGGACCTGGTCAGACCATTCTCCACCCCAAAGTTTGGTGGGAGTAGATACTTCCTCACAACTTTTGACCAGTTTTACAGATTCAAATCCATTTATCTCCTCAAAAACAAGGGCAAAACTCTTGAAGCATTCAAGGCTTATACCAAAATGGCTGGGAGACGGCACAACTCCAAGATAATCAACATAATGACTGAAAAAAAGACGAGTTCACAAGTCAAGAATTCAAAAATTTATGCAAGGAAGGTGGGATTAATCATCTCCTTTTGCCACCGTACTTTCTGCAACAAAATGGTCTTTCAGAATGAGCCAACAGATCTATAATAGAGAAGATGTGATGTCTCATTTTGCAAGCCAAGCTGACCAGCAGACTCTGGGGGGAGGCTGTCAACACAGAAACCAACCTCCTCAATCTCCTTTCCATTTCCTCCAACAACAATTGGATTCCATACAAGCTATGGTACAATTGATCAGTCAACTACAAATTCCTAAAAACTTTTGGCTGCACTGCTATTGTCCTCATCCCAAAAAATCTCAGGAGATCCGAAATTTCTGAGACAGGCTTCAAAGGCATCCTTGTTGGCATTGCCAACCATTACTCCAACTAAAGGGTTTTGAACCCTCTCAGCAACAAAGTTGTCATCACTGCAAATGTCCATTTCTTGGAAAACCACTTTGCAGGATCCAAAGCATTCCCCTCTGACTCCAACCCACTACCTCAAATAACAGATCCCCACTGTCCGGATCCGCTCCCCTTGGGCCCAAAATCTCCTCCATTTCCATTCCCAGACAAAGTCACTGACCACCATTGCAAGAATGCTCAGGATCCTCCGGACTCTACTCCTGCAAATGAATTGTCTCTGTGCATCTCAGATTTTAACATCTCACCTGCCAACATTGTTGACTACCCCACACGACCAAACTCACAACTCTACCTGGTGGATGCTAGATACAAGGATCCCAAGATGCTCAATCAAGCTCTAAATTGCAAATACCAATTTGAATGGATCAATGCCATGGAAAAGGAGTTTAACAAAATCAAGAGCTACAATTTCTGGGACAAAGTGGACAATGATTCTACAGTGTCCAAAATCATGTGCATCTGGGTATTTAGAACCAAACAAAATACCAAGAACAAGATTGTTGAATTCAAAGCCAGGCTCTGCGCCCAAGGATTCAACCAGGTTGAAGGAGTCCATTTCATCAACACCTTTGCTCCCACTGGCAAAAAAAGCTTGCTTTGACTTCTTATCTCCTTTTCCCTGAACAACAATCTCAAGTTCCACCAACTTGATGTCAAAGCTGCCTTCTTAAACGCTCCTCTGGCCAAGTCAATCCACATTTTGACTCCAACCAATGTCATTGGCTCACAAGGGAAAGTTTGTTGGCTCAAGGAAGCTCTGTATGGAACCAAATAGGCTCCTCAGGCCTGGTATTCTACATTCCACAATTGGCTTCTGGACTTTGGCTTCAAAAAAAAGCAACAGCAACCACTGTGTCTTCTTCTCCAATTATACCTGGCTGTATGTCCATGTTGACAACATAGCAATCTTTAGCAAGGCACCAAAAAAATTTGCAACCCTCATTGGCAGCCATTTCAAGTTTAAGTAACTTCAAGAGTTGCTGCTCCTATTGGGAATAAATATCCATCACAGTCCAGGCCTGGTCAAGCTAACTCAAGAGTTGTACATTAACTCCATCTCTGCAGACTACCCACTTCCAAAGTTCAAGTAGAACTCAGTACCCTTTGAACCCTACAGAAAACTCCTTCCAGCAAAAGACGTCAAAAGGGTTGAATTTACCTCTTCTGGCCTGTACTATTGGAAACTGATTGGTGAGCTCAATTACATCAGCGTCAACACCAAACCCGACATCACCTTCTCTTCCAATTACCTGGCCCAGTTACTCAATCCCCTAGGTATAGCCCACTACAAGCCGCTCTCAATGTCCTGCACTACCTCTCCCACACCGCCAAAAAGGTTATTGAATTCAACTCTCAAAAATCAAAGGCGCCTCTGACAGCGTTTGTTGACTCCGACTGGGCTACCTGTCCATCTACTTGTTGATTAATCTCTGGCATATTTGTCAACTGGAATGAAAACCTGATCACTTGGAAATCAAGAAAGAAAGCCATGGTCTCCCTCTCCACCACCAAGGCCAAATACAAATTGGTTGGTGATGGTGTGAAGGAAGTCCTTTGGATGCAAACCTTCCTGGGTGAAGTACTGGTGTGCAAATTTGAATCACCCACTCTAATTCAAAATTCAAATGAAGGATGCATAAAGCTATCCATGCATCAAGCTAACCAGACAAGCTTCAGATTGGAACATCTTGACATGCATCATCACTTTATATGGGAAGAAATTGCAAGGGGTACAGTTGAGCTCAAGAATACCTCATCCAAAGAAAACTGTGCCAACTGCCATACAAAGGCTCTATCAAGGATACCGTTAACAAACTGCCTGAGCTTCCTGAGCTTCAAATTAAAGGTTGCAAAGCCAGGGAGGTTTTTGGAATTCTGAGTCTTTCTTTTCTTTGTCTTTTTCCCCTTTCATTTTCCCTTTCCAATGCTGCACCCATCTCACCTGCCCTATTCTGACACCATGTTCCCGCACTGTCCTCAGTCCGATCTCCAGCTCCTCCTGTGCTTCCTGCTCATTCCACAGGTGTGCACACTGGGTTCCTGAAGGTCCAAGGCCTTCTTCAAACAGCTCGACTGAGATCCTGTGTCTTCCCTTAGGGCTCTCCAGGTCCTCTCAGTCAAGTAAGTGATTTCTTTTTTTTTCTTTTCATTAATCAGCCTGTCTGCATTATTTTTTCCTTGCTATCTCTTTCTCAATAAGTCTTTCATCCAAATCTACTCATTAAAGCAACCAATCACACCACTTTGAAGCAAATCCTTGAAAAATCTTCAAGTTCAGTATCATCCATATAACGCTTGCCTCAAGTTCTGACTTCATTCTCAGGACCAAGTAACCTGAGCCTCAAGAGTGGCAATCTCTCCTTGGTGTCATGATCTATTTGTTCTTTCAGGTTACTCATCTTTCTATCTTAAATCAGTCATCCCAGTTGTTTTCTTTTTTATTCCTTGTTTCTGATGAAATGCAGTTCTTATAGCCTGCAATTTTTACAAAAAATTGAATGCAATGATCTTGGAATCTCCTCATCATGAGAAAAGCAGACTATTGGACTAGATCATTCAGAAGATCACAAATTATTGATTAAAGCCAAGACTTGAACCTAAATTCTTACAATCAAGTAGGGGCAGGCCAAAATTGACAGATACGCAGCAATAACCATCTTGGTTTGAGAATTTTGAAAAAAAACTCAAGGGGGAGAAAAGGACTAGAATGTCTCCAAAAAAGAAAAGAGAAAAATTTTAAGTCTTTTATTTTGGGATATGATCATTCTTTGATTTAATGAACTTGGTTACTAAATAATTATGAATTTTTAGTCAAATTCAGCAGAATCTGCATCTGAATTTCATAGTTCAGAGGAAGAGACTGAAAGTGAATTTGAATTACTTTATTTGGAATCAAAATCCTCTTCAGAGGAAGAGAACATTCAGAAAAGATCAACCAGAAGCTCATCTTTGGTGAGTATTCATTTAATTGATATGATCAAAGAAATGAATACTAAGTTAGTTTTTATGATGGGAAACAAACTTGAAATACATCAATAAAATACCCAAGAAATGGCATAAGTTCTTGGGTGAGGTTCGGGATCCAATTGGAGATGGGAATTGCAGATTTAGAGTAGTTTCTAAATCTCTTGGTTATGAAGAACATTTTTGGTTTAAAGTTAGGAAGGTAATGATTGCAAAATTAGAAAAAAATCAAGCAGGCTACATTAAGATTCTTGGTGGTGCAAAGGAGTTTGAAATGATTAAACAATGACTTGATGATGAAGACGTCAAAAAAAGGATTCCCTCCTCAAAATGGTTGGCTAAATTATGTAAGAGTCAAATCATAGCAGACACATATTCCAGAGCTTTATGTTTAAATTCATTGGAGCCATGTGATACTCATACTCCAATGAAAAATGGTGTTATTGATCAATCAGATCCAACTTTCATTTCCGTTGTAAACAATAACCACTGGGTTCTATTGGTACTTGAGGGAGAGATGATGGCAATCCTGCCCATTGTAGCAAAACCACGTTCCTTTATTCCTAAAAAAGCCTCTGGTTGGGTTGATAATCTCAAAGATCAACTGCAAAGTTATTCAAGATTCTAATAGACTTTGACTTCATTTCATCATTGGGTTTTTTTAAAATTGTAACTCTAATGCAGCAAACTATTTCTATTAATACAAAGATTTATCACATTTTGAACATCATTATGTTGAGTGTTTTGAGTTAATATCATTATATTGAGTTTTTTGAATGAGAGTTTAATAGTAATTCAGTTCAAATTGTGTTGGGCTGATTCCATCACAAGCTGAACTTATGTTAAGCTTGGGATGGGATCAGCTTAACACACATGGAACTTGTTTTTTTTTGGTCTTTTTACTTCAGGGCTGGTCAAAAGACTATTATTTTTCTGGCACTTTTAATTTAGGGCTGGTCAAAAGACTTCTTTAATTTTTGGGCCCTTTCACTTTAGGGCTAGTCAAGTTGAACTTACTTTAGGGCTTGTCAAGTTACTTGTATTTTTTTTTGGTATTTTTACTTTAGGCCTTGTCAAGTTTTCTTTTTTTTGGTGTTTTAAGTGGGCTAGTCCAGTTACTTGTGTTTTTTGGGTATTCTTTACTTTAGGGCTATTCCAATGGTTAGTACCATTTTTTTGTTTTTTATTCATTTATTTATTAATTTGTTTTTTTTGAACCAAAAAACAAACATTCTTTGATTTTTTGGTTGATTTCTTTTTTTTGGAAGGTTTATTTAGTTTATGGGTGATGTAAGTACCCTTTCATTTGTTTTTTTTTTGGCTCACTGTGGTCCAGTGGCATGTGGGATGAAACAGGCTGGAGGACCAGGCTGGGTCAGCCGCGCCACTCTTTGAGCTGTGGAGGTTCTAGGCGGCTTGGATTGGACCGTGTGGCGTGCCACATGGCCCTATTTGAATTGTGTGCATGGCTCAATGAGCTGTAATTTAACATTTCCCTTTTTTTCTTTTTTACTTTAAAGCTGGTCAAAAGACTTCTTGTATTTTTTGCCTGGTAAAAACACTGGTATTTCTTTTGGAACTTTAATTTAGGACTGGTCAAAAGACTTCTGGCATTTGTGACCCTTTTACTTTAAGCCGGATAGTCAAGTTGAACTTGATGCAGTTGGGCTGGCTGTGTGAAACCAAACCAACTACATTTGAGCTGTGTGAGTCTCTACACCACTCAAATGTAGTCCTGCAGCCACCACAAGGCGGTCTGGTGCTGTGTGGAGTACAGCCCAACCACACTCAAATTATTTTTTGTCTGCATGGCCAAGTTTTAGGGGCGTAACCATTCCACATGGCTCATTTGAGCCATGAATTTAACATTACCTTATTTTTTTGGACCTTGTAGAGAAATACCCCATGGTTTATCTTGAAGATATACCTTGCTACTTGAAATCACATTTCACATATAGAAGTTGTTCTGCAGAGACTTCAAAACAATAAACTGTTAAAAAAAGGCTCCCAGTGCAAATTTCGTACTCATTCTCTCCAGTTTTTAGGTCTTGTAGTATTTCAGAAAGGAATATCAATGTAACCAGACAAGAGAAATCGCATATTGAACTGGAACGCAAATTCTTAACCCAAATCCCTTCTAATTCTCCTTGCTTTCAGTAACCTGTACAGGATGTCTATTGAGCATTACAGCAAGAAAACTGTGAATATTACTAACCTTGTTCAAAAAAAAAAATTGTTTTTACATAAAAAGCAGCTTTTGAGCTAAAATCTCCAAACAAAATCTTAATTCACCACTGATAAAATACTTGCTAATTTCAAAAAGTTAGCTTGTACTATTGTGGAAAAATACACAAGCACCATGCAATTTCAGGAGGAATCTTGCAGTTTTCCTTTTCTCTTCTTCTCTTTTTCATCCCGTAGCCTTTGAGTCTGGCAAATTTCTTTCTGCAAAACTTAATGACTAGATTCATAAAAAGGAAATTTTCACATTTTTTTACTGCTTGAGGAAATGTTGTTCATACCTTTTGATTCTGATGAAACCTTTTGAGGTTTTAAAAGATTGCAATTATCTCAAATATTTCATGAGCTCAAAAGTCCTCACCCGCAGACAGGCACTTTGGGAAAAATAAATCTCCAAGTTCAACTTTGCAATGACATACCTTCCTGGGAAAAAAAGTGTATTCCCCAATGCTGTATCACTTTGGGACTAAATTTACCCAGGGGGGGCACCTTTCCAATAAAAATCCTTAAAACATTAGGACACTCTTCTCCAACCAGTCCTCCCAACTCATTTCAATCATCACTCAGCTTTGAAAAAAATATTTTGAACTTTCACCAGCTTAACTCAATCAACCTAAGTGTAAAAAACTTCTAAAGAATGCTAATTATTAGAAAATGGTTTCAGTATTGAAAAAAATGGTTATTTAGTTTATAAATATTTTATATTATTACCTGATAATCCTTCCATTGATTAAGATATCTTTGAGTCTTTGTATGATTCTCCTCTTGCTGTTCAACATGGGAATGATAAAACCTACTGAAAAAATAATCAGTATTGAATTGATCACAGAACTGAGAGCTAGGAACAGAAGAAGAAACAGGAGGTGAGAACAGCACAAGAAACAAACTGAAGACTGATAGTTAAAACAACAAACAGGAATGTGAGACTGCACAAGTGATGAGTGATTATCTGGGGATGATTGATTGAGAATTCACTGAGCATGGATGGCGTTGAGGTGAGGTGTGAGAGGATCAGGACAAGCTATAATTTGCGTAGATGTGAGTCATTGAGGCCTAAAATAGTTCAAAGAGTAAGAGACAGATCACAAATCTCACCAGGCATATTTTGAGGCAGAGGATAATTGATTGAGGCGGAGACAAGATTGGAGAAAGAATGAAAAAGAAAAAGAGATGAAAGAATAATGGAAAACGAGGACTACGACGGACAGTGACAAAAGTGAGTTGAGGTTATTGTGAGGAAGAGTTTGAGAATAACAGTTTTGATCATCGAGGAGAGGTCCATCTAAGACAATGAGAGTGAGAAGATGAAGTAGAAAGGTCCCCCCCGTTCCTGAGAGTCCGGGGGTGAGTACAGAGAATAGAGATCCCCGAGCGGGAAGAAAAACTCCTCTGACGTGAAATCTCAACACGCCCCATGCCTGGAGAGATGAAGAAGGAAGGAGAAAAGACAAGGAAAACAGAAAACAAAAAAATAAAAAATAAAAAATGAAGATTATGAAGATGCAAGACAACAAAAAGATAACTGAAGGCGTTTTAAGCTTGCCAGGTCCGCGCTTTTGGTGAGGGCATCAGCAGGCATTTGTTCAGATCTGACAAGCATGGTAGTGGTGTTGCCCGATTTCAATTCTTCTCTCATCCCTTTAGTTTTTAGGTCAAGATGGCAAGTTTTCGAGTTCAAACCAAATCTGTCAATTTTATCTATAAGTCCACTATTGTCTGTATGAATCACAATGGGGGAAAGTTCAGCTGAGAAGATTTTGAAAGAGAGTGAACAAATCCAGGTGGCTTCATGAAAGGCGTTGACAAACGCATTGAGTTCCGCATCTGTAGAACTGTAAGTGATATTTTTTTGTTTGCAACTATTCCATGACACAAAACACCCATATACCGCGCAAAGATAGCCTTACTGAGAGCAAAAAGTATCCAGATCATCTGCCCAAGAGGCATCCAAATGAGTTGAAGTGAGAGAGTCTGTATCATTTATTTTCAGTCTCAATTTGAGGTGACGAGTTTCTTTCAAGTACTTCCACGTCTTCTTCAGATCATTCCAGTGGATTATACCTGGCTTGACATTGAATTGAGACAAGCCAGACACGGTGAAACTCAAGTCTGGCCGCAAATAGCAAGCTATATGATTGAGTAGACCAATAGCCGACCTATAATTGATGTTGAGAGCACTGAACTTTTTGTGTTTGTCTTCAGTAGCGGTTTTGAGTTGCAGGTTTGGATTTAGAGGTAAATTGTTTGATTTAGCATTCTCTAAGCCTAGTTCCTTGAGACCACGCTCAATATGTTTGGGTTGGCTAAAAAGAATTTTGTCGCGCTTCACCTCTATATGCATGCCTAGAATAGAGTCTGGATCTTTCGCGGTGGAACCTGCAAATTGAATTAGAAACTTCCTCTCAAAATTCTCACCATCGCCAACGAGAACTAGGTTGTTGACATGGAAGAATATCTGAGATTTGCCATCATTCAACAGGTAGAGGCACGGGTTGCATGCCGACTCGTTGAAACCTACCTCCTTAAACCAAGCAGTCAGTGTTTTGTACCAATTTTTGGGCGCCTGTTTAAGTCCCTAGAGGGACTTTTGTAGCTTGAAGAATTTAGATTTTCTCTTCGAACCTTTTGGAGTATGGATGAAGACTTCCTTGTCGATTGGCAAATGAAGAAAAGCACTTTTAACGTCAAATTGATGGATCTTTTGTCGCGATTTGAGAGCGTAGAGGAGTAATAGGCGCAGGGTTGAAGGCTTTCCAGAAGGAGAAAAGGTCTCCGAGTAATCAAGGCCCTGAATTTGGTTGAACCCCTGCACGCACAATCTTGCCTTATATTGGACTGGATCTCCGTGACAGTCAAGCTTGATCTTGTAGATCCAAGTGGTCTTGAGCGCGTTTTGCGGGTTGGGGCCATCTTATTCTTCCCACACGCTGAGATCCTCAATGGATTTCAGTTCAACATCCATAGCTTCTATCCAGTCCAGATGTTCATCGCAATGGAGAGCGTCCTTGTAGGTCTTAGGCTTGTAAAAATGAAAAAAACCATATTGTTGCGGTGGTTTGACCCGCGACCAATCTTCTACCACCCGCGTGATGGGCGTGATAGTAGGCTGGACTTCGCAGCTGGTTTGTTGAGAAGTGGACTGGTTTTCTTGACCAATGAATGAAGGAGATCGAGAAGCATCTTCTTTTGAAGCAAGGCTGATTGACTGGTCATCGTCTGCTGAGCTGACTGAGCTGTTGGTTTTGTCCCGGTAATTCGTCCATGGTACCTGTTGGTCAGGAAGATCTTCAGGAGATGGTTGAGGGGCTGGTTTGGTATTTGTGGTATTGAAACCATCTAATTTGGATTCCACGTCAAAGGTTGGTCCACTTGCCTGAGGAGCAGGCATTTGTAAGAACCTGACATGCTTAGACAACACAATAGAACCAGACTTAGTTAAGATTTGATATGAGTGTAGAATGTGATTAAAGCCTGCTAATGTGCCTTCTTTGCCTTTAGAGTCAAACTTCAAACCTCGCTCCCTTTTGTTAAGAAAATAGATACACGGGTTACCGATGGGCTTCAGGAAGGATGTAGGGAGGCCTCAACCACAAATCTTCTCCCAGGGTGTTACAGTTTTGTCTTTTAGAGGAATATGGTTCAACATAAGACAGCACCCCTTGACTACCTTGTGCCAGATTTTGGAAGGAAGACGACCGTCCTTGATGGTCGCTCGCGTGGATTCAACAATGGTATGATTGGCTCTCTCTGCTTGGCCATTATGTTCTGGGTGGTAAGGTTATGAAACAATGTGAGAGATGTGGTTGTCAACAAGAAAGGATGAGAGTCTTTTGTTGATGAATTCTGTTCCTCCATCCGTACATATTTGGGAAGGAAACACGCCTTGTCAACGTTGTTCCTTCTAAAGCAGACTGATTATGATATCTGGTGTCTCGTCCTTAAAACACATTGGGAATGCAGCAAGGTAACCACTGGCGTTGTCCACTAATGACAGGATGAACCTGTGACCGGATTTAGAGGATGGTATGATTGGACCCATGAGGTAAAGATGAATTTTATCAAAGAACTTGGATGATCTCATGGAGGAGAGTTTGAATGAAGATTTTGTAATCTTGCTTTTGACGTATTTGATGCACTGGAAATTTCGTTTAGCTTCAGCAGGAATATGCTGAGTGAGTGAGGAGAGTCTTGATAGAGAAGAATGTCCGTATCGCCTGTGAATCTCAAGAAGAGCGTCTTCAGGAGAGCATAAGGTTGATGAGAAGAGATTTTTCAAAGTTGAAACAGGATCAAAGTAGGGAGTTGGAAGTGTGTAAAGATTATCTTTGATTGGTCCAGTTAGAACTGTTTTACCTGAGTGAGACACAGTAAAATGACTGCCAAACGAGTTGATTGTGCATCCCTTGCTATTCAAGGCACCAGCACTGATTAGATTGATAGTCACATTGGGTACGTAGAAGGCATTGCTGAGTTTGAGGGTGAGGTTGTCCCAGCGGAGTGTTGCAGTACCTCTTCCTTTTATCTGCAAGCTGGCTCCTTCTTTCCCTGTCTTGATGGGGTCACCAGAATAGGGTTCCATCTTCCTGAAGAACCTGCTATCATTAATCATATGGACGGATGCCCCACTGTTGAGCAAGAACCGTTGACTTGAATCGCCGTGTTCAATCCAATGATTGAGAAGAGCCAGATAATGAGCTGAGTGAGACTTGGTCTTTGCTTTCGATCCACTTTTCTTTGCCTTCCACTTTTCTTGATTCTCTCTCCACCAGTTGGGAGCCACTTCTGGATGAAGGTGCCAACATTCTACTGCAGAATGATTCTTGTCTTGACTAGGATGATGAGATCCTTCAACGCATTGTTTAGAGTTGGATCCCTTGGTAGGCGAGGAGTGAACAGCGTTTTTTCCTCCAAAGAGCGCAACATTGCCTTTCTGCCTGGAGCTCAAGATTGAGGATTGTGCCATCGATTTTTTATTGAGTTGAGTCAAATGATTCAGGACAAAATTGACTGAAAGCTCTTTGTCGGAATGCATGATTTGCCTTTTGAAATCATCCATGGAGGTTGGGAATTTAAACAAAATGAGATACGCCAGTATGTTGTCTGGGAGTTCAATACCAACCTTGCTCATTTTCTTGAGACAGACCTTGACCTTTGTGATGAAATCGAAAATATCATCTGAATTGAACAAGAGATAGAGGAAAATATTGAATACTTGAGCTCAATTAGATGCTTGAGATGACGCATACATGTGAATTATTGCTTTCCACAAAAGTTTAGGAGAGTTCCTATTCTCCGCCGTGACAATGTTCTCATGTGCCGTAGAATGGAGTTTAGAGAAGATGAGAAGCTTGAGTTCATTGTTAACGGAGGTTTCCAGCACCAAGATATCATTGTTCATGGCGGTTGTATATCCTCTGACATCGAGTACCGCATCCATTTTGTCCCTCCAGATTCCGTAATTATCTTCTCCAAGAAGAGGTATCATTTCAAGTGCAGTATTGAGAATGGTTTGTTTGAAGGAATCCATGGTGCCCGATTAGGATCCTCTCTTGGTTGATTGTTTGGCAAGCGGAGGATTTGATGAGGTCCTTTTGGCTTTTAACCGTGAAAAAATAATGAGGATTGAATTGATCACAGAACTGAGAGCTAGGAACAGAAGAAGAAACAGGAGGTGAGAACAGCACAAGAAACAAACCAAAGACTGAGAGTGAAAACAACAAACAGGAATGTGAGACTGCACAAGTGATGAGTGATTATCTGGGGGATGATTGATTGAGAATTCACTGAGCATGGATGGCGTTGAGGTGAGGTGTGAGAGGATCAGGACAAGCTATAATTGGCGTAGATGTGAGTCGTTGAGGCCTAAAATAGTTCAAAGAGTAAGAGACAGATCACAAATCTCACCAGGCATATTTTGAGGCAGAGGATAATCAATTGAGGCGGAGACAAGATTGGAGAAAGAATGAAAAAGAAATAGAGATGAAAGAATAATGGAAAATGTGGACTACAACGGACAGTGACAAGAGTGAGTTGAGGTTATTGTGAGGAAGAGTTTGAGAATAACAGTTTTGATCATCGAGGAGAGGTCCATCTAAGACAATGAGAGTGAGAAGATGAAGTAGAAAGGTCCCCCCCGTTCCTGAGAGTCCGGGGGTGAGTACAGAGGATAGATATCCCCAAGCGGGAAGAAAAACTCCTCTTACGTGAAATCTCAACACCTAACAATTAATTGCACAAGACTTCTATTGGCCTGGTTTAAACCAAAGAGGTAAAAGAATATGTTAGCACTGGGGTAGAAAAAACATACTCATTTTTTACTATAAAAACAGCACATAACCCACAAAAAAACTCAGAAATGGATTTTACATCCTAAATAAACTATATTCACACAGCCAAAGTAACAAAGTACAGTAACAAGGGCTGCTGAGAAGGAAGGAGAGCTTGGAACAAAGGGGAATATACTCTTGGTAGGCTGGGGGGCAAGGATAATGGAAGGTGCTTCAAGGAGCAGAGTAGGAATGAATTGAGGATAAAATGCTTATGAAACTTGCTGGTATGGATTCCTAGTAAGAATTAGTACACTTTCTTCTTTGGGAAAAATCATGAAGGAGGAAGAGGAGGCTGTAAAAATTAAAGAGAGCTTGAGCTCTAGTGAGAAGAAAGGATTAAAGAATGAATGAAAGAAGCTCATAACGTCAAGCGTAATGGACCTGATTACAGGAGGAAAAGGACACTCCGGTTAATGTGTTGGATGAACAGATACTTGAATTCCACTTGAGAGCACCATGGTTTAAACAGACTAAATACATGATTGGCCAGCAAGTGGTTGAGTACAAAATGAATAAGTCAAAATTAACATAAGCAGTTTAAGTGACATGGTAAGTGAAATGTTATGCTTGGACAGTCTGAAAATCACTACTAATAACACAGCCTAGTTATATTTTAACCATTATTTTAATACTTCAATAACAAAAATAATATAAATCAAATCAATCCAATCAATAGTACTTTAAACTCCAGTGAAAGTCACATAAATGAAAACTCAAACTCTAACACACCCGCTTGACTTGCACTGGAGGAAGTTACTGTCCTAAAAAGGCATCTAACTCTTTTTCTTCAATTAAAATAATGTTCTACTAACTGTTGGAATAATTCTGCATACAGGTTAGTGACTGATGAATAAGATGAGCTGAATGACTTGTAACCTTCTTGGGGCATATTTGAATACAACTGCTATATTCAAAGTATAATTTCTACTATTTGCTGGAAAATTCTTCAGTTCAAAAGTGAATGACTTGTGAGATTCATTGGATTTGTTCAAGGTTGGATTTGATTGTGTATTATAAACTTGATTGAGTTGGTTGATTTTCGGAGTTGAGTACTGAAATAATTGTAAAAATTGATGGATGATTGATGAAGAAAATAAAGTGTAGGTAAAGTGTGAACACAGCAGGAAAACTACAGACCAATCCTCCCAGGACTAACTTCCATTGATCAATACCGCATTAGAGATGAGGGGTATGGATGATGAGCAGGGGTGCCGAGATCTCTTGGAGTGCAAAATCTGTCTAAAGATGTTGATACGTTGAACTTTGAGATGGTGAACCCCAGATGGTAGAACTTGGCTTCAATCGATCTTGGTGGTTTGTTGTTCTAATTGAGCCGCCCTGACTCAATTTTAAGAGTTCAATAGATCCTCATAGTTATAATTCTTGCTTAAGAATTTCAAATTTGGTTGGGATGGGTAGAAGAACGGTTGATCCAATCCAACCCAAACTTTCTTGAACGTCCAATTCTTGTTTTGATCAATCTTGACAACACCCCGAACTTTACTCTTGATCATCCTTTGATATATACCTTGATAGATTGCAGTCCGTATTCTCGTGATCCCGAGCCCATAGATCTGTCTCAAATAGTTGAATATATCCGGTTTTGTCAGTCTTAGATTGCATCGGAATATGGCTGTATAGGGATCCCCGCAATCGGTCAAACTAGGTCTAACCAATCTGATGGAAACATTTGGGAAATAGACTGGGGATTGAGCTCTTGCGTACGGACTCCCAATCGGTGAGCGGACGTTATCTAGGGATTTTATCATAATATCCTTGGGCCTTGATTTATTGCTGATGAATTTATGGTCCAGTCTTCTGGGTTGAATAGGAAGTTTTCTGAAGCATTCTCTAATATTTTGATTGAGTTCTGTTTCATTTTTGTTGGATACCAAGGATGGTGCCCTATGCTGATCCTGAGGATCAAAATTGACGGTCGTGGCCAGAGTACAACAGGATGACAATGGGCATCAATGTGATGTGAGCAATTTTTGAACGGGGCAACGTTTTTTGAGCATTCTGATTGATAACCTCATTTTCTTGTGACGACAATGAAGGTGATTGAGTGGACCATCAAGATGAGCTTGAAGAGATAGGCTTCCAAGGTTGCGAGTGATGGTGATGACCAACTTGCTCCATCAAAGTGAATGGATGGGATGAGCTTAATTTTCAATGACAAGGCTCATCCTCATCTCACCCCCTTGCCAAAAGAGTCGAATCTCAGGATGAGGCTATTGAAGGCAAACCAGTTGAATGAAAGACGATTGGCTCAGGTTGAGTATAGGCTTTTAACCGTGTAAAAATTAAAGAGAGCTTGAGCTCTAGTGAGAAGAAAGGATTAGAGAATGAGTGAAAGGAGCTTATAACGTCAAGCGTAACGGACCTGAGGACAGGAGGAAAATGACACTCCGGTTAATGTGTTGGCTGAACAGATACTTGAATTCCACTTGAGAGAACCATGGTTTAAATAGACTAAATACATGATTTGCCAAAAAGTGGTTGAGTAAAAAATGAATAAGGCAAAATTAACATAAGCAGTTTAAGTGACATGGTAAGTGAAATGTTATGCTTGGACAGTCTGACAATCACTACTAAGAACACAACCTAGTTATATTTTAACCATTATTTTAATTCTTCAATAAAAACAATAATATAAATCAAATCAATCCAATCAATAGTACTTTAAACTCCAGTGAAAGTCACATAAATGAAAACTCAAACTCTAACAGAGGCCAGTCCAAATAGAGAAGTGTTGGAGCTAAAACAGAGTTACAGTTGGTTGGTGTTCAAACTAAATATTTAATCACAAGGGAATGGTCTAGGTATTAGAGAGGGATGATCAGGTATACTACTACATTAGTTTGGTTGTCTTCTACAATCGGGAAAAAAGTTAAATTTCTGAGCTGTCTAATTTGGGAGATTTAAATTGAAGGATTTACAGTGTAAATGAAGTTCACAACACTATGTACCAAGTAGAGAGAGTATGTAATACAATCTGCAGAAGGGAGTACATAAGGATTCCCAAAGTAAAAACCATGATGGAGTATGGGTTGAACGGTGTTTCAGCCTCCTAAATTCCAAGAACCTTGCTATCTTTTAGCTACCAGACGTGATTGAATAAATAATAAATATATTATTCAATGAATGCAGCAAAAATCAGGAAAATATTTGGATAAAGCTATTGCAATGTTGAATGGTTTGGTTATGATTGAATATTATTAATCAATTTTAATGAATTAAATCTTAAATGAATTAATAGAGGGGAATAAATGGTATTGGGTATCTTTAACACCTCTCTTCAGGTAATTAACTTTGAAAACACGTAGAACTGGTTACTTTGGAACCTTTAATTTTTTGCTTGAAGGAGATATTGCTCAAAGATAATACATATTTCAAATATATGATGGAGTGGCAGGGCCTTGTAACCAAGGTTCAACAACAGAAAAAGAATAATCAAACTTACTGGTATATTATTGGATCCTTTAGGTACATGCTTGGGACGTGTACTGTTGGGTTAAACCTATTACTGGTGTCAGCCACAAGGCAAAGTGTCAGCCACAAGACTATTGCATGTGTCCAAAATGTCTGCACAACTCACATTTCTTGCTGGTATAGTGGTTAATTACTGACCTCACCTTCCATTTTCCAACACAAAGGACACTGGTTCAAACTGCAATGGAGACAAGAATTATTGATGATCAGGAGTTCTAGAATTATATAGTAAATTATTTATAATATTATATTATATTTCATAAGTATGCTTGTATGAGTATTAATTATGGAATTAAAACCTTGATAATGTATATTATCAAGTTGGTAATCCAATATAACTTTGAATTAAGCTATGAGGACTCAGATGCATCCCAACTATTCATGAATAACTTCCAAATAAGTTCCCTTCCTTTGGGGACAAGCTATAGTAATTAATTTAAGCTATACTCCCCACTCTGTATAAACCAATCACATAATCTTAATACTATCCCCCTTGGGGATGTGATTGTACTTTGATAAACTCTTGTGAGCCTTGAGAGTTTCCTCTAAAAGGGTCCTTAGCTTAGTTTTAGAGTATATAACTTTTGGGGTATGCAAATAGGACCCTTTTCATTGAAAATCCCCATCAATGAGTCCTAGTACCCTATTTCTCATTGGGCAGGATGTGATGGGGTTCTGAGCCCTTGAGAAAGAAACCAGGGAGAGGCTAGTTCTCCCCTGATGATTCATTGAGTCCCCTGTAGGCTCCTGTTACCTTTAAAGGGGAGGGTCTTCACCCTATAGCCCCTTCCTGACCAGTGATATATGATAATTCTTTGTAAGAGAATACAGAAAGAGTTAACAAGCCCACCAAACTTAGTCTCAAGAAGGGATTGACTGGGGCTATCAACTTGAGTATTATATTCATCTAACAATATTATTGTCAACTTCAATTTTGATTGGAAGGTCCTACTCAGAGGAGTGACCCTTGTGTGTTACTAATATAAAGGGTGTGAGCTTATTCATAAGCAAAGCTCCTTTGAGCTTCATTTGTTTGGGGCCAGGCCCCTTACCTTTTATAAAGGTTTAAGGTGTTGCTTTTTGCTCCAAATAACTGCTATTGTTCAAGTCTGTGATATTTTAGATTTCTTTTGAATTACTTGAGTCATAAACTGACTCTAACATTGGTTTTTGTCTTTTTTTGCAGGTATAACCACAGCCAAGTTTAGCAATAGAGGTTATATCCTTGACAACTGGGGTTCAAAAGGTTGTTCAGCAGTTCAAATTGATAAAAAGATTTTAAGAACAGATATTATTAATCAGACTAAAGCCATAAATCACTTAATTATCTCTTATAGGTATTTTATTACCTTGGAATGGTTTCTGGATGTAAATATAACTGGATCTCTTGGTATCAAGAAACTGAAAAGAGCTCTATATTGATAGCTTCTTGGGACCCAATTCTGTTGTTCTGAGGGATACAGGGGCTCAAAGGGACAGGTTCTAAGGCTAGCAGGGTAAACAGTGGTAGCTTGTTACATGTTCTTGGCATGGGTATTATCTAATTCCATGGGGTATGGGAATTATTCTACCTTTCCATTGATGTTTTGACGTGTTAATAACACTAATCTATTGACCTGATCATCATTTCATTAATTTTTTTAAAAATACGGATGCACTCATGTTGTGTGAATTTTAGTGTGTAATCCAAATTGGAAGCACAAATGGGCCTCTAAAGCCCATTAGACATCACGTGGGCCACATGGTCCTATGTGGATGTTATTAGTTTTGGACATTTGGGCTCCAAAACACGTTTTCCAGGTCTTTTGGGACACAGGCCTCAATAGGTCTGCCAGGGTGGATGGGCCACCTCAGCCAGATGAATTTCTTTTGGCATAACCGGGAACCATTTTCATTTTGGATACCCTTGGCCAGACAGTTTGTCCCCCAAAAGTATATTTTTTATGTCTTTGGGCCTCAGCTGCCCATTGGGGCCGCTGCCGGTGTTGTGGTCCTTTTTGGGAATCTTGTTTCCTACCTGGGCTGGTTGCTGGGCCCAAAAGCCTGCGGGGGGCCGTTGTACATGGCAGGGGACTCCATTTGGATTCCTCCCACCCGCTGTGTGCAAGGGCTTGTTGTGGCCCCGGTGGCTGGGGGCCCCTGCCTCCCTCCCTCCCCTAGCCAGCTTGTGAGGTGGAGGGAGGATGCCTGGTCCTCCGTCCTATCAAGACCAGACAGGAACGGCCGCAAAGAAGCAACCGGCAAGGTGGGGAGGGATTTGACCACCAACCCACCTCAAGCGTAGTGACAACAAGTTGCAGGGGCCATCTCCCTCCCCTGTTTCCAAGCTGGGGCTGGTTGGGCTTGACCACCTCCCAGCCGACTCATTTTTTGCATTTCTCTGGGGGGTATCAACCTGTAGGGCTCCCTGGGGGGGGATTTGACTGCTCCCTCCAGGGATTGAGAGAGAGAGGGGGGGACACACATTTCCTCTGGTTAAACCTCCCCTCCTGTACGTTTGAATGGACCCAGAGTGTTTCTGGGTCCACCCTGGCCAATATGAGGGCCAGGGGCTGGTTGCAGGAGGCAACCAGCCATGTGAGTTGGTAATAAGGACCAATACGGTCAAGAGGGAATTGTGACCGATTAACAGGGCTGATTGTAATAGACAAACAGCCAGGGCCTGAACAGCAAAAAGGGCTGGTTCAGCTTAGTAAGGGTGGAAACACCAAACTCAAATGGTAAAGGCTAGTCATAAGGGTTCAGGGACTATTTCAAAGTGGGCTGAGAAAGCCCAAACCAAGTAGCAAGGCTTGTAGAGCCTGTATAGCCCATTTAGGGCGGAATTTTTGCCTTTTGCTTGTCATTACATGAGCTCCACATGAGCACCATCTTTTGTTTTAAGGAGCTCTTCTCCCTGCTGTTTTCCATTTATTTCATTCACCAATTCCTTCACATTCACCACTGCAACATTGCCTCTGACTCATATTTAGGATCAATCATAAGGCATTATTGTCTCAGCATTTCTTTTGCTTTAAGTACTGCTCTTTGAATTAGCTTGTGGGGAAAGAATTCTCACAATTATCCTTAGTAAATTCTCACAGCATTTTAATAAGTCTTCTTACTAAAAATTTCTTACAGGTAATCTGATGTAAGATGGGCTCTCATTATTTATTAGCTTATGGGAGGAAAATCATAATATTGATTTTGATCATTAGTTGAGAAAAATTTACTTGAAAAAAATAATTCAAAATATAAGCTATGGGAATATATGAAATATTCTTACATAATTTGACATACCAATGTCTTGAAGCTCTCCCAATTGTAATTTGAAAGTTTTACAAGATATTTTTCAAACTTTAGTTATTTTATTTTTGAAATTTTTGGTATTTTCATTATATTTTATAAAAAATATGTAGAAAGTCTATTTAAGTATTTATATATAAATTTATGTATTTATATACCTTTGATTGATGATTGAACAGCAAGCTATATTATATGAAAGTGAATGAGAATTAGAATAAACAAAGCCAGGAAATGATCATATAAGAGAACTTAGAAATATGGGAAAACCAACACAATGAGAATGTTACCCGAGTAGCCTATGGCTATATGAGAGAGCAAGAGAGACACATGAAGAGACTGAATTGGGGCAAAATATTCCAATAAGATACTTGCCAAATGATCTTCAGTTAGAGATCATCTTACCAATTAAAGAAGATTTGTGGATTTGTTGGATGAGCGTTGAGTTGAGGGCTTTGAAGACCGTTGAGGAAGATGTTGAGGAAGGGTTTGACCGAGTTTGACGCTTTTGAGAAGATTATGAGACGCAAGAATGAGGCAAGAAAAAGAAAATACAAACTGGGGAAAAAGAAAATAGAAAATAAAATAAACTGATTCTTCAAATTTTTGATTGATTTTTGTCTTCAGTTGAGCTGTCCGTGCTTCATGGCTCTTGAGCGCGGTGAGAGTCTTGGCTAGATTTATGTACAAATTGAGCGTACCTGCAGGGAAAGTGAACCCGCGGGGATGGTGCGCGCGGGGATGGTGCGCGCGGGGATGGTGCGCGCGGGGATGGTGCGGGGGAAGGTGAACCTGTCATGGCAGTGAGATCCAAGTATCTGTCTTTACAATTGCTAGACTATCTACTATCCACAGGGAAATTAATTACATATGTAGTATGTCCCCATCTTAGTTGCAGCACTTTTACATGGTACCTGGGCTTCTCAAGCTATCTGTCAATCTGTCAGTCCGTATTCCTGTGTCTGCGTACCTGTCAGATGGCAGGGACTGCGTAAATGGCTTGTCAGGGTACATGTACAGGGTGGCATTTCTGCTGCTCAGCTGCGTGCAGATGTGTTTATTGCAACAGCTGCATGTGGGAATTGTGAAAAATCACATTTCCCCCTGTAACTCCTCTGAATCATAGAATTCTTGGATTCTGTTGCAAAATTCCCTGTGTAAACTATACATGGTTTTTCATGTGAAATATTAGAATGGACAAAATCTCAAGGACGCTTCTCTTTCTAAATTTTCATTAATCATTTCAAAATTTCAGCAGTTGGAATTTTAGGTAGGTTTCAGTGAGTGAACCTACCTTACATTTTATGTAGAATCATAATTTGAAATAATATTTTAAATATTATTTATCCTTTAATAAAATATTCATTTATTTATTTTATTTTTTTACTTTTGCAGCTTGCTCTGCAATAGTAGCAAGCTGACACATTTTCATAAGGTTAGAGGATAAGAAGACCTGGGAGACTAAGTATGTGCAAGCCTCTGGAGTCTATTTGAATATTTTGGGGGTTAGACTATATGTATATATTTACTGCATGGAGATCCTGATGTATATAGTTACTGGAGAAATAGGTTGAAGTTTCTTGGAAATTAGGTTAGGACTGAGTGTTATACTGGCTTTTCTGAGGTTAGACTGAGTTAGGTGTCAGTATGACAGTACCCCCTGCTGTAGAGTAGGGCATCTCCTGATGGCCATAAAAGGAGCAGGTTGAAGAGGCCATCCAGTCCATTTCCCTTAGCCATTTATTATTTGAGATTCCTCTCACCATATCTAAAACCATTATCACCATCCACCCCATTACCATCTATATTTTTCTTCAACAGATCACCCACACCAGCACACACCATTTAGAACACTAATAAATAATACCCAGTAAAACAATAATTTCCTAGCTTTGAAAGATTCAAGAAGATGGAGAGAATCTTTACCAAAAGTATCAAACATAATTCAGAAAAATGTGAAAATTTTTGCAATACCAACAAGCAGAGCAGGAAGGCCTTGGGCCCCGACCAGTGGATCGAATAAAGAGCCAAACCTTTGAAGTGAAGGCGGCTCCAGACAACAATTCTATTATCTTGGTTTATTCAGCCAGTTAGGATGACTCTTCAGGTATGGGAAGATAATTTTTTGTGTGGAAAACCTTGAGATACTAGAATTATTTTGGAAGTTTCATTTATGCAGGAGAGAATTCAGAAGAGACAGGCAACAAGGGAAAACATTCATCAAAAAGGGAATTTTGCGCTAGATTGCTTGTAAAGGATGTGTGAAGAAGAACAGGGAGAGGCTTTCATAAGGTAGGGAACCCCCCAGGTATATTAGGACACCAAGGTGGTTGAAGTACTGCCAAAGAGAATGAAAAAAAGAATTATGATGGGGCCTGTCAAAGCCATTGAAGAATTTCCTTTCAAAACCGTTGAACTTGTCAGAGGCATTGAAACAAATGTTCAAATTGTTGAAGGATGCACTAAAAGCTTTGAATATGGTTTTTGAAGTACCCAATAGAGCCACAGGTTTTTGAAGGCCAACAAAATCCTGTCAAAGATTTGAACCAATCCCTCAGAGCTTTGAAGGTAGAATTTTCAAATGGTCAAAGAGGTTTTTCAAAGCTTCAAAGTATTGAAGAAGATGAAGAACCAAGGGTTAGTTTAGAGATGGAGCTGATTGGTGTGGAAGAATTTAGATAAGTAAAAAAACTAGCAGGAAAAGGAAAAGAAATAGAGCAAAGGGAGGCCATTTTGAATGAAGGGGGCAGATCAGATGACTCTGTAGAGTTGGAAGATGTGAGAAACTGAATGAATGATTTAGGAGTGAAGATGAAGATTTTGCAGGACAGAAGAAAGAGGAAAAAAGCTGTTGGGGGGTACAAGAAGGAAGTGGATTTGGGAGGAGCAGTCATTCAGAAAAATGGTTGGAAGAATTGGAAAAAGGACAAAGGATATTGGAGATGGTGGAAGGTGTTTTCATGGAAAAAAGACTCAAGGAAGATTCAGCTAGGAATGAATATCAAGTAAATCAATCCTTTGAGTATTATAACAAAACTTCAAAAAATTTAAATGTTAATTTGCAGGAAGGGCTTGAAAAAAGTATGCTGTTCTGAGATAAGGAAAGAATTATTTAGTTTAATAAAGATTGGAAAGATAAAAAGTGTAGAGATCAGGAAAAGACTATCAGATATTTTAGCTTTATCTGGTATTAATTATGAAGTCGGTACTTCTGTCAGGGGACCTCATTCCCATGAATCTAAAAATTTTAAAGTTGTTAATAGTTGGATGTCCAAAGTGAAAAAATTGGAAAAAATTATTTTTGAGGCTATTTTGGAGTTTTTATTCTATTTTTTTCTTTGATAAAAGATTTTGATACTATGAAGAATAAGTTGACTGAAAAAGATCAGAGAGGGATATATATGATTTTAATAAGATGATCATTATTTTTTATTTTTAAGTTTTATTTAATCTTATCTTATTTTATTTTTTATTTTTTTTTGTTTGATTGACAGAGAAGAAAAAAAGAGAAGGAATTCATTAAATTTAATTTTATACTATATATTTATATTGAGAGAAAGGTTTTTTTTTCTTTATAAGTTTTTTTGGTTTTGAAGTATAGGTTGTCGTGAAATCTTGAATTAAGCTAGGAAATTGTTAAGATTAGAATGAGGTTACCAATCAGTGTGTTACTCATTGTCTTTAAAGCGTTTCCACTTGACCAGACATATCAATTTCCTACTCTTTAATATGGAGTGAAATATTTGAGACACTTCCCATTCTTCTTTGCGATCTATTTTGCCTGGTTTGGTTGGTGGTTGGTGCCTGGAAGATATTTATTTGTCCTGGTAAGGTTTGAGAAAGGAGGAATGAAACACTGGGTGAATTTTGGACAATTTTCAAGGGAGTTGGAGCCAGAAAAAAATTTTTCCAATCTCTTCTGTAATAAAGCAGGTCCTCAATATTGCTCTGAGAGCTTGTTTGTTTTATTGTTAGTTTTGATATTTTGAGATAAGAGAAAGCATTTGTTTCCAACAGAAAATGTCAGCCTCCTTTATGCCAAGACCCTTGCTATCCTTGAGCTATCAGAGGTGATAGAATAAATAATAAATATATTATTCAATAAATGCAGTAAAATTCTGTAAAATATTTGGACAAACCTTATTGCAAGGTTAATTGGTTTGGATATGGTTAATTGTTATAAATCAAATAGATAAATTGATTATTTAATATTTTTATAGAGTGTCCACAATTATATTGGGGATCTTTAACACCTCTCTTCAGGGAATTCAGTATGAAAACACGTAGGCCTGGTTACTTAGGGCCCTTTAGTTTAAAGGAAATTTGTTTCAAAGATAATATGTACATAAAATACACAGTGGAGTGGCAGGGCTTTGTAACCAAGCTGCAACGACAGAGAAAGGATAATAAGACTCACTGGTACATTATTTAATCCTTTGGGTACCTTTTTGGGACGTGCACTGATGGGCTAAACCTATTTACTGGGGTTATAAGGTTGTTCAGCAGTTTAAATTGATAAAAAAAGGGTTGGGGACTGTAACTTTGATTGATAGATATTGATTTAAACCAGCAAGACTAAAAGAGGACATCAATGGATGAGATTCAACAACCAAATAGAGTAATAGAAAACCACAGGCAGTTGAACAAGGACACTGACACTATGATGAGGATGACAGGACAGAATTCACTATGGCGTTGAGAGTAGGCTGAGGAAGAACATGAGGAGGGAGCTGAACAGTGAAGATAAAAATCATAGGTGGGTTTTTATTCAGACAATCTTGAACGTGGATTATTCTCACAAGTCAGAAGGTCAGGAGCTTGATGGATTGAAGTTGATTGGTTTGAATGAGATTGTTGATGGTCTTGGATCACGGTCTCGAGTTTTAATGGTTTGTTAGGAGATTGAGATCAAACATATATATGTAGAAGAAAATACTGAAGAGTACTTTGAAAAGAAATTAAAATGAAGATGAATTTTAAAAAGGAAAACAAGAATGCCCAGAGAAATACCTGGATTGTCCTTGACTCCCATGCAACATTCATCTAAGAGTGTGACTACCAGGATAGGCTTCACAACCGTGTCCTCAATTTGGAGCATCTGCAGGGGTGTCGGTACTTGCAGGAGTCTTGAGGTCTCTGATATGATGAGACCTGTCACATGCTCCACCCGGTAAATTATTCTCTACACACCCCTTAAATGGAGATTGAGCGGCAAAGATTGCATTGGAAAATTCTTGCCACTGGTCAAGACAGACCGCCTTAGCCAACGGATCAGCCAACATATTCCCAGTTTCTATCAGGTGAACAGTTAGGGATCCTTTGTTTAGTTTGTTATGAAGTCCCTTAGTCTTGAGGTCCATGTGTCTTGTTTTTTCATTGGATTGGAACTTCTTCAGTTTGTTATCTAATCCCTTATTGTCAATGAAGTGCTTTGACAATGAGAGTTCATTTTGGAAAATTTCTCCCAGCAAACGTTGGAGCCATTTACCTTCAAGATATGAGTTGAGTAGTGGATTCAGTTTGGCTTTAGTGGACAAATAGGTAATGTTTAGTTGTTTGTAACTTTTCCAGGAGAGTGGCAAACAAAAGGAGAAACAGATATAGCCCGACTGAGAATTGCGACTGGTTGGATCTTTGCCCCAGGATGCATCACTGTAACATTCAATTGGACTCTTTGAATTGTCATAAGCAAGAGTGAATTTCTTCTCCTTAGTGTGATTGAGATATTGCCACGTTTGTTTAAATTCCTTCCAGTGAGTTTGACCGGGTTTTTTCTGAAATTGTGCTAGACTTGAGACTGAGTAACTGAGACCAGGGTGTTTCCTGTTAGCAATGTAATTGAGAAGTCCTATTGCTGACTTATATTTTATATTGAGCTCCTTGAAATTTTTGAAGTCTTCATCTGAAGCTTCACTAAGTTGAAGATGAGGAGTCAGCGCTGTAGAGCACGTTCTTGATTCCAGCAATCCAAGTTCTTCTAAGCCATGACTGATATGTTTTGTTTGACTCAACAGAATACTGTTTGAAGTTCTTTCAAATTTCAGACCAAGTATGGTATATGGTTCATGAGCTTGAGAATTTTTGAATTGAGCATTAAACTTAGCATCAAAGTTGTTACTGTTGCCCACAAGAATTAGGTTGTTGACATGTAAAAAGAGGAAAGACTTGCTGTTGTTGCTTTTGTATAAACAGGGGTCACTGTCCAATTCCTTGGATTTAACAGACTTGATCAATTCAGTGAGAGTGCCATACCAATTTTTTGGGGATTGTTTGAGTCCATACAAGATTTTCTTTACTCTCAGGTACTGACACTTATGTTGAAATCCTTGTGGTGTTTTGATGATAACTTCTTCTTCTAATGGCGCGTGTAGAAAGGCAGCCTTTACATCATACTGCTGGATGTTGAGTTTTTTTTTCAAGGCATATAGAAAAATAGCCCTTAACAAGGCAATTTTTCCGGTAGGAGAAAATTTTTTGTCAAAGTCCAGGCCCTGAAATTGGTTGAATCCCTTCATTCAGATTTGAGCCTTGTTAATAATTGTGTTGTCCTGAGAATTTTTTTTTATCTTGAATATCCATGTTGTGTCCAGCAGATTCAGTGGATTTTCCCCCTCATAATCTTCCCAGACTTCAAGTATCTTGCATTGATCAATTTCATTCTTGATTGCCCCCCCACTTGAAGCTGTCAGCACACCTACTAGCTTGATAGAAGGTTTTAGGTTTGAAGTAATGGTGAAACCTGTAACATTGACAAGGTTTGACCATTGATTTCTCACAAAGAACTCTTCTGGGTGGTTCTGCTATCATTTCAGGAGCTGATACCCTGGTTTTATTGTTCGCTGCAAAGGGCTGAACTTGATCCAATGACAAGTCACTCTCCGAGTTTGACTTGGTTCCAGGATCAGAAAACTCTTAATCAGATGAAGCTACCGCTGCCGGCGGGTCTTGATAGGTTATTCAATCCGCATTATTTTCTTTTGTCACCGGCGTAGAATCCTTGATGATGTTGAAATTGATATCCAAGGTCAATTTGATTCCCAGCTGGTCTACTGACTGCTTCAGCAATCAAACGTGTTTGGATTGAGTGATCTGTCCTTTGGGCATGAGAAACCGGTATGAGAGGAACTCAGGGTTGTAACCTACCAGTTTTCCTTCTTTTCCCTTAGGGTTGAACCTTTCTCCTTTCATTCTTCTTTGATTAAACACAACAGTTGTGAGGCCAATAAATTGAAGGGAATTGGAAGGCAGTTTGTTTTGTTTGATGAGCTCCCAAGGAGATAGATCCAGGCCGTCTTTTGGTATTTGATTGAGTCTGAGGCAGCAGGATTTGAGCACTTCCAAGCAATATTTCCAAGGTATTTTTTCTGAGCTTAACGTGGTCCTCACACTGTTGATTATTGTGCAATTAGCTCTTTTGGCTCTACCGTTATGTTCTGGATGATACGGTTCAGTTACCATGTGATTGACAAATCTCTCCTCAAAATTTTTAACTAGCCTTCAATTTACAAACTTGGTGCCACCATCTGAACATACCGTTGCCGGGTAGTAGCTGCAGATTCTCTTTTGTTTTTCTATCAATTCCATAAGAACTCAATTAATATTGTCCTTTCAAGCCAAGGGAATGCCAGACATGTAGCCAGAATAGTTATCAACTATTTTTAGAATGTACCTTTCATGCCAATGGGATTCTGGTGTAATAGGACCAATGATGTCTAGATGGATTCGTTCAAATGGTTTGTTTTCCGGGGTGGAGGTAGATTTGAAAGGAGATTTAGTAATCTTGCACAGGAGACACTCGTTAAATTCAAATTTCTCCCTGTCTGCCCTACTGTATTGAGTGCACTTGATTTTAGACAAGCGCCCAATGGAAGCGTGACCATAGGAGAGATGAAGGTCCTTCAGAGATCTCGGATCTTCTTGTTGCTTCCAATAGCATTCATCAATGCCGATTTTGCATGGTTTATCCAGTACAAATACACTGTTTACAATGGTGCCTTGACATATCCTTTCCTTGTCTTTTTTTAATTCTAAACTCCTAGATTGGGCCTTCAGAGTACAGCCTTGTTTGAGAAGCTTACCCGGACTGATTAGATTAACCACGATGTCTGGAACGTACAGACAGTCGGAGAGAGTGATGGTTTGATTTTTCCATACCAATTTGACCGTTCCTAAACCATGGATAGGTAGATTCACGCCAGTTTTACCGGTTGTTATGTGTTCTCCTATATAGGGCTTCAGAACAGTGAAGAATTTTTTTTGTTGAATATATGCAAAGTTGCTGCGCTTTCAATCAAGATGTTATTCTCTGCTCCAATCTTTGAGTTTATCCACCTAGTCCCGAACGCATGAAAGTGAGCAGTGTCCTGGGACTTCTTTTGCTTTTCCTTCCACTTGCTTTGACTTTCTCTCCACCACTTGGGGCCTATTCTGGATGTATATGGAAAAATTCAGACTTGGAATGATGTTTTTCCTGCTTTGGATTATGGTACCCTTTGATGCATCTACTTGAAAGAGCATTTTTTGTCTCAGTTCCCATGGTGGCTAGGGCAGTTTTGGAAGTACCTCCCTGAGTCTTATCAGAATTTGTGGCTTTGATCTTGTTGTGATACTGGATGAGGTGGTTACCCACAAACTCAACAGAGATCTGTTTATCAGAGTGCATAAGTTGACTTTTGAGGTCTTGAAGACTTGACGGGAATTTGAACATTGTCAGATAAGCCAGGATGTTGTCCGGTAACTCTATACCAATATCAATCATCTTCTTGATTGATGTTTTGATTTCCATTACAAAGTCAATAATCTTGTCCTCTCTGAAGCTGAAATGAAGGAAGTAATTGAAAATCCTCTCTCAATTAGACACCTGGGAGGAAGAAAAATGTTCCTTGATTGCATGCCAGATGTCCTTGGCCAAATTGATGTTGGCTGCACTTAACAAAGTATTGTGAGCAATGGAGTCCACCTTAGATATGAGAAGGAGCTGCATTTTGTTGTTTTCCTGGGTTGAAAGATCAGCGGTGGGTGAATCAAGAGTATCCAACACTCTTCTGAGTTTCAGTAAGGCCATCATCTTGTCCCTCCATATTCTGTAGTTCTATTTGGTCAGAAGTGGGGTAGTTTTCAGAGTTGTTTTGAGCATTGCTTGTTGGAAAGAGTCCAAGGAGAATACCATAGTAGTTGCCATAGTTCCAGTTCTTGCTGGCCATGGTGAGCCTTTGGCTTTTAACCGTGTAACTTTGATTGATAGTGTTGGAATAACTGAATGAGCCCACAGTGCATCCACGTGTCAATTCTCTGTGACATGTCTCTTTAGAACCCTGATCTTCACCTCCTCAACTCTCAGACTCAACCTTGATGACTCTTCCCCTGTTCTCTTCCCTTGTTGTACAAAAAAAAACACCAACACTGACCTCACCAACTCATTTCCCATTTCTCCTATTTCTTCCCCTCCTATTCTGTCATTCTCCGTCTTCTTTTTTTTCTTTACTTTCTATTTTAACCTATATCTTCAACCTCTCCGACCTCAACTCCCTCAACGTACTGCTCATTGAATCAGCATCTTCAACCACCAACCAATGAATTACTGACGCAAAGTCAACGCTAACAACCAACAAACAATTCTCCTGTTTGGTAAGAAGGAATAAGAAAACTTAGACTTGAGACGTACCTAGTGTCCTGATCTTCTTATGGCGTGATTTCCATTCCTAAGATCTCAACTTCTAGCCAACTCATCTGTTCAGTCCTTTGGTCCGTCATACTGTTCTTAAATAAAGTATTGTCTGGTTCTTAACTCCTTTTACTATAAAGTAATTTCAACAAGACTAACAGTCAAAGTACTAGTGGAACAAAATATCAACTATCCTCAAAGAACCAGGCCCTACCATGGACTCTATAAACCCCACTATCCTCAAAACCACCATAAAGGATATCCCCCTTTTGACTGAAGAGAACTTCACTATCTGGAGAACAAGAATCAATTCTCTACTCAACTTGGCTAAACTAAAAGAGCCTATAACAGCTGGCATTCCGCTTGATGATGAAGAGAACACAATCCTCATGTCCATCTTCATTTCAAAACTCTCACCAGCTGTAAATTCAAACATCATCACTCCTGAAAATGAAGAAAATGCTGCTCTGCTTTGGAAGGCCCTCCTTAAGCACTTTGTGTCATCTCAACCTGCCAATTGGGCTTGTATTTACAGCAGTTTCTCCTCTATCACATTCAACCAGTCAAACATTCAGCAATTAATAACCAACGTCAAAACCAGAGTCAACCGCCTTTTAGAAATTGGTATTCTTATTCCTACCAACATCCTCGCGTATATGATCTTTGATAAGCTCCCATCCTCCAAGATGAATATCAAGCAGCAGATCACTCACTTGCAAGCAGAATTGGATGTTACTCCAGATGCGGTACTTGATCATCTCCGAATCCACATGAATGAGTTGAAGATGAACAGCAAATCCTCCGGATCCACTGTCTCCTTATATACAGAGGCGTCCGGCAAATGCAAACCAGGTATGCACAAAACTCTGGCCAATCACCCCAAAAATAAGTCCTTGATGCTGTATCCTCACTTGCGACCAAATAATCCTCCTAAAAACAACCAAAAAGTTAGCCTTCTCTCATTGTTAAACTTTCTGGGAGAAAATTGCTTTGTGATTGACTCTGGCTCCTCCTGTCACATGATAGCTGATGAAGCCCTATTCACTGAAATATACAACCAATACCAAGGAGTAATCAAGACCAGCAATAAGGCCAATACCTTGGACATTAGCGGATGTGGGACTGTTAGACTAAAAGCGGGAAATCACAAAATTGTACTCACCGACGTGCTTTATGTACCCCACCTGTCTACTAATCTGCTATTTTTGAGAAAACTGATACTAGAAGGTTTCCATGTTGACTTCTACTCTGATTCCTTCAGTCTTTTCAAAAGCAATTAACTCATTCTCTGAGGCTGCTACCACAACAACATTCCCTGTCTGCGGCTATTGCCACTCTTTCCCTCCTCACTCCTCTCCTCTGCTGAGTTAATCCAAAAGTCCATGGGACACATCAGCTATCACCAACTGAGACATAAATTGAACCTGCCTATCTCTAAGGAAAAAAAATGCAAAGCTTGCTCTCTATCCAAGATCACCAAAGCCTCCTTCAAAATCCAATCCTCCCAAGCGACCCATATATTTGAGGAAATTTGCTTAGACACTATTGGTCCTCTGTCTCTCTCTTCTGGTGGGCACAAGTATGTTGTCACAGTTGTGGACTCCTTTTCAAGATACTGCGCTTCCATTCCTGTCTCATCCAAGGATGCTATACCATCAGCGCTTATCTACAGCTTAAGTCTTGAAGCAAAACGTCTAGGATACTACCCTTCTGTCCTACACTCAGATTGCGGAACAGAATTCACAAACTCCACGCTATCTGAATTCTGCAACAACAACCTCATCAAACAGAGGTTTGCGGATCCACATAAACCCCAACAGAATGGCCTTGATGAGCAATTCAATTGCACCATTCTTGAATCAGTTAGAAAAATTCTTTACAACTTTGACCTGCCTCAGTACCTATGGCACAAAATTTTTCAATCCTCCACACTCACCCTCAACCAAATCCCTTCTCAAAGTTCAAAGAAGAGTCCCTAAAAATTGTTCAAACAGCACCCTCTTGCCCTCTCCTATTTTAAACCAATTGGTAACCCTGTCTCCTTCCTAACACAGCCAAAGCCCTCTGGCAATAAATTAGGTACGCCCGGTGAAGCTGGTTGATTAATTGGCTACAATCCTGAGCTACTATCCTATTGAATTCTTTTTTCATCTGGAAAGATTGTTAAAACCAAGAGTGTCACCTTCCTGTCCTTCCCCTCCAGATCATCCTCCACCCACCCCCCTTCTTCCTACAACAAGCTAACGCCCACCACTGTCAGCACTCCCAGACTTGTTCAAATGAACTCACATCTCAAACTCTCAAAGAATATCAAGACTGAGTCCCCTAAGACCTCCGAAACCATCAGAAACACCTCTGACATCCCGTCAGAAGAAGAATCAGCCCTGGATTTGAATGTAGAAGCAGAAATCATTCCATCAGGCAGAGTTTTTCAAGAAAGAACCTCCGCCATCCAACCTGCTCAATACAGCTACCTGTGGCACAACAACTCATCACCTAAAATAATGAAGCTAAACAAGTGGAACTCCATAACAGTAAAGATCACAATGTCTGGGAAGATGTTAAGTTTGTTCCCAACAGATATCTTAAGACCACCTGGGCTGTAAGAGATAAGCCGGCTACACTTTCCGCGCCAGCTAAAACAAAGGCTTGCCTTTGCATACAAGGGTTCTTGCAGACGCCAGGTCTGGAATTCTCTGAAATCTATACCCCTACAGGCAAAGTTCATTCTCTTTTTCTTCTTCTCATCCTTGCTCTTGATTGTTCCTTACTGTCAGCCTCCTGGATGCCAAGACCCTTGCTATCCTTTAGCTACCAGAGGTGATATTGTAAATAATAAATATATTATTTGATAATTGCAGCAAAAATCCGTAGAATACTTGGATTAAGCTTATTGCAAGGTTAAATGGTTTGGTTATTGTTTATTTTTTTGAATCAAAATTGATTATTAAATATTTATAGAGGGGCCACAATTTTATTGGGGATCTTTAACACCTTTCTTCAGGAATTTCAGTATGAAAACATGTAGTCCTGGTTACTTTGGGTTCTTTAGTTTAAAGATTATTATACCCGATGATAATATGTATATAAAATACACAATGCAGTGGTAGGGCCTTGTAGCCAAGCTACCACGACAGAGAAAGAATAATAAGACTCACTGGTATATTATTAAATCCTTTGGGTATCTGTTTGGGACGTGTAATGATGGGTTAAACCTGTATACTGGGGTTATAAGGTTGTTCAGCAGTTTGAATTGATAAAAAGAGGTTTGAAGACGGATATTACTGATCAGAAATTGCCATAAATCACTTACTTATCTCTTATAAGTATTTGATTACCCTGGCACGGCGTCTGGATATGAATATTACTGGGTCTCTGCCCAACAACATCCTCAAAAGAGCTCTGTATTTATAGTTTTTGGGGTCCCAATATGGTCCTTCTGAGGGTTGTAGGTGCTCAAAGGGATGGACAATAAGGCTAGCAGGGTAACCGGGGGTAGCCTGTCATGTGACCTTGGTGCTATAGCCCGGGTATCATCTAATTCCTTAGGGTATGGGAATTATTCTACCTTATAATGGACATTGGACCGTGTGAATAACACTAATCTGTCCTATTTATGTATTATTTAATTATTTATCCTTAGTATATGTTCCCTGTAATATAATAATTATATTATTAGACATTTCTACGGAAATTTTGATTTCAGGTAAGTTCTCATTATGTATCATATAACTGGATTAAAAGGTCATAAAATTGTTTTTAATCTTTATCTACAAGTTCCAGTTGATTTGTTAAGATAATTACTTAAAAATATAATTCATGAGAGTTCATGTAATATTATTACATCATTATCTTTCTTAGTATGTCACGAAGATGTTGATGTATAGTAATTCTCATAAAAGTATATTAAAGTATTTAATATATTTTTTGAAGCTTTCATTGTCTTATTTTCGAAATTCTTGATTCTTTGCATTATATTAAATAAAAAATACGTGTAAAGATTATTTAGGTATTTTTATATAATATTATGTATATTTAGACAGTCTACTATCCATGGGAACCTTTATTACATATGTAACAAGTTCCCGTGCATGTTGTAGCCTGTTTATGCGGTACCCGGGCCACCTGTCACTATGTCAGCCTGTAGTCCCGCGGCTGCGTACTTGTCAGAGGCCTGGGGCTGCGTACACGACCCTGAAGGTTTGACACGGCTGTATCTGAGCTGCGCGCGGGTGCTGTGGCTGCCGCGGCTGCGTGCGGGAATTGTGACAAAACACATTTCCGCCCATAACTCCTACAATATACACAACACCTCAATTCTGACTGAATTTTAGGTGTGAAACCTATACGTGACAATGTGTGTGAAATATTCAATTGGCCAAAAAGCTCAATACGGGAGCCATAGTATTTTGGTTCTTTTTTCCTTAATTATTTAAAAATATAAGGAGTTGGATTTCAAGGGTGGGGTCAGTGAGTGACCCTACCTAATTTTGGATGGAGAATCCATTTCTGTAATAATATTTATGTTTTTATTACTCCTTCTTAGGTTAGTTGTATTATTATTATTTTTATGTTATTTTAGTTAATTTTGCAGCTTGCTCTGCAATAGTAGCAAGCTGACATTCCCCCACTCCAAGATATGGTCATATCTGAAAAAGAATCTGGAGAAAGTTGGGAGAAAAAGATTAAATGCATAGGTTCTTCAGTGCCTTTTACTGGCTCTGTAATTTCTGAGATGTATTTGTCCGTCAGGTATATTATTTTCTGGTAACCATTCATGTTTGTCTGAAGATTCCCCTTTGTTTCTTACTAAGTATAGTCTGATGTCTTTTCCTTGTACCATCTCTTTCTTATCTCTCAATATCCTGCTGACTTTCCCTTTTTCTTTTACAGGTTCAGGATCTATTGGGACTATTGCTGGAGGGAGGTTGCTTCCTTCTCTTTGTTTAAAGTGTTTGACTAGGCTAACAGGAAATACCTGATGTTTTCTTGATAATTCTTGACTCAAGATTACTTCCACAGCATTTTTTCCATGAATCTTCTTGATAAAAAATGGTCCAACAAAGGCTGGTTTCAGTTTCCTGTTGCCTTCCAGGTTGTTGAAGTTAGTTGTAGATATCAAGATCTGGTCTCCTATCTTAAAGTCAGGTTCTTTATGGGATTTGTCCCATCTTTGTTTGTTGTATTCAACAGCTTCTTCCACCAATTTCTGAGCATAGTTATTTGCTACATCTATCATCTTTTTAAAGTCAAGAGATGTTGGATTAATAGTGGCTAAGTTATAGTTCACGTTACTCCTAGGGAGTTTTGGAATCCATCCTCTTTCTGGTATGTAAGGGGCTTCCTTGGTGGTAGAATGTTTACTGCTGTTATAAGCCATTTCAAGGGCTTGGAGTAGGCTGACCCAATGATGGCAATAACCATCAGAGTTTCTGTATTCTGGACCAAAGCTACAGAACCTCCTTAGCATATCTTCTAGGTTCTGTATCATCCTTTCAGCTAATCTGTCAGTTTGGGGATGGTATGCTGTAGAAAATGCTAGGGTATTAACCAGTATATCATGTAGATTCCTCCAAAATTCAGATGTGAATTTGGGTTCTCTGTAACTGATTATAATCTTGGGTATACCCACATCAGCTATTATCCTATTCCAGAATAGTAAGGCTACATCCATAGCAATATCCTCCTTGTGGTTAGGTAAGAATTTTGCCTTTTTGGAATATCTTTCAACTATAACTAGGACAGAGTTATAAGAATGAGTACCTCCAGGGGGGAGGCCAGTGACAAAATCCATGTTGATAATTTCCCACCTGGTGGTAGGTTCAGATATCTTCTGTAAGAGTCCAAACCTTTTTCACGTAGTTTTATTAGATTTCTGGCATGTTTCACAGCTGGTAACATATTCTGTAGTGACTTCTTTCCAGTCTATCCACCAGGCAGTTTGTTTCACTTTTTCTAAGGTTCTTTCTGTGGATAAATGTCCTGATTTGTTTCTCAGTACTAATACGCTGGAATGTTGGTGTCTATATTAAAGGAGACTATCCCAAAAGGTAAACCTCCCTGCTTTAGAGGGTTCAAGTAGTAAAGCGGGTAGGCTATTTATCAAAGCTGCTTCTGGGGATTCACATTCCATAATCTTGATCAGCAGCTTGATCTCAGGAGAGTAGCTATCCCTTGCTAAGTTAAAGAAAGCAGTATCTAATTCACATAAGTGGATTCCCATTATTGGAGTATTTAATGCAAAAAGATTGATATTCAAGATAGGAAAGATATCTTGATCTTCAGGGTCATATGCTGGTTTGTTAGAGTCATTATGCAACACATTCCTACTCAGACTATCCGCATTCTGATGTTTAGCTCCAGCTTTATGTACTATAGTCATCTGCCCTCTATATTGTTGTATAGCAATTTGCCAGCTGAGCATATGTCTGCTGGGGGTTTTCACGTTCATAAGGGTTCTTACATCATTGCAGTCCGTGATTACTTGAAAAGTTGTGCCTTCTAAGTAATAGTGCAGCTTCTCTAAAGCCCATACTAGTGCCAAAAATTCCAATTGACTGGCCCCATATCTCTTCTCAGTATCTTTGATCTGTCTAGATATGAAGAGTACGGGTTTTTCTACTGGTTTGTCTTCTTCTATCCTTTCCTGATGTAAAGCAGCTCCTAGCACTTCCATGCAAGGGTCAATGTATAGTTTGAAGGGTTTAGAGTAATATGGTTGGATAAGTAGAGGAGTAGAGGTCATAGCTATTTTGGATTCCTCATAGTTCTTTAGTCTCTCATGAGTCATTTCAAATAGTGTATTGTTGTTGCATACCTCATACAGAATTTTAGTTAGCATAGCAAACTTTGGTATATATTGTCTTTAATAACTGCAGAAACTGATGAAGGACAGTAATTCTGTCTTGTTTTGAGGCATAGGTCTATTCATAACAGCAGCTATCTTATTTTGATCAGCAGCTCGAGTTAGACCAGAGACTATATGTCCTAAGGCTTTCAATTCTCCGTGGCCAAAATTGCATTTCTTCATGCAAACCTTTAGTCCTGCTTTAGAGATAGTCTGGAGTACTAATCTTTCTTGGTTCATATGATTATCCCAGTCATTAGAGTATATGATAACGTCATCTATGTATACCATCATCCATCCTTGTCTGATGTAAGTACCTAGAACTTTATCCATTGTTCTCCGGAAGTGTGATGGAGCATTCTTTATGCCAAAAGGCATCCTGAGATATTTGTATATTCCCAAATGACAGATTATTCTCATAAACTTCCTGCTTTCAGGACTTATTGGTATCTGGTGAAAATCTTTAAGCATATCCATAGTGGTTATGTACTTAGCCTTGGACAAATTATGCAAAGCATGATCAATCCGGGGTATAGGATAATAATCTGCTTGAGTGTAATTGTTGAGCATTCTGAAGTCTCCTACCATTCTTGACTTGTCATTATGCCAGGCTATGATTACAGGTGTGGTGACATCTACCTGTTCATTATGTCCTACTTTCCTTAATACTTGTAAGTCTATCAGTTCTTGGATATGTTCCTCAAGAGCTTTTCTAGACTTAGGACTAGACGGATAGGCTGGTCTTCTGAAGTTAGGAGGATAAGGAGGCTTAATGGTCAATGTTAATACCATATCATCTCCTTTAATATCACCAATAGGATGGTCTTTAGTACAGAAAGCATTCTGGTTCTCAAAGCAGATTTTCAATAGATCTTTCTTCTGTTCCTCAGAAAGTTTTGTATTCAGAGCTGCTTGAGAAAAATATTCTTGATCAAAGTCTTCTAAATGCTTTTGTTAAATAGAGGAGGGGAAGTTAGACTGAATAGTGCATATCTTAAACTTCTTAACCCAATTACCTCCTACTGTGAAGTATCTTCCTCTGCTCTGGAACACGTCTATACCATATAGACATAAGGCATCATTACCCAGTATCAGGTAGTCACACAGACCGCTGAGTAATACTACAAACTCCACTTGTATTCTCAATGATCCTTTAGTGTGAGGTAATATTATAGGAGCAGTCCATATTCCAATAGCATTCATAGTAGAGTTTCAAGAACTGAATTTGGCTTTTGGGACAGGTAAAAGGTGTTCCCTCCAATTAGGGTCCCATTTGTTTAAGAATTCTGCACAGACACATGAACAAAAGGCTCCACTATCCAGAAATAAACTTATGGGTCTGTTTCTATACAACCCAGTTGCATAGGACATTTGACCAGTGGTATAACTTTTTCCACTCATAGGTTCCACTGTTAATGGTTTGACATCCATAATGTGTCTAGGAATTATATTAGGATCCCATTGTTGGGGTAGGCTTGAATCCCCATGAATGTTATTGATCTCTGCAGACGTACCTATATCCCCTTCTATAACATTAACAGGGTTGCTCATCAAAATTTGGTTCACGGTTTCTAATCCCTTCATTGTTGTCCTTACTGGTGGTCTCACGGTTACTGAGAGCTTTTGACAAAGATCCATAGGAGGGAATTCTTCCTGAGGCTCTTGTGTTACGTCTGATCATTTTCAGAATAATATGTTTATAAGTGTTTTTACATAAAAAATCCATAAAAATAAGTTTTGTTTCAAAACTCACCTAAATTGATATTCAAAGGTACTAATACTTTATTGGGGTTGAATTGATCTCTAGTAGGTAATCCTGCGGGGTCTTGGTGGGTTCCAATGAGGTCTTCACCCGTCCAATCAATATTTTCAGGGCTTCCGGAGAGGTCTGGGACTTCCTGATCTAATAGATCCACTTCAGTGGCGGTGGTTTCTGGTACAGGAGGGTCCACTGGTAAAAAAGGCATATTTTATTGTTTTAATAAAATATATTAACATTATTTTTTTTTAAAAAAAAATGAATGGTGATGCAAGTTGTTTACTTACTTTTATATTTGAAAAAGTAATTTATGTGGTATTTTTTCCAAGCTTTATGTTTTCTTAATAGAGCCTAAAAGTTTATACGCCTTTCAAGATCTTCTTGTTCAAGTAGTTTATCTAGGTTTTTGCGTGCAGAAGAAATATTAAGTTGCTCAGCTGGAGTTAGAGCTTTCCAACTGGTAGGTTTATAATTTTTAATGTATTCTTCTTTTCTTATCTTTAAAAGATTTAGATAATAGATTATTAATTCTGCATTGTTTTTTAAATCCACTGCCAAAGAATTTAATAATAAATCACGGTTATAAAGTCAGATAGGAATATTTCCCGGCCAGACCCCCAATTGTCAGCCTCCTGGATGCCAAGACCCTTGCTATCCTTTAGCTACCAGAGGTAATATTGTAAATAATAAATATATTATTTAATAATTGCAGCAAAGATCCATAGAATACTTGGATTAAGCTGATTGCAAGGTTAAATGGTTTGGTTATTGTTTATTTTTTTGAATCAAAATTGATTGTTAAATATTTATAGAGGGGCCACATTATATTGGGGATCTTTAACACCTCTCTTCAGGGATTTCAGTATGAAAACACGTAGTCCTGGTTACTTTGGGTTCTTTAGTTTAAAGATTATTATACCCGATGATAATATGTATATAAAATACACAATGCAGTGGTAGGGCCTTGTAGCCAAGCTAACACGACCGAGGAAGGATAATAAGACTCACTGGTATATTATTAAATCCTTTGGGTATCTGTTTGGGATGTGTACTGATGGGTTAAATCTGTATACTGGGGTTATAAGGTTGTTCAGCAGTTTGAATTGATAAAAAGAGGTTTGAAGACGGATATTACTGATCAGACATTGCCATAAATCACTTACTTATCTCTTATAAGTATTTGATTACCTTGGCACGGCGTCTGGATTTGAATATTACTGGGTCTCTGCTCAACAACATCCTCAAAAGAGCTCTGTATTTATAGTTTTTGGGGTCCCAATATGGTCCTTCTGAGGGTTGTAGGTGCCCAAAGGGACGGACACTAAGGCTAGCAGGGTAACCAGGGGTAACCTGTCATGTGCTCTTGGTGCTATAGCCCGGGTAGCATCTAATTCCTTAGGGTATGGGAATTATTCTACCTTATAATGGACATTAGGACGTGTGAATAACACTAATCTGTCCTATTTATGTATTATTTAATTATTTATCCTTAGTATATGTTCCCTGTAATATAATAATTATATTATTAGACATCTCTACGGACATTTTGATTTCAGGTAAGTTCTCATTATGTATCATATAACTGGAGTAAAAGGTCATAATATTGTTTTTACTCTTTATCTACAATTTCCAGTTGATTTGTTAAGATAATTACTTAAAAATATAAGTCATGAGAGTTCATGTAATATTATTACATCATTAGCTTCCTTAGTATGTCACGAAGATGTTGATGTATAGTAATTCTCATAAATGTACATTAAAGTATTTAATATATTTTTTGAAGCTGTCATTGTCTTATTTTCGAAATTCTTGATTCTTTGAATTATATTAAATAAAAAATACGTGTAAATATTATTTAGGTATTTTTATATAATATTATGTATATTTAGACAGTCTACTATCCACAGGAACCTTTATTAAATATGTAACAAGTTCCTGTGTATGTTGTAGCCTGTTTACGCGGTACCCAGGCCGCCTGTCACTATGTCAGCCCGTAGTCCCGCGGCTGCGTACTTTTCAGAGGCCCGGGGCTGCGTAAACGACCCTGACAGGTTGATACGGCTGTATCTCAGCTGCGCGCGGGTGCTGTGGCTGCCGCGGCTGCGTGCAGGAATTGTGACAAAACATATTTCCGCCCGTAACTCCTACAATATACACAACACCTCAATTCTGACTGAATTTTAGGTGTGAAACCTATATGTGACAATTTGTGTGAAATATTTAATTGGTCAAAAAGCTCAATACTGGAGCCGTAGTATTTTGGTTCTGTTTTCCTTAATTATTTAAAAATATAAGGAGTTGGATTTCAAGGGTGGGGTCAGTGAGTGACCCTACCTAATTTCGGATGGAAAATCCATGTCTGTAATAATATTTATGGTTTTCTCACTCCTTCTTAGGTTAGTTGTATTATTATTATTTTTATGTTATTTTAGTTACTTTTGCAGCTTGCTCTGCAATAGTAGCAAGCTGACACTTACCCATTAAGAAATTCAATGTAAAAAGTGCCTTTCTCTACGCTCCCCTAAAAGAATCTCTCTTCATCGAAAATCCCTCTGAATCCTCTCAAAAAAGTCCCTTCCTCAAACTAAAAAAGTCCCTCTATGGAATTCGGCATGCACCACTCAATTGGCACAATCCCCTAACCACCTGGCTAAAGTCTCTGGGATTCTTTCAATCCGACTGCGATGCCTGCCTATTCATCCACTCCAATCACAAAAACTTCCTGTTCTTTCAGGTGGAAAACCTCATAGTGGCCGGCGACGTGGAAACCTTTGAAAAACACTTCCTCTAACAATATCCTGATTCTTCTGCTCACATACCTGATACCCTTTTTGGAATGGAGATCAATTTTGACAACAACTTGTGTTCTCTATCTCAGCCTGCTCTGATCAGCAAAGGGCTGTAATTGCTCAAGCTAACATAATGTCTTCCAGTCAACACTCCCTTAACTCCTGGCATCAAACTTATGCCCGCCTCCGAGGAAGACTCTTGCGCGTTCAAGGCTCTTGGGTAAAACTACAAGAAGTTTACTGGTCTATTGAACTATCTGTCCTGCAGAAACCATCCCAATATCTCAGCTTCCTGCTTGATACTGTCTAGATTCAACTCCAATCCGGGCCTAAGCCACTGGAAGGAAGTTGTCCACTGCTGGAAGTATCTAAAGGGCTCATTGCACCTTGCACTTATGCTCAAGCCATTGGCATTGGATGGCAATAACATCAGCTACTACACCAATGCAACCTGGGGAGATGATCTATTGGATTGAACCTCACAAAGTGGATGGATATCTTTCTGGAAAGACTTTCCAGTATCATGGAAAAGTAAAAAGCAAAAGAATATTTCCATGTCCTCCACAGAATCCAAACTGAGTCCACTAGCCAACGGCGTTCAAGAAAACCAATGGGTCACCTCTCTGATTCAAGAACTCTGGCAAGCCAAGCCAAATCCAACTTTTTTCATATTGATAACAAAGTTCTGCTAGAAAAAATTAGAATATAGGATTGAACGCAAAAACCAAACATCTTGACATAAAAGTTAAATACATCTGGCAATTATATGAAGAAAACAAAATTTTCATTCAACTCATTTCCTCCTCTGAAATGGTAGCCGATGCTCTCTCAAAAAGCTTCTCAGCTGGATCTCTAGAATGCCTCTGAAAAAACTGCCTCCGATGATCATCAGTTCTCCTTCTCACCAAACATCCTGGGGTTTTTGAATAACTGAATGAGCCCACAGTGCATGCGCGCGTCAATTGTCTGTGACATTTCTCTGTAGAACCCTGATCCTCATCTCCTCAACTCTCAGACTCAACCTAGATGAATCTTCCCCTGTTCTCTTCCCTTGTTCTACAAGCACAAAAAACATCAAAACCAACCTTGCCAACTCATTTCCTATTTCTCCTATTTCTTCCCCTCCTATTCTGTCATTTTCTGTCTTCTTTTTTTTCTTTATGTTCTATTTTAACCTGTATCTTCAACCTCTCCGACCTCAAATCCCTCAAAGTACTGCTCATCAAATCAGCACCTTCAACCACCGACCACTGAATTACTGATGAAAAGTTGACACTAACAACCAACAAAGAATTCTCCTGTTTGGTAAGAAGGAATAAGAAAACTTAGACTTGAGACGTGCCTAGTGTCCTGATCTTCTTCTGGCATGATTTCTGTTACTAAGATCTCAACTTCTAGCCAACTCATCTGTTCAGTTCTTTGGTCCGTCATACTGTTCCTACATACAGTATTGTCTGGTTCTTAACTTCTTTTACTATAAAGTAATTTCAACAGATAGATATTGATTTTAACCAGCCAGACTAAAAGAGGACATCAATGAATGAGAGTTAACAACCAAAAATAGAGTAATAGAAAACCACAGACAGTTGAACAAGAACACCAACACTATGATGAGGATGACAGGACAGAATTCACTATGGCGTTGAGAGTAGGTTGAGAGAGAACATGAAAAGGGAGCTGAAAAGTGAATATAAAAATCATAGGTTGGTTTGTATTCAGAAAATCTTGAATGTGGATTGATCTCACCAGTTAGAAGGTCAGGAGCTTGTTGGATTGAAGTTGATTGGTTTGAACAAGATTGTTGATGGTCTTGGATCACAGTCTCAAGTTTGGATGGTTTGTTAGGAGATTGAGATCAAACATATATATGTAGAAGAAAATACTGAAGAAGACTTTGAGAAGACATCAAAATGAAGATGAATTTTAAAAAGAAAAACAAGAATGCCCAGAGAAATACCAGGATTTTCCTTGACTCCCATGCCACTTTCATCTAAGAGTGTGACTACCAGGATAGGTGTCACAACCGTATCCTCAATTAGGAGCATCTGCAGGGGTGCAGGTACTTGCAGGAGTCTCAAGGTCTCTGATATTATGATACCTGTCACATGCTCCACCGTGTCCATTATTCTCTACAGGGAAGGATATTATTAATCATACTAAAGCAATAAACACTTAATTATCTCTTTTAAGTATTTGATTACGTTGGCACTGTATCTGGATACAAATATAACTTTGTCTCTGGTTATAAATATCCTCAAGAGAGCTCTTTATTTATAGCTTTTTGAGGCCCAATATTGTCCTCCTGATGGGTACAGGGGCTCAAAAGGGACGGAAACTGAGGCTAACAGGGTAACCAATGATAGCCTTTCACTTGTTCTTGGTGCTGTAGCACGGTTAGCATCTAATTCCACAGGGTATGTGAATTATTCTACTTCATAATTGATGTTTGGACGTGTGAATAAAACTGAACCTGTCCAAATGAATTATTCTTTAATTAATTCTCCTTAGTAAATGTTCCCAGTAAGTTCATAATTGGCTTAATAGAAATTCCTACGGATATTCTGATGTCAGGTGAGCTCTCATTATTTATTAAATAATTTGAGTAAATTCATTTTATTGATTTTACTTCTTCTTTTCAAAATTCAGTTTATTTACTAAAATAATTACTTAAAAATATAAGTCATGGGTATTCATGTAATATTTTAACATCATCATTTTTCTTAGTATGTTACAAAAAGATTTATCACTAGAATTTTGCATAATAGTATATTCAAGTATTTTAATATATGTTTAGAAGTAGTCATTATCTTATTTTCGACATTTTTGGTACTTTAAATTATATTCAATGAAAAAATAAGTATAAAGGTTATTTCAGTATTTTATATGATTTTATGTATTTTTAGACTATTTACTATCCACGGTAACATTTATTACATATGTAGAATGTTCCTGTGTAGGTTGAAGCATGTTTACGCGGTACCTAGGTTTCTCAGGCTGCCTGTCAGTTTTTCAACTTGTAGTCCCTTGGCTGTGTACTTGTCAGAGGCCCGGGGCTGCGTACATGGCTTTGACAATGTAGATTCTGAATAATCTGTTGGGTTGATTTTTTGGAGATCTGAGAATTAATCAAGTTTTCCAAGTTTCCATAAATCTTTTTTGTGGAAATAAAGAAAATTCTAGAAGGTTCAAAGCCATTCTATTTCAAGAGTTGGTTGGAATTTTCTGGTTTCTTTTTGGAATACGACATCCCCCCTTGGGGTAAACATTTTCTTGACGTGACAAGACTTAAGGCACTTTGTAGTGATTTACAAGTCTTTAGACTATATTAAAGCCAAATTTGGATAAAAAATCAGCCCAATGGGCTTGGCAACAACTCAAGACTTTAGATTTCATGAAAAATTTCAGATTAAAATGATCAATGAAAACTTCAAAGGGAGAAGCAAGACTGTGAAGTTAAGCTATCCAGATCTTGATAGCCCGTAATCTTTATTGTGTATTTCATAGTTCAGTTCAGCACTAATCCATTTTCCGCTGTCAAAATGAATTGCTTTCTTGGATGCATTGGGAGAGATTTGGGTAGTTACAGCCCCTAGGGAATAGTCACCAGCATCAGTCTTAAAAAAATTGTTTAAGGAAAAATCAAAATGTCTGAGGATAGGAGCATTGGTAAATGCCAGTATGAGGTCATGAAACTGCTGTAGAGCCCCTGGGGATAAAGGAAAGATGGGGTCCAAACCAGTGATAGCCGTGAGGAGGGAGACCTTTCTGGAATATTTGATGAGAAAACTTTGATTAAAATTACAAAAAACTAAGAACTGATGCAAAGCCTTTATGTTTTTTTGGCTGGCCAGTACAAGAAATTCTCAAACTTGGATATTTCCATTTCAATAAAATCCCTACAGATCACATAGCCCAGGTAATCCAATGAGGGGGCATGAGATTCACACTGATAAGCTTCTACATATAAGTTGTCATCCAAAGTCTGCTTAAGGATTCACACACATGAGGTGTAGGTTCTTTGAAGTTATTGGAAAAAATAAGGATTTCATGAAGGTAAACCACCACAAAAATGTTCAGAAGGTCTGAAAAATTTCATCAAAAAGACATTGAAAAGAGGAAGGAAAATTGGTCAGTCCAAATGGCATAACCAAATATTCAAAACTTTCAAACTGATTCCCAAATGCTGTAAGATTTTCATCCCCTTCTTTAATTCAAAGGATATAATAAGCACCCCTGAGGTCAACTTAGTAGCACTGGAGAAGACTTTTAAAAAGTGAGTCATTGTGGGAATTGGATACCAATCGTTTCAATTAACAGCGTTAAGCTTGCAATAGTCAAAAAACAATTGCAAACCACCATCCTTCTTTCTCACAAAGAGGACAGTTTCACCAGTGCTTGAAGTGCTGGTGAAAATGAAACATTTCTCTATATTTCCCAATATATAGCCTTGTAGGGCCTCTCTCTCATGGTGGCTGAGGAAATAGATAGGTCCAATGGGAAGCAAAGGGCCTTCCAATTTGATATAGTGATTTCAAGGATAGTGAGGAGGGAGTTTTCCAGCTTCCTGTTGTATAATTGGCTTAATCCTGTCTTTTCATTAGTTTCTTCTCATTTTAATTGTCTGTGCTGCATCAAAATAATCAATTTTGCAAACTGGTTATTCTTTCAAAGATTCAGAAGTCATATGAAAAAAATGAACACTGTGATTCAAAACCACAACCTCAGACTCTTTATATGAGTTATGCTCTTACAAATTGATCTAATAGCCCTGTTTAGTAAGGAGCGGTTGATTCATAGCTATTTGGATGATCACCCAGAAGAGGTGTACTTATCCCAGATTTCTATGATGTGAGTGGCACAAAAAATTCAATGAGATGCTCATGGCAGGTACATAATCTAAAAAAAAGTTGCTGCAGCACCTCTTGCAGATTTGCAATTCGACCCTGAAGAATTTTTGGTAGAGAATTAAATTTTCAAAATACACCACAAGGTATTGCTCTACAAGGTCAGAGAAAATCTCATTGAATAAATTTTTGAAAGTGGAAGAAGAATTGCAGAGGCTGAAATGCTTGAAAGTATACTCATAATTTCCAAACCATGTTCTCATTGCCGTCAAATACTCATGAACTTTTGGAACAAAAATTAGTTTATAGGTTCCTCAAAAGTCTAACTTTCAGAAAGGAGCATCTCCATGGAAGAGAATGAGGAGGTGCAACGTAGGCAGTGCTGGATAAGAATTCATCCAGTTTACCTGTTTCAGTTTCCTGTAGTCAAAACAAATGCAAAGGTTGGACCATTATTTTGAAAAAAAAGGAAAGGAAAGCCTGAATTCAAATTTCTTGGTCCAAGAAATCCTTTTGGTAAATTTTCTGAAGTGTATTTTTGTAGCTCCCTTGATTCTTGCTCCAGGAGAGAGTAGACTGGCTTGGGTGCCATGGCTGGGCCATTGAGTTTGATCCTATGATAAGGGGAATGGGAAGGAGGAAGTTGATCTGCCTTTAAAGCTGAGAAGAAGTCAGCAAAATCATGGTACACCAAAGTTAAAGACTCTTGAATGATTTCTAAATCTTCAATACTCACAAAATGCAAAGTAAAGTATCCCCAGGAAAGACATGATGAGGAGCATATTTCTTGTGTTTTTTATCATATTTTATTCAAGAAGGAGGTATGTGAATGAAAAAAATTCTCAGCCATTGGATTTCTGGGGGGAAGGTGGAGTAATGTGTTCATGGCTGACTGGGCAGCTGAGCAAAGACTTTCCAGGAATTTTGGAAATCCAGATAAACTTGTGACCCTGTAAACCTGCTCAGAAGTGATAGTCAGGGGATCCCCTATACCCTAGTCAGGGAATGCCATAAGCCCTGGTCAGGAAATCACCTATGCCCTAGTCAGGGTATGTACTATGACCTATTCAGGGCATGCCCCATGCCCTAGTCATGGCGTGCCCTATTGATGCACTAGTTGGCGCACCCCCTATGACCTAGTCAGGGTATTCCCAATGCTTCCCTCAGGAGATCCCCTATGTGATATTCCAGGCATCCCCTATGCCCCTAGTAAGGGAATCCCCAATGCCCTAGTGAGGGCATCTCCTATTCAAAGTCAGGGCATCCTGTATTCCCTAGTCAGGGCATGCCCAATGCCCTAGTCAAGCCATTCCCTATGCGCTAGTGAGGGAATGAACTATGCCCTAGTCAGGGCATCAGCTATGCCCTAGTCAGGGCATTCCCTATTCCATAGTCAGGGCATTCCCTATTCCCTTGTCAGGGCATTCCCTGTCCCCTATTCAGGGAATTTCCCATGGCCTAGTGAGGGCATCCTCTATGCCATAGTCAGGGCATCCACTATGCCCTAGTCAGAAAATCCCCTTTGCCCTAGTCAGGGCATGCCCTATGCCTTAATCAGGGAATCGCCTAATTCCCTAGTCAGGGCATTGCCTATGCCTTATTCAGGGCATCCCCTATGGCCTATTCAGGGCATTTTCTATTCCCTATTCAGGGCTTCCACTATTCCATATATGGGGCATTGCCTGTGCCATATTTGGGGCCTCCATTATGCCCTTGTCAGGGCATTGCTTACGCTATTGTCAAGGCATTACCTATTCCCTAGTGATGGCATTCCCTATTCCCTGTTCAGGGAATTTTCCATGCCCTAGTAAGCCCATTCCCTCTTCCCTAGTGGGGGAATTCCCCATTCCCTTGTCAGGGTGTTCCCCATGCCCTAGTCAGGCCATTCCCTATGCTCTCAACAGGTCATGCCCTATGCCATAGGCATGGCATGCCCTATGCACTAGTCAGAGCATTCCGTATGTCCTAGTTGGGGCAAGACCTATTCCCTAGTCAGGACATGCCACATTCCCTAGTCAGGGAATTCCTGATGCCCTAGTCAGGGCATACCCTGTGCCCTAGTCAGGGCATGCCCTATTCCATAGTAAGGGGATGCCCTATGCCCTAGTCAGGGCATGCCCTATGCCCTAGTCAGGCAAGCCCCCTATGCACTAATCAGGGCATCCCTTATTCCCTTTTCAGAGCATTCCCTATGAAGTAGTCATGTCATTCAACATTCCCTAGTCAGGGAATGCCCTAAGCCCTAGTCAGGATATGCGCCATATGCTAGTCAGGATATGCCCTATGCCCTAGTCATGGCATGATCTATGCACTAGTCAGGTAATTCCCTATGCCCTATGACCTAGTCAGGACATGCCACATGCCCTAGTAAGGGCATATCCTATGCCCAAGTCAGGGCATGACCTATTCCCCAGTCAGGGCATGCCCTATGCCCTAGTAAGGATATTCCCTATGACCTAGTCAGAATATTCCCTATGCCCTAGTCAGGATATTTCTTATGACCTGTTCATGGCATGCCTCACTCCCTATTCATGGCATGCCCTATGCACTAATTTGGGAATTACCTATGCCTTAGTCAGGGCATGCCCTATGCCCTTGTCAGGGCATGCCCTATGCCCTTGTCAGGGAATGCCCTATGCCCTTGTCAGAGCATGCCCTATGCTCTTGTATGCCCAAGTCAGGGCATGCCCTATTCCCCAGTCAGGGCATGCCCTATGCCCTGGTCAGGATATTCCCTATGCCCTAGTCAGGATATTCCCTATGCCCTAGTCAGGATATTTTTTATTCCCTGTTCATGGCATGCCTCATGCCCTATTCATGGCATGCCCTATGCAGTAGTAAGGGAATTACCTATGCTCTAGTCAGGGCATGCCCTATGCCCTAGTCAGGGCATGCCCTATGCCCTAGTCAGGGCATGCCCTATGCCCTAGTCAGGGCATGCCCTATGCCCTAGTCAGGGAATGCCCTATGCCCTTGTCAGGGAATGCCCTATTCCCTTGTCAGAGCATGCCCTATGCCCTTGTCAGGTAATCCCCTATTCCCTATATGAGACGTGCCTGATGCCCTAGTCAGGCCATGCCATGTGCACTAGTTGTGGCATGCCCTATGCCCTAGTCAGAGTGTAACCCTTTCCTTATTCAGGGCATGCCCTGTGCCCTAGTCTGAGTTTAACCTTCTCCCTTTTTTGGGCATGCACTGTGCCCTAGTCAGGGCATGACATATTCCCTAGTAAGGGCATGCCCAATGCCCTAGTCACCGCATGCCATAGGCCCTATTGAGGGCCCCCCTTGTTGCCTTGTCACAAAATTCCTTATTCCCTTGTCAGGGCATTTTTTATGCCATAGTCATGGGTTTTCCTATAACCAAGTCAGGGAATTCCAAATTCCCTACTCAGACCATTCTCTATGCCCTTGTCAGGGCATTCCCTATGTCCAAGTCACGTCATTCCCCATTCCCTAGTCAGGCCATTGGCTATGCCCTAGTCAGGGAATGCCCTATGCCCTAGTCAGGATATTCCCTATGCCCTAGTCAGGGAATCCCCTGTTCCCTAGTCAGGGCATGCCTTATTGCGCAAACAAGGAATGCCCTACTCCCTAGTCAGGAAATGTCCTATTCCCTAGTCAGGACATCCCCTATGCCCTAGTCAGGGCATCCTCTATGCCCTAGCCAGGGAATCCCCTATGACATAGTCAGCGAGTCAGGGCATCCTCCATGCCCTATTCAGGGCATCCCCTATTTCCTATTCAGGGCCTCCCTTATTCCCTTCTCAGGGCTTCCCTTATGCCCTTGTCAGGGCATTCCATAATCCCTAGTGATGGAATTTCCTATGCCCTAGTCAGGGCATGCCCTATGCCCTAGTCAGGGCATGCCCAATTCCCTAGTCAGGGCATGCCCTATGCCCTTTTCAGGCTGTGAACCATGCCCAAGTCAGGGCATTCCCTATTCCCTACTCAGAGAATACCCTACGCCCTAGGCAGGTCATGCCCTATGCCATAGTTATTCCATGCCTTATGCCCTAGTCAGTGAATCCCTTATGCCCTATTCAGGGAATCCCCTATGACCAAGTCAAGGCTTCCCCTATGCTCTATGCAGAGAATCTCCTATCAACTATTCAGGGCCCCCCTTGTCCCAGGGTCATGGAATCCCTTATGCCTTAGTCAGGGCATTCCCTATTCCCTAGTCATGGCATTTCCATGCCCTAGTCCGGGCATTCCCCATGACCTGGTCTGGCCTCTATGGCCTAGTAGTGGAATTCCCTATGCCCTTGTCAGGGCATGCCTTATGCTCTTGTAAGGGCATTCCACATGCCCTAATCAGGCCATTTACTATTCCCTAGTCAGGGCATCCCCTTTGCCCCTATGCCCTAGTCACATCATGCCATATGCCTTAGTCAGGGGATCCCTTATGCCCTAGTCAGGGCATCTCCTATTCCCTTGTCAGGGCAAGCCCTACGCCCTATTCAGGGTATTCCCCATGCCCTACTCAGGCCAATCCCAATTCCCTAGTCAAGGCATGCCCAAGGCTGTTGCTAGGGCACGCCCTATGCCCTAGTCAGGGCATTACATATGCCCTAGTCAGGGCATTCCCTATTCCCTAGTCAGGGCATTCCCTATGCCCTTGTCAGGGCATTCCCTATGCCCTAGTCAGGGAATTCCCTATGCCCTAGTTGGGGCATTCCCCTTGACCTTGTCAGGCCAATCCCTATGCCCTAGTCAGAGCATGCTCCATGCTCTAGTCAGGGAATTCCCTATTCCCTAGTCAGAGAATGCCCTATGCCCTAGTAAGGGATGACCCATGCACTAGTCAGGGCATGCCCTATGCCCTAGTCAGGGCATCCCCTAAGCCCTAGTCTGTTTGTTCCCTATTCCCTATTCAGGGCATTTCATATGCCCTATTCAGGGCATCCCCTATGCCCTATTCAGAGCCCTGCTTATGCCCTGGTCATGGAATCCCCTATGTCCTATTCAGGGCCCCGCTTATGACCTGGTCATGGCATTCCTTATGCCCTAGTCAGGGCATTCCCTATGTCCAAGTCAGGGCAGGCCCATGCCCTAGTCAGGACATGACCTATGTCAGCTTCCTGATTCCAGGAACTTTGCCATCCTTTAGCTACAGAAAGTGATATTGGTGTTGGAATAATAATTCCAGGAAATTACGGTAAAATTCTTAAATAATTGATTTAAAAGCAAGTGTAAAGTTTGGTTGGTTGGTTGGATTAAATTTGTTTAAATATTTTTTGAGAGGGGCCACAGTTTGTGCAAAATGGGAATTTTTATTGGATAAAAACCTCTTATCAAGGGGCTCTTTTGATCCGTGTAAAGACCTTGGTATAATGAGGTCTTAAATGATTTCTCACAAAATACCAACTCAAGGGGATGGGTGGACTGGCTTTCCTACAGAACTTATGCCTTGGTTTCAAGGAGAAGACAACTTACTAGTTTAAGTACTTACTCCAGGAAACTTGAAGAGATTCACGGTATGAAAGGGCCTCAGTACAATTATTGGAGTTATTTGCTGATATTCTTCACGGAATTGATGTTGGGGCCAGAATTATTAATAATACTATCAGACTTTAGCCATATATCACTTTTTTATGTTGAATGAACACTTGATAATTGATGGCAAGGGGTCTGGATTGATACTGAAAAATTACTGTGGATTAAATCACTTACAAAAAGGGTTGTTTATATACCTTTTTGGCTAATAAGACCTTATCAGGTCACGTAGAGAGGGTTGTGCTTGTATGCTGAGGACAGAAGGCTGGTCAGGGCTAGTTTGATACTTAGTTCTGGTGCTGTCAATCTTCCCACCTTGTCTATGTCATATTTCTTTGTGAAATAATTGTCAGAAGTTGTTTAAATTTTACTTTGTTATTTTTATGATTCAGACAAATTTCCTCATTTTGTATTAACTTCATTTGAGTGACATGGGTGGAAGTGGGTTTTGATAGATTCTACGGCATTTTCTGCACATGTTGGGAATTTTCAATAATTTTTAGGTTAACTCCTTGTTGTTTTTTGTGGTTCATAAAGATTGGGCAATCTAATTCACGTGACAACCTTCATTATTGTTTCCCACAATGTATTTGCTTTAAATTTTGATTTTAATATTTTTTATTCAATATTCTAAGGTTTCAGACATCCCTCTGTCCGGCAGTCAAGTTTTTACATATACAAGATGTATGCATGCAGGTTGTAGCCTGTTCCTGCGGTACCTGACTGTCAGGCTTAGTAAAATTTTGTTGAAGCGCGCAGGCTTGACAGCTTCCTGCGGGAATCTGTTGCCTGCGGCCGGTCAGTCATTTTGCATGCGGGCCTTTTGACATGCGCCTACATATCAAGTGTCAGGCGTGTGTACCCTTACTGTATGAATGCGGGGCTGCGGGCAGGAATTGTTACACAACACAAATCCACCTTTAACTCCTAAGATATACAAAACACCTCAATTCTGACTGAATTTTAAGTATGAAACCTATACATCGCATAATGTGTGAAATGTCAAAATGGCCAAAGGTGCCAGGGTGGTGCCGTGGTCTGTTGGTGTTTATGTTTAATAATTTTTAAAAAATGTAAGGAGTTAGAATTCAAGGGTGGGGTCAGTGAGTGACCCCACTCAATTTTGGGTGAAGAATCCATTTCTGTAATAATTTTCATGGATTTCTCACTCCTCTCAATTTTATTATTTTATTTCTGTTTTAAATCTGTTTTGACAGGTTGCTCTGTCCAAGTATCAAGCTGAAATATCCCCACTCCAAGATATGTCTATGTCTGAAAAACAAATTTTGGGGCTCAATGTCTTTTATTGGCTCTGTGATTTCTTAAGTGGATAGGTCCATCTGGAATGTTTTTTTCAGGTAACAATTCATCTTTTTCACCAGATTCTCCTTTGAATCTGACTAGATAGAGTCTGACATCTTTCCCATTTATCCTTTCTTTCTTGTCTTTAAGGATTTTGCTTATTTTTACTTTGTCTTTCTCAGTTTCATCTGCAATAGGAATTGCTGGTGACAGAGTGTGTTCTCCTCCTCAAGGATGGTAGTGTTTGACAAGGCTTCCTGGGAAGACTGGGTGCTTTCTGGAAAGTTCTGAAAGTATTATTGACTTAAAAAGGGGATTTATTTCAGCAAGGAGTGAGTAAAGAATAAAAGGGGAGATATGAATCAACAGCTTGAAAAGTACCGGACAGCGTGGAGACTCAAAGAAACAGAAGAAAGCAAAGAATGTGAGAATGGAAATAGATCAAGGTGGGAGTCTTGATTTTCAGCAAGGCATGAGCATGAGCTTTGGCGGCAGCGGGTGGTTTGAAGGTGAGGTTAGCTGGAGGTTGATCTTGAGGGTAGTGTTGCTCAAAGTTTGATGTAGATGGTAGCGTGGTGGATGAAGGTTAACAGCCTTCAGCCATGGTCTTGTGGGAACTTGACCAGTTGGCCAGGAGGTGACTAGAGTTGGCATATTGACAGCAGTAGACTTTTGAGAAGGCGCGCGTGTGGGATGTGACTATGACAAGACACAGCCCCAGTGGACAAAATGAAGAGATGAAAATACAAAATAGAATAAGAAATGAAATGAAAATAATCTGAAGAAATAAATTGAGGAATTAACGTGAGCATGAGCTTGAGAATGAGCTTGAATCCCAACAGCCTCCTTTGCTCAGATTATTCAGCAATATTCAGAGCGTTTAGTGCATTACGGAGAGCTATTTGGGGCACCAGATTTGTCAGAAAGTCCACTAGATTCTTCTTTGAGGATATCTTCTGAAGCTTGATGGAATTCTTGAGGATTTTGTTGCAAACATAGTGAAAACGTAGTTCCATATGCTTTGTGTGGAAGGTGGCGTGATTGGCTTGATTGAGCGCCAGCTTGATGCACCCCTCATTGTCCTCGTGAATGGTGGCTGATTTAGCTTCTTTGCTTGGCAAAAAATTGCTCATGAGCAATTTCACCCAGATCATCTCCTTGATAGCGTCGCCCAGCGCTTTGTACTTGGCCTCCGTGGTTGATAGTGATAAGGTGGTTTGTTTTCTGCTCTTCCAAGTGATGAAACTTCCGAACCATTGAGCAACCAAGCCTGAGATTGATTTTTGGGTTGTCAGACAAGTCCCCCAGTCGGTGTCAACATACGCCTTGAGATTAGCTGATGAGGGGGAAGACTTGAAGTGCAACCCACAATTAGGGCTGTGTTGAAGATATTGGAGGACGTGGAGAGCAGCTTGAAAGTGATGTAAGTTGGGCTTTAACAGGAACTGAGCAAGGTAATTAACTGCAAAGGTGATGTCCAGCCTTGTTCAGGTGCTGATGTGATTAATTTCCCCGAGGATCTTCCTATAGTTGGCGCCCAATTGGATGAACACATCATGATCTTCTTTGCTTGATGGGTAAAACTTGCCGTAAGGCTTGAAGGGAGTCAAGAACAATTTGTGAGCACAAAGGGAGTATTGCGCACAGACTTGCCCAATGTATGAGCCATGAGATAGCTTGAAGCTGTCCGGAAGGTGCGTGACATTAATTCCGAGTAGTAGAGAAGCTCAACCCAGATCCTTTATTTTGAACCTTGAGCTAAGTTGGCCAATGAATATGTCTGGCTGGTCACTGAAGACGGAAATGTCATTGAAATGGACGTAGAGGTAAGTTCTGTTCTTCCAGAATACGCATTGGTTGGCTTTGCTTCTGTGAAATTTGCAGCTTATCAGCCAGTTGCTGAGGGTTTCATACCAGGCCACAGGGGCCTGTTTGAGGCCTTAGAGTGCCTTTTTCAGATTGAGATACTTGCCAGGAGCCACGTCTATATGTGGAGGTGGAGTTAGGTAGACTTCTTCAAGAAGCAGGGCGTTCAGGAAGGCCGCTTTGACGTCAAATTTTTGAAATTTAAGCTTTAGATGAGCGACAAGAGAGATGAGCATTTGGAGAGAGGTCTTGTCCCCAGTGGGGGAAAAGGCGGAGGTGAAATGGACGCAGTATTGCTGGTTGAAACCCTGGACGCAAATTTGGGCTTTGAATTTGATGATCCTATTTTGATTGTCTTGTTTGGTTTGAAAGACCTGGATGCACTTAAGTGCCGACTTGCCATCAGGTAGAACGGCTTCTTCCCAGACTTGATAGTTGAGCAGATTCAAATCTTCTTTTCTCATAGCTTTGATCCATTCTTCTTGGTACTTGGAGGCAAGAGCTTCCTTAACAGAGGTGGGATTGGAATAGTTGTTGACAACAATGAGATAGATGGAGGGGAGTCCAATTCTAGAGTTTGGACACCAAGGATGAGGGATAATGCCAGCATGAGTAAGCCTGTTGTGGGAAGGTTTATGGATGGATGAGGGGATGTTGACAGCAGGATTATAAGGAGCAGGAGAGGGTTTGGAAGTGGGAGAAGTGGAAGCAGAGAGAGGCAAGGATTATGCAGGAGTGGAGGAAAATGTGGAGGAGGAGTTTGGTGAAGTGTCTATTGGAAAAGATGGGGGAGCAGTGGGAGTCAGTACAAGATAATCAGAGGTGTTAGAGGGAGAAAAGGGCTTGGACCTGGATGGAGAAGGAAATGAGAGTTAATCAAAGGACGAGCTGGCAGAGATTAAGATTCTGGAGGACTCCAGATCAAGCAGTCTAAATGAAAAGAAGTCATTGATGTAACCAAGCAGGATGGCTCTTTTGCTGGTGGGAAGGAGCTTGAATTTTTGGTTGAACTTGGGAATGACTGAGAAGGCGGCACACCCAAAAGGACATAGACAATTGAGATTGAAGGAGTGTTTGTACCAAGCTTTGTAGGGAATTAGGTTCCCACGGGATCTTGAAGGAAGGACGTTAAGGATGTGAGTGGCAGTGTTAACTGCCTCATCCCATAACTTCAGAGGAAGATTGCTTTGATTTAACAAACAGCAAGCCTTCTCCAAAATAAGCTGGTTTGACCTTTTGGCTAGGCCATTTTGTTGTGGGGTGTGAGGAGGTGAAAAGTGTTGAGAAATTCCTTTTTTGAGACGGAAGGAGTAGTTTGGATGAAATGAATTTGCTTCCATTGTTGGAAATCAGGAGCTTCACAGTGTGACCACATTGGCGTTTGGCTCAAGTGACAAAATCTTTGATGGCCAACAGAGAGTCACTCTTCTTCTTGAGGAGGGCAACAGATCGATAATCGGAGAATTGATCAGTTAAGGAAAGAAAGTAAGAGAAACCAGAGTTGGAGGTTATGGAGAAGGGTCCAACCACGTCAAGATGAACAGCTTCAAGGGGTTCAGATACTTTCTTGAATTTTTGGTTGAACAGAGTGGAGACTGAAAGTTTAACGGGCTTAAAAGGATAGTTTGATTTCAGCTGGGAGAAAACAAATAGGAGAAACAAAACTGAAGAAACACCTTAAAAAGACCAGATAGAGAGTTTAGTAGACAACAATGGTACTGAGAAGAGCTGAAGAGTCAAAAGAAGAAAAATTGGGCTGGCGTGGTGTTCTTGATGTGGTTGTGGAGTGAGCTTGCATTGTAGCGGTAGCTGGTTAGTTATCTTGAGTGGTATCTGTAGCTGGTGGTTGAAGTAGATGGTTGATGAGAGCAGTCAATGAGAGCTGGTGCTTGATTTTTTGGTAAGGTGATAAGGTGGTGGAGTGGAAGAGCGGGAATTCAGAATTGGAGTGTTGAAAGCGGTTTGTTTTGAAGGACGGGCCCGCAAAGGAATGAGATGAAATGGAAAAAGACAACTTGGAGATGCATAAAAAAGAGAACACACATAAAAAGGAATGAAAAGACGCAGAAGGATAAGAAAAATAATGAAATGGAATAAGCAAGTGAAGAATTGATTTGGGCATGCTTTTGAATCCCAACAGGCTCCCTTTCTCAAATCATTCTGATATTTTGAGGGCATCCAAGGCATGGAAGAGTGAAATTTGCGGTACAGGCTTGGTGAGGAAGTCCGCCAAATTCTTCTTGGAGGACACTTTTTGAAGCTTGATGGTGTTCTTGAGAATCTTGCTCCAGACATAGTGGAATCGCAACTCCATGTGTTTCGTGTGGAACGTAACGTGGTTAGCTTGATTGAGAGCCAGCTTGATACAGCCTTCATTATCCTCGCAGATGATGGCTGGTTTGGCTGCTTCTTCCGGCAAAAACTCGCTCATAAGTGACTTCACCCAGCTTAGCTCTTTGATAGCGTCACCCAGCGCCTTATATTCAGCTTTGGTGGTGGACAGGGACAGGGTTGGTTGCTTCTTGCACTTCCAAGTGACAATGCTTCAGAGCCATCTTGCAACCAACCCGGAGATCAATCTTCTAGTGGTGGGACAGGTTGCCCAGTAAGCGTTGACATAAGCTTCAAGTTGAGAGACGGAAGAGGAGGAGACAAAGTTGATTCCATGGTTTGGGGTGTGCTGGAGGTATTGAAGGATGTACAGAGACGTTTGGAAGTGATGCAGATTTGGCTTGACAAGGAATTGGGCAAGATAGTTGACAGCAAATGTTATGTTGCGCCTTGTGCATATGCTTATGTGATTCAGCTCCCCAACAATTTTCCTTTAATTGGCGCCTAATTGAAGAAAATCCTCATGGTCTTCTTTTCTCGAGGCGTATAGCTTTCCATGAGGCTTGAAATGAGTCAAAAAAGTTTTGTGAGACAGAAGCGAGTATTGTGCGCACACTTGTTTAATGTAGGAGCTGTGAGAAAGCTTGTAGCCATCCAAGAGGTGGCTGACTTTCATTCCAAGTAGCAGGGAGGCTGGCCCAAGGTCCTTTATTTTGAATTTGGAGCTGAGCAGACTGACAAATGCATCCAGTAGGTTGCTGAATATCGCAATGTCATCGACATGAATGTAAAGATAAGTGGAGTCCTTCCAGAACACACACTGGTCCGCCTCCCTCTTGTGGAAGCCTCAGTTAGTCAACCAGGAGCTGGGTGTGTCGCACCAGGCCACCAGTGCTTGCTTGAGACCGTATAGAGCCTTTTTTAGCTTGAGGTGCTTTCCATTGGTGATGGAGATGTAGGAAGGGGGAATAAGGTAGAATTCTTTGCGCAGCGGGGCGTTCAGGAAGGTGGCATTCACGTCGACTTGGTGGAACTTGAGCTTTATGTGGGCAGCAAGGGCGATTAGCATGCGCAGGGACGCCTTGTACCCAGTTGTTGAAAAGGTGGAGGTGAAGTCAATTCCGTACTGCTGGTTGAAACCTTGAACACAAATTTGTGCTTTGAATTCAACTATTTGATTTTGCTTGTTGCGCTTTGTTTGAAAGACCCAGACGCATTTAAGCCCTTGCTTGCCGTTGGGAAGAGTTGCCTCTTCAAAGACTTGGTAGTCAAGAAGGTTGAGCTCCTTGTGTTTCATCACTTTGAGCCATTCTTCTCAATATTTGGAGTTGAAGGCCTCCTGGACTGAGGTGGGGTCAGAGTAGCTGTTGTCAACAATAAGATAAATGGAAGGGATACCTATTTTTGAGTTAGGACAATGGGGATAGGGAATGATGTTGTTGTGCGTTGGCCTCTCATGAGAAAGCGGATGATTGGGGCAGGAGAGTTGATGACAGGAGAGGATGTGAGGGTGGAATCAGGAACAGGGGGAGAAGAGGCAGGCAGAGCAGCGGGAGAGTCCGGGGAAGAAGGGAGAGGAACAGAAGGGAGTTGCAAGGAGTATTTGGAGGGAGGGGGGGGAGAGGAAGATGGAGTTAGCATGAGTTTGGAGCCGGCAGAGTACGGAGATGAGTTGGATCCGGACAAAGAGGGGAAGGAGAGCTTGTCAAAAGACACATTGGCAGAGATGAAGATTTTGGAGGAATCTGGATCAAGCAGCCTGTATGACAAGAAGTCATTGACGTACCTAACCAGAATGGCTCTTGTTTTGTTGGGGAGAAGTTTGAAAGTTTGATTTGATTTGGGAATGACAGCATAGGAGGCACATCCAAAGGGTTGTAAGCAGTTAAGATTGAATGGTTGTCCATGCCAGGCCTTGTAAGGGACAGTGTTGCCGCGGGAACTTGAAGGGAGAACATTGAGAATGTGGGTAGCGGTGTTCACAGCCTTAACCTAGAATTTGAGAGGTAGATTGCTTTGATTTAGCAAGCATCAAGCCTTCTCCAAGATAAGGCGGTTCCCTCAGCTACCTCCCCTCTTAGGAGTCACTGACTGGTAAGACTCAGACCCTCCAAAGTCTCTTGGCACAATCATCTCTAATCTTTACGTCTTGTTCTTTCTGTCCATATCTTCAAGATCATTTCCCGCGTCCTCTTTATCCAATCTCTATTGTCCTTCTCATTTTCTACTCTGACAACGCCGCCTTTCTCAACTTTCATCAGGCCCAAGCTGTAGGACCTCTTCTCATCTCCTTCTCTCTTCTCAAATTACTTTCTGTCTAGATCCTGAATTTCTCATGTTCCCTTATTTCTTTCACAGCTAATGCTGGTTTTGAGTCATCAAGAAATATAGGTCTATCTTATCAAACCTGCTACAAGAAACACGAAAACTTCCTACATATGTAATAAATGTTCCCGTGGATAGTAGACAGTCTAAAAATACATAATATTATATAAAAATACATAAATAATCCTTATAAGTATTTTTTATTTAATATAATTCAAAGTACCAAGAATTTAAAAAATAAGAAAATGACAAATTCTAAAAATATATTAACATACTTTAATACACTTTTATGAGAATTACTAGACATCAATATCTTTGTGACATACTAAGGAAACTAGTAATGTAAAAATATTACATGAAATCACATGACTTAAATTTTTAGTAATTATCTTAGTAAATCAACTGGAACTCTAAAATAAGGAGTAAAATCAATATTATGAATTTTACTCCAGTTATATAATACATAATGAGAACTTACCTGACATCAAGATGTCCGAAGAAATGTCTATTAATATAATTATTAAATTACTGGGAACATTTACTAAGTATAATTAATTAAAAAATACATAAATAGGACAGATTAGTGTTATTCACACGTCCTAATGTCTATTATAAGGTGGAATAATCCCCATACCCTGAGGAATTAGATGCTACCCGTGCTATACCACCAAATACACATGAAAGGCTAACCCTGGTTACCCTGCTAGCCTTAGTGTCCGTCCCTTTGAGCACCTACAACCCTCAGAAGGACAATATTGGGACTCCAAAAGCTATAAATAAAGAGATCTTTTGAGGATATTGATGGGCAGAGACCCAGTTATGTTCATATCCAGACGCCGTGCCAAGGTAATCAAATACTTATAAGAGATAAGTAAGTGATTTATGGCAATGTCTGATCAGTAATATCCGTCCTCAACCTCTTTTTATCAATCAAAACTGCTGAACAACCTTGTAACCCCAGTATACAGGTTTAACCCATCAGTACACATCTCAAACAGATACCCAAAGGATTTAATAATATACCAGTAAGTTTTATTATACTTTCTCTGTTGTGGTAGCTTGGCTACAAGGCCCTGCAACTACACTGTGTTTTTTATGTACATATTATCTTTGGGTAAAATAATCTTTAAACTAAAGAGCCCAAAGTAACCAGGACTACGTGTTTTCATACTGAAATCCCTGAAGAGAGGTGTTAAAGATCCCCAATATAATTGTGGACCCTCTATAAAAATATTTAATAATAAATTTATTCATATTGGTTTAAAACAATAAACAATAACCAAACCACATAACCTTGCAATAAGCTTAATCCAAATATTTTACGGATTTTTGCTGCATTTATTAAATAATATATTTATTATTTAATCTATCACCTCTGGTAGCTAAAGGATAGCAAGGGTCTTGGCATCCAGGAGGCTGACAAAAAGTAAGGATAATAAGTATTTCTAATTATTTTTATGTAGAATCTCTGGTCCAAAGAAATAAATTAATTAAAAAATAATAACTCAGCAATATTTCCCAGCCAGACCCCTAGGTATCAGCTACCTGAATCCAGGAATTTTGCCTTCCTTTAGCTAAAGCAAGTGATATTGGTGTTGGAATAATAATTCCAAGATAATTACGTTAAAATGCTCAAATAATTGATTTAAAAGCAAGTGAAAAGTTTGGTTGGTTTGGTTGGATTAAATTTGTTTAAATATATATTTTTCAAGAGGGGCCACAGTTCATGCAAACTGGGGATCTTTATTGGATAACAACCTCTCTTCAAGGGGCTCTTTTGAACCGTGTTAAGGCCTTGTTATAATCAGGTCTTAAATGATTGCTCACAAAAGACTAACTCAAGGGGATGGGTGGACTGGCTGTCTTTCATCACTTATGCCTGGGTGCAAGGAGGAGACAACTTACTAATTTAAGTGATTACTCCAAAAAGCTTGCAAAGATTCACGGTTGGAAGGGTTAAAAGAGAATTATTGGGGTTTTTTGCTGATATTCTTCACAGAATCAATGATGGTGCCAGAATTATTAATAATACTATAAGACTATAGCCATTTATCACTTGTTTATCTTGAAAAAACACTTGATCACAGATGGCAAGGGGTCTGTATTGATATTTAAAAATTACTGTGTTATAATTATGGCCAGCAATTAGCTTAGGCAAATGAGCAGTATTTAAAGCAAAAGAAATGCTGGACACTGTGTGTCAATAATGGCTAATGGGGCTCTCACAATGGGGCAATATGTTGGATGAATTCGATTGGATGATGAATGAATGATGGAAAACAGCAGGGAGAAGAGCTCCTTAAGTACAAAAGATTGGCCTCTTGTGAGCCCATGATACAACAAGCCAAAAGGCAAATTTTCCGCCCCAAAAGAGCTCTACAGGCTCTACAAGCCTTGTTACTTGGTTTGGACTACATCAGCCCACATGGCATCAGTCCCTGAACCCTTACGACCAGCCTATTCCGGTCCATTCTGGTGTTTCCACCGTTACGGGGCTGAACCAGCCCCTTTGCTGTTCAATCCCCTGGCTGGTTGTCTATTACAACCGGCCCTGATGGCCTTATTACCTCTGTTACGGGCTGGTTGCCTCATGCATCCAGCCCCTGGCCCCTCAAATGGGCCAGGTGGGACCCAGGGCTCACCTGGGTCCGGTTTCAATCTCACATGGGGGGGGGTGTAGCCGGCGGACATGCCGCCCCCCCCCTCTTTCTCTCAATTCCCTGGTGGGGGCGGTCAAATCCCCTCACCAGGGGCCCTGGGGGTCGATACCCCCAGGGCGTCGTCAAGGTAAGGATGGCTGGGGGGTGGTCAGATCCCCCCTGGCCCGTCGCTCCTCCCCCTTGGTAAAGGGGGGGGGAGAGCGCCCCTCGTCACCTCTTCGCTACAAGGTGGGAGGGTGATCAAAATCCCCCCCACCGTCCGGTCGCTACACTCGCGGCCGGCGCCGCCACCTCCCTGGGCAAGGGGGTGGTCAGGTCCCCCCTGCCCTGACCGACCGCGTCATCGCGGCCGGTCGCTGGCTGGTTCAACCCAGCCAGCCTGCCCCCTCCCCCTCGCGACGGCGAGCGAGGGGAGGGGGAGCGAGCCGGGGCCGCGAGCCCCGGCTCCGCGGCGCTGGTCGCCGGTCGCGACCAGCCGGGCCCGCGCGGAATCGCACCGCGCGGGATCCCTCGGCCGCGCAACAGCCCCGCGCGGGCCGTCGGGCCCCGCGTGGGCCGTGCCGAGGAACACAGGCGGCCCCGAACGGGCAGCGACGCGAGCAGCGGCCCCGGGTGGGCCGCGACACTGGCGGCGGCCCCAATGGGCCGCCCCAAGCCCGAAAACTGAGAAAAACATACTTTGGCGGGCCAGCCCGTCTGGCCAAGTATGTCCAAAATAAACCTTGGGCCCAATTATGCCCATACAAGCCCATCTGGCTGTATCTGCCCATATACCCCACCGGGCCCGTTAGGGCCCGTGTACCAATAGGCCTATTTCACGCATTTTGAGGCCAGTTTCCCCAAATCCGTGACATCCACATGGGCCCGTATGGTCCGTGTGTGTGTCCAATGGGCCTTAGAGGCCCATTTGTGCATCCCATTTGGATTACACTTATACGTAGCACCCGCGTAAGTGCGTACGTATTTTAACACACCCCCTTAATCCAAAAGGGGTGACATCCGCATATTAGTCACAAAGCCTTGATGCTTTTTTCTGTCTAATGCCTTAGTCAAGATATCCGCAATCATTGCTCCAGTGGGCATGTACCTCAACACAATCTCTTTGCAGTTAACTGCATCGCGAATATAGTTATAGTGGACATCAATATGTTTTGTTCTTGAATGGAACACTTGGTTTTGCGCCAACGCAATGGCACTCTGGTTATCGGAATACAACAATGCAAACCCTTGTGGTTTATGTGTGTCCTCTAAGACTTTTCTCAACCATTTTGCTTCCTGTGAAGCTGCTAAGTAAGCTCTATACTCAGCCTCTGTTGATGAAAGACTTATTGCCGACACCTTCTTGGACATCCATGACACCAGATTCTTACCTAAAAAGAATACAAAACCACTTGTTGATTCCCTAGTGTTACCATCTGCCCAACTTGCATCGGAATAACCAACCAAATCAAAGTTTGCTGACTTTGTAAACAACAGTCCCAGACTGTGTGTTCCTTTAAGATACCTCATAACTCTCTTAAACGCTGACCAATGCCTCATGCTTGGCTTCTCTAAGTGTTGCGACAAGACCCCAATTGCAAACGCAATATCGGGCCTTGTACACTGCCCCAAATAATTAAGCGATCCGAAAGCTGACCTGTAGTCATTCCCTGATTGAACAAACTCCAGATACTCCTCATCTGTAGACTTCTCTAAACGAATGTTTGACTGCATAGGAGTACCAAACTCCTTTGCATCCTCTAAGCCGTATTGCTTAAGAAGAGCTGCCACATAATGGTTCTGGTCTAACTTAATACCATTCTTGCTCTTGCTGACTTTCATTCCAAGCACCTGTTGCGCCAGACCAAGATCTTTTATCTTGAATTCCTTTTTGAGTGTCTCCATGACTCTCTCTTTACCATCACCAATAATGATAATGTCATCGACCCATACAAACAAAATTGCATCCTTCCTCACAAAAAGGCAAGGATCGGCCTCAGACGTCTTAAAACCAATCTCTATCAGTTTCTCACTCATGGTGTTATACCATGATCTAGCTGCTTGCTTCAATCCATACAGGGATCTACACAGCTTGAGGACATATTCCCCTTTATCTGCCGAAAGAAAAGTTCTAACACAGATTTTCTTCATGGTTTCTGGTTTAGTCTCTACTAACCATTCACGAAAACCATCAGGAATCGACATATAAACAGTCTCCTCCTCTCCAAGTTTTGCATTCAAGTATGCTGTTACAAAATCAGCTTGTCTGATTTCTTCACCCAACTCCACTGCCAGAGCAATGATGTACCTGAAGGTGGACAGCCTTCCAGTTGGTGAGAAATTTTCTTGGTAATCAATACCCTCTCTCTGCTTGAAGCCCTGTGCAACACATCTAGCCTTGAACCTTTTCAAAACTCCGTTTGTGTCAAACTTCTTGTTTAACACCAATCGAGACCCCACAATGGTCTTTCCTTTTGGAACAGAATCCCGCTTAACCACTTCAAAGACACTATTATTCTCTAGAGAATCAAATTCCTCAAAAATAGCACTCTTCCAGTTGGCTCTCTCATCAGAATTCATAGCTTGGCCAAAGCTATTTGGGTTAACCCTGTTACCCATTTCTGAACTCAACTCCAGGACTTCATTGAGCATACACTGTTCCTGAAATGTATCTTCCTCATATCCTGCGGCAGCATAATGGGATCTCCACTCCCCGTACCTGTCAACTGGTACTCTAACCCTACCACTCCTTCTAACCGGAGGTGGAGGCTCATCAGGTTCTGATTCCACAGAATCACCTGAAGCGGGTACTGAACCCTCTTGTGGCACGTCTGCCACCTCTTCATCTTCTGGAACCACATGTTCCACAGCTTTTGCTGGTGAAATAGGTGCTAATTCTATTTCTTGTTGTGGCTTAATCACAACAACATCTTCACTCCTTTTGAGTGGAAAGGTACTTTCATCGAATTTTACATCCCTGCTACGGATAACCTTTCTTGTCCCTGGACAATAGATCCTATAAGATTTACTTATTAAATCATAGCCTACAAGTGCCCCTGTTCTGGCTCTAGGGTCTAATTTTCCGACCATTTCATTATGGTGGACACTATAATACACCAAGCAACCAATTGTTCTTAGGTGTGATGTTTTGGGGTACAACTTCCAAAACTGATAATGGGGACACTTCCCATTAACACTTACAATGTTGTGCAACAGACACACCGTACACATCAACTCAGCCCATAAGAACTTTGGCAGACCAGATTGAGACATAATAGTTCTGACTTTGTCCAGTAAAGTCCTATTCATTCTCTCAACTATTCCATTATTTTGTGGAGTACTTGCAGTAGTGACTATATGAATGATACCATAATCTTTCAACAGCCTCCCAAACTCTTTACTCACGAATTCACCCCCTCCATCAGTAATAACCCTCTTGATCTCCTTCATCAGACCATTCTGTTTCCAGACTTTGAAGATTACAGAAACCTCCTCTGTGGTCTGATCCTTAGATCGAATCGGTTTAACCCAAACATAATTAGTTGCAGTATCAACTAAATTGATGAAGTATCTTGCCCCACCAAGGGACTCTGGAGTGAATGGCCCTCCCAAATCAATGGAAAATTCCTCTCTAGGAACATCTGTGTGATCTCTACTCTTAGAGAACACATTTCTAGTCTTGGCCCCCAAGGTACAACTCTCACAGTTGCTGTCCTTTACCTTATGGCCACTTCTATTGTGAGAAACAGTGCTCAGAGCTGAGAATTTGAACAAGCTTGCACACAGAAGCTTATTCCGAACTTGTCCACTAAGAACAGTTCTCCCATTCATATCAATAACAAACCTATCTCCTTTAAGATAACGAATTTGGAAACCTTTTTTCCATAACACCCCAAGAGACACAAGGTTGTAAGGCAACTCTGGTACATAGAACACTTTATCAAAAGTAATTTGGAAACCCAGTTGATTTGCAAGAATAACTTTTCCAATTCCTTTAATCTGAATTGTTCTGCCTTTCTGACCAATATTTACAACCCCATCATAATCACTAAGATTTGAAAATAAATTTGGTTCAAAAAACATGTGATCTGTACAACCAGAATCGATCAAAACAAGAACATCCTCCTTCAATCCTCCTAGTAGGAAAGAAGCTTTATCAGTCACTGATAAGTTCTTATCTTTGAGGTTAAGATTACTCACTTCATAATCAATCAAGTCCATTTCTTGATCCTCATCGATTTTGGCCTTCTTGTTGGGACCTTCTTCCACAACAGCCTCTTCAATTGGAGCATCCAACGCCACCATTGCAACGTTTTCAGTTGTGAGATTGACCTCCTTGTCATCCCCTTCGGACTTCTTCCTTTTCTTGGCCTCCTTGCAGTCCTTAGCATAGTGACCCTTATTCTGACAATTGTAACATAAGACCTTGGACAAATCCTTTTTCGCCTTCTTGCGAGATTTTCCAGTCTTTCCAACTAGGGCTGTTCCAGAACCCCCCTTCATCTTGAATTGAAGGTCATCCTTTTCAATCCTTTTAAGCACATCCTCCTCCCCAGGAAGAGGATCCAATTGAGAAATGATTCTGACTAAGGAATCAAACTCTTTTGGCAGCTTTTGAAGGATTAAGAGTGACAAACACTCTGGATCCATGTTAAGTCCAGATGACTTGAACTTGGCTATACTAGACCTAGCCTCTGCCACAAACTGTTTACAATTCGAATATTGTAACTTGAACAGTTTATTAAAGGCTATACCCTTCTGGTGAACAGAATCACCAGCATACTTGGACTTAAGCAGCTTCCAAAGGATGCTGCCCCTCCTCCTCTCATCTTCCCTAAGAGTATCGGCAACCCATGTCACATGATTCTCATCAAGATGCCTAAGGATCAGATGGTAAGACTTCTTCTCCACTTCTGAACTGATCAGAGTGTCATCTGCATCCATAATTTCCCCACAGCAGATGTTATCCAGCTCACTATCCATAAGGACAGCCCAAGCATTATAGTTCTGACTATTCAGAACTATTTTGGTAGAGCTAACATCAGGGATATAGGACATCTTCTTGGAAAACTTGAGGTCTTTGAGGTTCTCCAAAGTAAGGTACAAAGGTCTAGATGGCTTGGAAGTAATGATGATGTTGGTACTGATAATGTGTTATAATTATGGCCAGCAATTAGCTTAGGCAAATGAGCAGTATTTAAAGCAAAAGAAATGCTGGACACTGTGTGTCAATAATGGCTAATGGGGCTCTCACAATGGGGCAATATGTTGGATGAATTCGATTGGATGATGAATGAATGATGGAAAACAGCAGGGAGAAGAGCTCCTTAAGTACAAAAGATTGGCCTCTTGTGAGCCCATGATACAACAAGCCAAAAGGCAAATTTTCCGCCCCAAAAGAGCTCTACAGGCTCTACAAGCCTTGTTACTTGGTTTGGACTACATCAGCCCACATGGCATCAGTCCCTGAACCCTTACGACCAGCCTATTCCGGTCCATTCTGGTGTTTCCACCGTTACGGGGCTGAACCAGCCCCTTTGCTGTTCAATCCCCTGGCTGGTTGTCTATTACAACCGGCCCTGATGGCCTTATTACCTCTGTTACGGGCTGGTTGCCTCATGCATCCAGCCCCTGGCCCCTCAAATGGGCCAGGTGGGACCCAGGGCTCACCTGGGTCCGGTTTCAACCTCACATGGGGGGGGGTGTAGCCGGCGGACATGCCGCCCCCCCCCTCTTTCTCTCAATTCCCTGGTGGGGGCGGTCAAATCCCCTCACCAGGGGCCCTGGGGGTCGATACCCCCAGGGCGTCGTCAAGGTAAGGATGGCTGGGGGGTGGTCAGATCCCCCCTGGCCCGTCGCTCCTCCCCCTTGGTAAAGGGGGGGGGGAGAGCGCCCCTCGTCACCTCTTCGCTACAAGGTGGGAGGGTGATCAAAATCCCCCCCACCGTCCGGTCGCTACACTCGCGGCCGGCGCCGCCACCTCCCTGGGCAAGGGGGTGGTCAGGTCCCCCCTGCCCTGACCGACCGCGTCATCGCGGCCGGTCGCTGGCTGGTTCAACCCAGCCAGCCTGCCCCCTCCCCCTCGCGACGGCGAGCGAGGGGAGGGGGAGCGAGCCGGGGCCGCGAGCCCCGGCTCCGCGGCGCTGGTCGCCGGTCGCGACCAGCCGGGCCCGCGCGGAATCGCACCGCGCGGGATCCCTCGGCCGCGCAACAGCCCCGCGCGGGCCGTCGGGCCCCGCGTGGGCCGTGCCGAGGAACACAGGCGGCCCCGAACGGGCAGCGACGCGAGCAGCGGCCCCGGGTGGGCCGCGACACTGGCGGCGGCCCCAATGGGCCGCCCCAAGCCCGAAAACTGAGAAAAACATACTTTGGCGGGCCAGCCCGTCTGGCCAAGTATGTCCAAAATAAACCTTGGGCCCAATTATGCCCATACAAGCCCATCTGGCTGTATCTGCCCATATACCCCACCGGGCCCGTTAGGGCCCGTGTACCAATAGGCCTATTTCACGCATTTTGAGGCCAGTTTCCCCAAATCCGTGACATCCACATGGGCCCGTATGGTCCGTGTGTGTGTCCAATGGGCCTTAGAGGCCCATTTGTGCATCCCATTTGGATTACACTTATACGTAGCACCCGCGTAAGTGCGTACGTATTTTAACATACTGTGGATTAAATCACTTAAAAAAAGGGTTGTTTATATACCTTTTTGGGTAACAAGACCTTCTCAGGGAACATAGAGAGGGTTGTGCTTGGATACTTACGCTAAAATGCTTTTAAGGACTAGTTTGGCATGTAGTTCTGTTGCTGTCAATCTGCCAGCCTTTTCTTTCTCTGTGAAATAATTGCCAGAAGGTGTTTAAATGTTAATTTGATAATTTTATGATTCAGACACATTTCCTCATTTTGTATTAATTTGTTTTGAGTGACATGGGTTTATTTGTGAATTAGTAGATTCTACGGCATCTTCTGCACATGTTGGGAATTTTTAATAATTTTTAGGTAAACTCCTTGTTGTGTTTTGTGGTTCATAAAGATTTCGAAATCTCATTTCTGTGACAACCTTGATTATTTTTTCCCACAATTTATTTGCTTTATATTTTGATTTTCATATTTTTTCAATATTCTTAGGTTTAAGAAATCCCTCTGTCCCGCAGTCAAGTTGTTACATATACATGATGTATGTATGCAGGTTGTAGCCTGTTCCTGCGGTACCTGACTGTCAGGCTTAGTACAATTTTGTTGACGCACGGAGGCTTGACAGCTGCCTGCGGGAATTGGTTGCCTGCGGCTGGTCAGTCATTCTTTTGACATGCGCCTACATATTGAGTTTCAGGCGTGTGTACCCTTACTGTATGAATGGGGGGCTGCGCGCGGGAATTGTGACACAACCCAAATCCACCTGCAGCTCCTAAAATATACACAACACCCCAATTCTGACTGAATTTTAGGTGTGAAACCTATACATGGCATAATGTGTGAAATGTTAAAATGGCGAAAAGGTGCCATAGTGGTGTTGTGGTCTGTTGGTCATTTTTTTTAATAAATATTAAAAAATGTAAGGGTTCAGTGAGTGACCCTACTCAATTTTGGGTGGGGAATCCATTTCTGTAATAATTTTCATGGATTTCTCACTCCTTCTAATTTTATTATTTTATTTCTGTTTTAAATCTGCTTTGACAGGTTTCTCTGCCCAAGTAGCAAGCTGACACCCTATGCCCTATTCAGGGCATCCCTTCTTCCCTAGTCAGAGCATCCCCTATGCCCTATTTTGGGCATACCTTTGCCCCTATGCCCTAGTCAGGGCATTCCCTTTTCCCTACTCAGGGCATTCCTTATGCCCTAGTCAGGGCATTCCATATTCCCTACTAAGGGCATTCCTTATGCCCTTGTTAGATCATTCCCAATGCCCTAGTCAGGGCATTCCCAATGCCCAAGTCAGGACATTGCCAATGCCCTATTCAAGGCATTCCCAATGCCCTATTCAAGGCATTCCCAATGCCCTAGTCAGGGCATTCCCAATGCCCTAGTCAGGGAATTCCCGATGCCCTAGTCAGGGCATTCCCAATGCCCTAGTCAGGGCATTCCCAATGCCCTAGTCAGGGCATTCCCAATGCCCTAGTCAGGGCATTCCCAATGCCCTAGTCAGGGCATTCCCAATGCCCTAGTCAGGGCATTCCCAATGCCCTAGTCAGGGCATTCCCAATGCCCTAGTCAGGGCATTCCCAATGCCCTAGTCAGGGCATTCCCAATTCACTAGTCAGGGCATTCCCAATTCCCTAGTCAGGGCATTCCCAATGTTCTAGTCAGGGAATTCCCAATGCCCTAGTCAGGGCATTCCAAATGCCCTAGTCAGGGCACTCATAATTCCCTAGTCATGGCATTCATAAAGCCCTAGTCAGGGCATTCATAATGCCCTAGTCAGGGCATTCCCAATGCCCTAGTCAGGGCATTCCCAACGCCCTAGTCAGGGCATTCATAATGCCCTAGTCAGGGCATTCATAATGCCCTAGTCAGGGCATTCATAATGCCCTAGTCAGGGCATTCCAAATGCCCTATTCAGGGCATTCATAATGCCCTAGTCAGGGCATTCCCAATTCCCTAGTCAGGGCATTTCCAATGCACTAGTCAGGGCATTGCATATGCCATAGTCAGGGAATTCCCTATGCCCCAGTCAGGGTATTCCCCATGCCCTAGTCAGGCCATTTTCTATGACCTAGTCAGGGAATGCCCTATGCCCTAGTCAGAGCATGCCCTATGCCCTATACGGGGCATGCCCTTTGCCCTATACAGGGCATTCCCTTTGCCCTATACAGGGCATGCCCTATGCCCTATTCAGGGCATGCCCTATGCCCTTTTCAAGGCATGCCCTATGCCCTATTCAGGGCATTTCCTTTCAGCTGGCTACTATTCAGAAACAACTGAATAAAGTCTCAAAAAAATAGAATATGGAAATTATGAAATAATGAAATAAAAATGAAAAATAAAAATAAAATCAAGAAATAAAACCTTAAACTTTAATAAATCCAAAAATATTATTGAAGAAATTAATTTTTGGTGCAAATTTAGGGGGGGTTACCCACTGGCATCACCCCCAAAAGTTACTTGTTCAGGTAGAACCATAGTTCACCTGTGTACCCTCTGCAACCGCATGAAGAAGCTACATCACGCACCTGCCAGAGGCATAACCCCAGCAACTGCCCAAAGAAGGCATGGCACGCTTTTTTCCATAGCCCTGCACGCAGCCTCATAACCTCTGCAATTGCACAAAGAAGCTTAGGTATGAAACCTATACATGGCACAATGTGTGAAATGTTAAAGTGGCAAAAAGGTTCCATGGTGGTGTCGTGGTCTGTTGGTAATTTGTTTAATAAATATTAAAAAATGTAAGGAGTTAGAATTCAAGGGTGGGGTCAGTGAGTGACCCTACTCAATTTTGGGTGGTAAATCCATTTTTGTAATAATTTTCATGTATTTCCCATTTCTTCTAATTTTATTATTTTATTTCTGTTTTAAATCTACTTTGACAGGTTTCTCTGTCCAGGTAGCAAGGTGACACCCTATTCCCTAGTCAGGGCATTCATAATGTCCTAGTCAGGGAATTCCCAATGCCCTAGTCAGGGCATTCCCAATGCCCTAGTCGGGGACTTCATAATGCCATAGTCAGGGCATTCATAATGCCCTAGTCAGGGCATTCATAATGCCCTAGTCAGGGCATTCCAAATTCCCTAGTCAGGGCATTCATAATGCCCTAGTCAGGGCATTCCCATTGCCCTAGTCAGGGTATTCCCAATTCCCTAGTCAGGGCTTTCCCAATTCCCTAGTCAGGGCATTCCCAATGCCCTAGTCAGGGAATTCCCTATGTCATAGTCAGGGAATTCCCTATGCCCCAGTCAGGGTATTCCAATGCCCTAGTCAGGCCATTTGCTATGCCCTAGTCAGGGAATGCCCTATGCCCTAGTCAGAGCATGCCCTATGCCCTATACAGGGCATGCCCTATGCCCTATTCAAGGCATGCCCTATGCCCTATTCAGGGCATGTCCTGTCAGCTGGCTACTATCCAGAACCAACTGAATAAAGTCCCAAAAAAATAGAATATGGAAATTATGAAATAATGAAATAAAAATGAAAAATAAAATTAAAATTAAGAAATAAAACCTTAACCTTTAATAAATCCAAAAATATTATTGAAGAAATGTATTAGTAGTGCAAATTTAGGGAGGGTCACCCACTGGCACCACCCCCAAAAAGTTACTTGGTCAGGTAGAACCATAGTTCACCTGTGTACCCTCTGCAACCGCATGAAGAAGCTACATCATGCACCTGCCAGAGGCATAACCCCAGAAACTGCACAAAGAAGGCACTGCACGCTTTTTTCCATATCCCTGCATGCAGCCTCATAACGTCTGAAATTGCACAAAGAAGCTATGGTATGCATGGGCCCCGCATTCAAGCGCAAGCCTGGATTGGAAGCTAGTCAGAAACTACCACGCACGGAGGTTGCTACCTGTTTCCAGCCCAGCAGGTAGAGGACAGACTACCTTGCGCGGGATTATAGAGACCGTCCAGACCATTGCGCAAGGCAACCAGCCAGCTCACTGGACAGCCCCCCTCTCTCAAATCAGAAACTTGATGTAGGGTACCACCTATAAACCCTAAAGCCCTGTTCCACACCACATCAGGCCCAAAGAGCGCCACCACGTGGTATGGAATATTATGAAAACAGATAAAACAACAAAGAATCCGTAAAAATGGGCCCTGCACCCTTTTTAAAAATATATCAAAGGTTGTTAGGGCCCCTGTAAAGGGGCCTGTACAGTAGGTTTGGACCCAAAAGGGTACATTTTAATTACTTTAACACCCTGAGAGTGTTTACAAAGGATAAAAAGAGGCCTAGCTTTTTGCTAGATGGCACACAATATAGAAAAAACCCATACAACACCCCCTTGTGTCCCTGGTAACTAAAACTGTATGTAACTAAACATTAATAGGAGTGTACTGTGCAATTAAGTGACTGTAAAACATACCAATATGGACACAAGAGCCTCAGACTCAAAATAGTCTTGCAGAATGGGGTCCCCAGATTATGTGTTAAAGCACCTGTATTCAGAAAACCATGGCTTATATTTTGAATAATACTTCTTTGGTAGATACAATGAGGTCATTAAGGGTACAGAAACATGTATCAAGCCCACGTATGATGACATAAGGCTTGCTTTACCTCTGTAGTGACCAGCACACGTCTAGAAAAACAAACTGATGGCTCCCGGGCCTCAGCACTAGCCTGGGCCACCCTCTTTGGCTTTTAAAAGTGTTGATTATTTTTCTTGATTGTTCTCAAAGATTTTTCATTTGTTGTCTGTCTCTTTCCTTATTCCTTTATCATCTATCTCTACTGGATTATCTCCCAGTTGCCGTAGTCTTTGTACTCCTGTGATCCCTTTGTCTTAACTACTCACGCTTCTGTTACTCAACTTTCACAACTTACAACTCTCAACGGGTAAAGGCACCGCGGTTCCGTCTAAATCACCTGACTACAAACTCCATTATTCCACCACCCAAGTCAGTCAAGTTGAAGTTGGATATTGCTCAAACATCACCAGTGAAGACACTGGATCAACTTTAAGGCAACAACCATCCTAACAATACAAACGTAGGTATTTGCTAGACCATCAACTCATCATCAGCATTGAGGAACGCTGGTTGTGTTTATCAGTGCGGTTGTGTGGATGTACTTAGACAGCTCTTTAGCTGTTAGTGCGCGTAACTATACTTAGTCTTCTTAGAGGCCATAACCAGGCCTGTAGACTTACGTTTGCCTTTTGGTATTTTCAAGGATTCTCTTTCTGTCATTTCATTTTCTGGTTTCAATCACTTCTTTTCTATGATTCTTTTTCTCTGTTTGACTCTTTGTGAAATGACAGCTAGGTCTAGGTTTTTAACCTATCTTAATTCTTTTCAAAAAGGACTGTACCATGAGAGGACCCAAACAATATAAATAAAGGCTCTTCCCCCAGCCATTTCTAACTCATTAATCCAGTAATATAGTCATTATTGCTTCATATATTTTTGTCCTCAAGCCATCAAACTGTTATAAGAAAATAGTGTGTGATACTGGACCACTTTCTGATAAAGGTATAGACAAAACTCTTGAATCATCACTTTTTGGCCAAAATCAATATCCAACCATTAAACCTGCCTCAGCACCAGCTCCAGCACTCTGAATCCATGCATAGTGGTCCATCCATCAAGCATAAGTTCAGATCTAGACCTAGAAACTGATCCTGCTGACTTATATTGTTTTTGTAGGTTCTACATAACCCAAACCCTAATGAAGTTACACACAGCCTTCTTGAAAGGAGTCCTTGTAAACCCCACAGGAACCATAATTTCACCTATATTGTACTTAAAAGACATATACCTGTGTTCTGGAGGTTTTGTAAACCCCATTAAGGTCTTGGCCCCTCCTTTTAAGTTTATTAATATAATTATATGATTAAATTTAACACTTTTAGCCAAAATATATCTCTGGAATTTTTTAAAATTTTTAATCTAAAGTTTTCATCACCTCTAGTATCTAGAAAGAGCTAGGTCCTTGGCATCTAGTAGGCGGACATTCCCTATGCCCTAGTCAGGGCATTGTTTATTCCCTAGTCAGGGCATACCCTATGCCCTAGTTAGGGCATCCTGTATAAACTAGTTAGGGCATCCCCTATGCCCTAGTTAGTGCATCCACTATGCCCTAGGCAGGGCATGCTCCATGCCTTTTTCAGGGAATGCCCCATGCTCTTTTCAGGGCATCTCCTATACTCTAGTCAGGGCATCCCCTATGCCCTAGTTCAGGCATACCCTATTCCCCAATTATGGCATCCCCCCATGCCCTAGGCAAGGCATCCCCTACGCCCTTGTCAAGGCACCTCTTATGCCCTTGTCAGGGCATCCCTTGTAAGGGTATTCCCTATGCCCCAGTTTTTGCATGCCCTATGCCCTCTTCAGGCCATGCGCAATGCCCTGGTCAGGCATGCCCTATGCTATATTTGGGCATGCTCTATGCCCTAGTCAGTGCATTCCCTATGCCCTAGTCAGGGCATCCCTTATGGCCTAGTTAGGGCATCACCTATGCCCTTGTTAGGGCAACCACTATGTCCTTGTTAGGGAATCCCTATGCCCAAGTTAGGGCATCCCCTATTCCCTAGTTAGTGAATCCCCAATTCCCTAGTTAGGGCATCCCCTATTCCCTATTTAGGGAATCCCCTATGCCCTAGTTAGGGAATCCCCTATGCCCTAGTTATTGAATCCCCTATGCCTTTGTTAGGGCTTCCCCCATTCCCTACTTAGGGAATCCCTTATGCCTTAGTTAGGGGATCCCCTACGCCCTTTTAAGGGCATCTCCTATATTCTAGTCAGAGCATCCCCTATGCCCTAGTTAGGGCATACCCTATTCCCTAGTTATGGCATCCCCCATGCCCTAGGCAGGACATCCCCTTTTCCCTAGTCAGGGAATCCCCTATGCCCTAGTCAGAGAATCCCCAATTCCCTAGTCCAGGAATCCCCCATGCCCTAGTCAGGGCATGCACAATGCCCAAGTCAGGGAATGCCCAGTTTGCTATTCAGGTCATGCACCAATTCCCAAGTCAGGGAATTCCGAGTTTGCTATTCAGGTCATGCACAATGCCCTAATCAGGGCATCCCCTATTCCCTTGTTAGTGCTGCCCTATTCCCTTGTTAGGGAATTTCCTACGCCCTAGGAAGGGCATGCCCTATGCCCTAGTCAGGGCATCCCCTATACTCTAGTCAGGGAATCCCCTATGCCCTAGTTAGGGCATCTGGCATTCCCTAGTCTTGGCATCCCCTATGCCATAGGCAAAGCATCCACTATGCCCTTTTCAGGCATCCCTTATTCCCTAGTCAGGGAATCCCCTATTCCATAGGCAGGTGAGGCACTCTTCTCTATTCAGGACATGCACTATCCCCTAGTGCGGGCATTCAAAATGCCCTAGTCAGGGCCTCCCCTATGCCCTAGTCAGGGCATATTCAATGCTATAGTCAGGCCATCCCCTATTCCTTAGTCAGGGCAAGTCTTGTGCCCTAGTCAGGCCATCCTGTATTCCCTATTCAGGTCATCATCTATACCCCTGTCACAAAATTCTCTATTCCCCAGTCAGGAAATCCCCTATGCGCAAGTAGGGGCATCTCCTATACCCTAGTCAGTGCATCCCCTATTACCTAGTCAAGGCGTGCCCTATTCCAATGGCATCCTCTATTCCCTTGTCAGGGAATCTCATATGTCCTAGTCAGGGCATCCCCAATTCCCCTGTCAGGGGATTCCCTATTCCCTAGTCCGGAAATGCCCTATTCTCAAATAGGGACATCCCCTATACCCTATTCAGGGCATCCCCTTACCCTATTCAGGGCATCCCCTATACCCTATTTAGGGCATCCCCTATACCCTATTCAGGGCATCCCCTATTCCCTATAGCCTTGTGATGGCATCCCCTATTCCCTATTCAGGGAATCCCCTATCCCTTCCTCAGGGCATCCCCTATGCCCTAGTCAGGGAATCCCCTATGCCCTAGTCATGGCATTCTCTATGCCCAAGTTGGCTTATTCCCCATGCCCTGATCAGGGAATTCCCTATGTCCAAGTCAGTTCATTGCTTATGCCCTAATCGGGGAATCCCCTGTGCCCTAGTGAGGAATTCCACTGTTTCCTAGTCACTCATCCCCTTTTCCCTATTCAGTGCATCCCCTATTTCCTAGTAAGGGAATCCCCTATTTGCTAATAAGGGCATCCCCTATCCCCTAGTCAGGGAATCCCCTGTTCCCTAGTGCAGGCTTCCTTTATTCCCTAGTAAGGGAATGACATGGGCCCTACTCAGGGAGTTTCCTATGCTCTGCTAATAGCATCCTCTATGCCCTAGTTAGGTCATTTCCCATACCTCAGTCAATGTATCTAATGAGATCTAATTGAATTTCAACAGAACTAAAAACCAGCTGAGGCTGAAAGAGTAGAAAAGAAAAATATCAGAACAAGAAATCAAAGAAGAGATAAAGAAACAGGAAGAGAAAAGACGTTGAGCCCTACAGGTTAGATCAATAATCATAGTCAGATGAGACAGCTTTAGTTTAGGAGAGATGAGAGAGTTAAGGATGAAGAGATAATCTGAGGAGACAGGAAGAATGGGATTTCAATATAGGCGGAGTTTGGCTAGTCGAAGCAGAGAGTCAGATTGGATCCATGTTTTGTTGAAGAGCAATATCTATCTTAACAGTCAGGGATATTTAGGAGATTGGGTTGAGTATATATTTTTAGGTTTGGTGACCTATGTTAAGATTAGAAGGGATTGGAGAAAATATAGAAATAAAGAAATTAGAATAATAAACAAGAAGAAAAGAAAGGAGAAATAGAGAGACCATCAATAGTCAAGAAGAGATCGAGAGATCCAATCGAGATGATACATAGAGAGATCCAATTGAGATGATGAATAGAGATGATGAAAATGATGAGTCATTGGGGTCCCCCGTCATAGACTCAATGAGTATGAGTACCCGGGCGCAGAAGCGCAGGAGAAGAAATGGACATGCGCATGGACGCGCAGTGGAACAGAAGGGCGCATGGAAGCGCAGTAAGAGAGGAGGGAAGCTGGAATACTCAACAGTATCCCCTATGCCCTTTTCAGTGAATCCCCTATGCCTTGGTCAGGCCATCACCTATGACTTGGTCAGGCAAGCACCTATGCCTTTGTCAGGGAATTCCCTATGCCTTGTTGTCAGCTTCCTGAATCCAGGAAGTTTGCCTTCCTTTAGCTAAAGCAAGTGATATTGGTGTTGGAATAATAATTCCAAGATAATTACGTTAAAATGCTCAAATAATTGATTTAAAAGCAAGTGAAAAGTTTGGTTGGTTTGGTTGGATTAAATTTGTTTAAATATATATTTTTCAAGAGGGGCCACATTTCATGCAAACTGGGGATCTTTATTGGATAAAAACCTCTCTTCAAGGGGCTCTTTTGAACCTTGTAAAGACCTTGGGACAATGAGGTCTTAAATGATTGCTCACAAAAGACTAACTGAAGGGGATGGGTGGACTGGCTGTCTTACAGCACTTATGCCTGGGTGCAAGGAGGATACAACTTAATAGTTTAAGTACTTACTCCAAGAATCTTGCAGAGATTCACGGTTGAAAGGGTTAAACAACAATTATTGGGTTTTTTTGCAGATATTCTTCACAGAATCAATGATGGGGCCAGAATTATTAATAATACTATCAAACTATAGCCATATATCACTTTTTTATCTTGAATAAACACTTGATCACGGATGAAAAGGGGTCTGGATTGATAGTTAAAAAATTACTGGGGTTTAAACCATCTAAAAGGGTTGGTTTATATACTTTTCTGGGGTAATAAGATCTTCTCAAGGCAAGTAGAGACGGTTTTGCTTAGGTGCTGAGGCTAGCAGGCTGGCCAGGGCTAGTTTGGCACATATTTCTGGTGCTGTCAATCTGCTAGCCGTGTCTATGTCATATTTCTTTGTGAAATAATTTTCAGAATGTGTTTAGCTGTTAATTAGTTATTTTTATGATTCACACACATTTCATTTTTTTTATTGATTTCTTTTGAGTGACATGGGTGGAAGTGGGTATTAAAAGATTCTATGGCATTTTCTGCACATGTTGGGAATTTTTAATAATTTTTAGAATAACTCCTTGTTGTGTTTTGTGGTTCATAAAGATTTGGCAATCTCATTTACGTGACAAACTTCATTATTGTCTCCCACAATTTATTTTCTTTATATTTTGATTTTCATATTTTTTATTCAATATTCTTAGGTTTCAGACATCCCTCTGTCCGGCAGTAAAGTACATGATGGTTGCATTCAGTTTGTAGCCTGTTCTTGCGGTACCTGGCTGTCAGGCTTAGTACAATTTTTGTTGGCGCGCGCAGGCTTGACAGCTGCGTGCGGGAATCTGTTGCCTGCGGCGGGTCAGTCATTTTGCATTTGGGCCTTTTGACAAGTGCCTGTATATTAATTTTTGGGCGTGTATACCCTTATTGCATGAATGCAGGGCTACGCGCGGGAATTCTGACACAACACAAATCCACCTGTAACTCCTAAAATATACACAACACCTCAATTCTGAATGAATTTTAGGTTTGAAACCTATACATGGCACAATGTGTGAAATGTTAAAGTTGCCAAATGATGCCATGGTGGTGTTGTGGTCTGTTGGTCATTTTTTTAATACTTATTTGAAAATGTAAGGAGTTAGAATTCAAGGGTGGGGCCAGTGAGTGACCCTACTTAATTTTGGGATGGGAATCCATTTCTGTAAGAATATTCATAGATTTATCACTCCTTCTAATTTTATAATTTTTTTTTCTTTTTTAAAGCTGCTTTGACAGGTTGCTCTGTCCAAGTAGCAAGCTTACATTCCCCCACTTCAAGATATGTCTATATCTGAAACAAATTTGGGCCTCAATGTCTTTAATTGGCTCTGTAGTTTTATAAGTGGATAGGTCCATCTGGAATGTTGTTTCCAGGTAACCATTCATCTTTTTCAGCAGATTCTCCTTTTTATCTGACTAGATAGAGTCTGATATCTTTCCAATTTATCCTTTCTTTCCTGTATTTAAGGATTTTGCTCATTTTTCCTTTGTCTTAATCAGTTTCATCTGCAATAGGAATTGCTGGTGACAGAGTGTGTTCTCCTTCTCAAGGATGGTAGTGTTTGACAAGGCTTACTGGGAAGACTGGGTGCTTTTGGGAAAGTTCATCACTGAGAATTACTTCCACAGCATTCTTTCCATGGAGTTTCTTAATGTTGAATGGTCCATCAAATGCAGGTCTGAGTTTCTTTTTTCCAGCTAAGTTAGTAAAATTTGTGGTTGAAACTAAGACTTGATCACCAATCTTGAATTCAGGTTCTTCATGGGTTTTTTCCCGCCTCTGTTGGTTGTACTCAAAAGCTATTTGAACCCATTTTGCAGCGTGTTTGTTGGCTTTATCTATCATATTCTTGAAGTCAAGTGCCGTGGGGTGGATATTGGTTAGGTTCTGATTCAGGTGATCCTTGGGTAATTCAGGAATCCACCCTCCCTCCAGTACATAGGGGGCTTCCTTGGTGGTAGAGTGTTTGCTGCTGTTGTAAGCCATTTCTAGAGCAGCCAGAGGCTGACCCAGTCATGGAAGTACCCATTGGTATTCTTATATTCTAGACCCAAGCAGAAGAATCTCCTGAGCATATCTTCCAGGGTCTGGATAATCCTTTCAGCTAATCCATCTATCTGGGGGTGATAAGCTGTAGAGAATGCTAGAGTGGTTCCTAAAATATCATGGAGGTTTCTTCAGAACTCAGAGGTGAACTAGGAGTCTCTGTCACTGATGATTATCTTGGGTACTCCTACATCAACAATAAGTCTGTTTCAAAACAGTAGTTCTACTTCCATAGCATTATCATCCTTATGGTTAGGTAGAAATTTAGCTTTCTTGGAAAACATATCCACTATGACCAGGACTGAATTGTAAGAATAAGCTCCTCCGGGTGGTAGTCCTGTCACAAAGTCCATATTGATGATTTCCCATCTTTTCCTGGGTTCAGTAATCTTTTAGAGGAGGAAAAACTTATTCCCTGTGTTCCTGTTGGATTTCTGGAAAGTTTCACAACTAGAAACATACTGGATTGTGGAGTTCCTCCAATCAATCCACCAAGCAGTTTGTTTGACTTTATCCAAGGTTCTGTCAGTAGACAAGTGTGCAGATGAACAGTTATCATTCCATTCAGATAGGACGTGTTCTTCTTTAGTTAGGACTATGACACTAGAATGATGATGTCTGTAGTAAACTAGGCCATCCCACAAGGTGAATCTTCCAGATTTGTAAGGTTTCAGGAGAGATTCAGGTAGAATATTAATAAGCTCAGGATGAGGGGAGGTGCTTTCAATGATAGTGACTAGGCTTTTTATCTCAGAGCTGTAGGCTTCCCTGATTGAGTTGAATAAGGATTCATCCAATTCACAGATGTGAATACCTAGAATAGGAGATTTCATGACTAACATGATGATGTTCAAGATGGGAAAAATTTGATGATCTTCTGGATCATAGGCAGGCTTACTCAAATCATTAGGTAGAGCGTTCCTACTCAGACTGTCAGCATTCTGGTGTTTGTTCCCAGATTGATGTACTATTTTCATTTGTCCTCTGTACTGGTGGATAGCTATTTGCCATCTTAAAATGTGCCTGCTGGGATTTTTCATGTTCATCAGATTTCTAACCAAATTGAAATCCGTAATAACCACAAATTTAGTACCTTCCAGATAGTAATGGAGCATTTCTAAGGCCCATACTAGAGCTAGGCATTCCATTTGAATGGCACCATATCTTTTCTCTGTTTCCTTTACTTGTCTAGAGATAAAGAGTATTGGTTTTTCTACTGGTCTATCATTTTCCATGACTTCTTGATGAAGTGCAGCAACTCCCCCTTCCAAGCTGGCATCAATATATAGTATAAAGGGTTTACTGTAATCAGGTTGTATTAGTACAGGGGAAGTAGTCATTGCCACCTTGAGTTCCTCATAGTTCTTAACTCTTTTATGAGTCATTTCAAACAGGGTATTGTTGTTGCAAATCTTGTAAAAAAACTTAGTTAGTAATGCAAACTTGGGTAGATACTTCCTATAGTAGCTGCAAAAACTGACAAAGGACAGGAGTTCAGTTTTGTTCTGCGGCATTGTCCTGTTCATAAAAGCTGCTATTTTTCTCTGGTCAGCTGTAAGAGTTAGACCAGATCCTATGTGACTAGTGCTTTGAGTTCACCATATCCAAAGTTGAAATTTTTCACGGATACTTTTAATCCTGCACCAGGGATGGTTTTGATGAACTTTATCCATATGGGAGTACCAGTCATCAGTGTAGATGATAACATCATCAATGTATACCATCATCCATCCTTGCCTTATAAACTGGCCTAGTACATTTTACATCATCCTCTGAAAGTGGGACAGAGCATTCTTGATTCCAAAGGGCATCCTCAAGTACTCATACATTGATCCGCATGAACTTCCTACTGTCTGGGCTGATGGGGATCTGGTGGAATCCTATCAGCATGTCCATGGTAGTAATAAACTTAGCTTTTGAGAGATTATGAAGGGCATTGTTAATCCTAGTAATGGGGTAATAGTTTGCTTGAGTGTAATTTTTCAACATCCTAAAATCTCCTACCATTCTTGACTTATCATTGTGCCAAGCTATGATTACAGGAGTAGTGATATCTACCTGCTCATTGTGTCCTACTTTCCTCAGGACTTGTAAGTCAATTAGCTCCTTAGAGTGAGTCTCCAAGGCTGTTCTTGATTTTGGACTGGAAGGATAAGCAGGTCTTCTCAGATTATGAGGGTAAGGCTTTTTGATAGTTAAGGTAAAGATCATATAATGTCCTTTGATGTTACCAATAGGGTGATCCTTAGTGCAGAAAGCATTCTGATTCTCAAAGCAGACCTGAAGGATATCACTTTTTTGATATTCACTGAGTTGGTCATTCAGGGCAGCTTGGGAGAAGTATTCCTGGTTAAAGGTTTCGAGGTGTTTCTGATAAGTGGATTCCGTGGTTTGAGAATTAACATGGCATATTTGAAACTTCTTGTTCCATTTGCCTCCTATAGTAAATTATCTTCCTTTACTTTGGCATACATCTATACCATACAGGCATAGAGAGTCAATTCCTAAAATGACGTAATCACACATTCAATTATGGAGTACTACAAACTCAACCTTGAGTCTCAGGGAACCTTTGGGATGGGGCAAAATGAGATCTGCAGACCATACTTCAATACCTTTAAGGGAGGAGTTGCAACTGCTGAACTTAGCTTATGGAACTGGTAGCAAGTATTCTTTCAGTTGGGGACTTGGTTCTCTAAGTAACTTGACCCAACACAGGAGCAGGAGGCTCCACTGTCTAGGAGTAACTTCACGGGATAAACTTAGATTAGTCCCTTAGCATAACAAGTTTTTCCAGTGATGTAGATTTTTCCAATAGAGGGTTTAAGAGTCAGAGTCTTTGCTTCAGAAACATGTTAGATTTTCATGTTGGGAGTCCATTGTTGTGTTAGATTGGAATCCTTGTTGACCAAATTGATTTCCAGGGAGGATCCTATGTCTCCTTCAATGAAATTGATGGGTTAGTAATCATTAATTCATACTCATATAATGATCCATCAGTGTCATCCAGTTGAGGGTCAAGTTCATTATCCTCATCTCCTCCTTCAGTGAGATTGATCTTTCTTCTGGGCTGGGGACAGTCAGGTCCTACATGTCCAGTTTGGTTACAGTTCCAGCATACCTTTTCTTTGGTCTCAGAAGTCTTCTTGATTTCTAATTGGGGATTGGTGGAGTCCTTATTTCTTGGATTATACTCTTCTCTAACCTTGGGGGAAAGTTCCCTGGGTCTATTTGTCCTTTTTTCAAGACCATTCATGTCAATAGTTTCCTCCAAGATACAAATAAGGGTGGAGAGATCAGCTTCCATAGACAGTCTACACCTTGCGCTGTGATTAAGGTGTCCGGGACATAGGCTGAGGAGTCTTTCATTGACTTCCTCTTTATCAGCTTCAGGGTAGAAGCAATCTAACCTCTTCTTTTTTTCCAAACACCAATTGTGAGGTTTGTCCTTAGCAGGGTCAATAAGTGAGGTCTCAAAGGATTTCATCATTTTTCTTTTCCATATCCTGGTACCGGATTGTTCGTTGATAAGGTCTTTCAAAGAATCCCAAGTCTGAGGTGCTACTTCTCCTCTTTTGTTGATGAACCAATCCAAGGCTACTCCTTCAAACAGCGTGGGCAGTCTTACCACTGCTATAGTGTCTGTTAAATCATAGGAGGCAAGGGTGTAATCTAAGAATTTGATGAAACTGATGTGGTTGTATTCTCCTTCACCTGAGAATTTGGGCCATTCAGCTACAGAAGGTAAGAGTTTCAGAGCTTGTTCCACTTCATGAGTTGGACTGGGTCAGTAAGATTCATTCCTTATTGTTCCAACATTAAGAGGAATGTTAGAAGTGTTAATTATCCTAGTAGGCTTTACCTCTTCCAGATGGATCCTAGGAGGAGCAGTTGAATTGACTTTGAGGTCTCTTAAGTCATTCTTGATCATATCTAATTCCAGGTCCAACTTGTTACTCAATAGGTCAATTTTTTCAGTTTTTTTTTCACTTTTCCTTTGAGCTTCTCAATGGGAAATAGGATCTCTTCTAGTCCAGAGGAATAAGTGGTATTGATGTGCTTGATCAAGGATATTTTGTCAGTACTGATAATATTCTTTAACTTCTTATTTTCTAACTCATTGATGTGTAATTGTTCAAGTATACTGAATTTGTTTGACTCAATGTTGTATTTTAATACCTTGGTTTCAGACTCATTACTTTTCATATGGTCAGCTTGACCTTGGATAATTATGTTAGTATTCAGGAGGAATTTATCAATTTTTTAATGAATATTATCCAAGTTGCGGCTCAAGATTTTCAAGTTGTAAAAGACATCATCAAAAAATTTGTTTAAAAAGGGTGTAATATCATCAGATCCTAGTTGTGATAGACTTTCTTTCATTTCTGGGCTGGAGAAATGATATTGTCCCAATCTTTTGGGTTTCTCATTCTTTGATGATGTGAAGACCTTAACTTTTTGGGGTCTTTTCCCTTTAATTTGGCTAATTGGTCCCAGGGGTTCCATTTCTCCACCTATTTCTCCACCTATGCCCTGTGGATTAATTTCTGCAGGTCCATTTGAGAGGTCTTGGCCCGTGATATGGCGTTTCTCATAGCTGCTGAGTCCTCCTATTTGTGGGCTAGCTTGTAAGCCTCCTAATGACTCATGTGATCCTTCACCAACTCTTTGATTTTGGACTCTTTGACTAGGTCCAGAGTGGGAGGCGTAGGAGGATGGGTGACCGCGTGCAACGACTGTGGGGGAGAGGGACTCATCTCCAACAGTTTGTTGGTCAAGTTAGAGGGCGCGGGTTCTGGCGGTTCTTGAGGCACTCGTATTGCAGATTTGAGCCCCCTCATTGTGCTCCCTACGGGCAATTGTAAAGGCGCGCATTCCTCCGGGCAGAGGTCCATAGGACAGGGCTCGTATTTTCGCGCGGGTTTGGGCTCTGTCTTGTGACATAATGCAAAAAAGTTGTGAGTTTTTGTTGAAAAGACTTTGAAAAAGGTAATAAAAAATAATTTTATTGATTTTTAAATTAATTTAGGTTTAATTCAGCTTAAATTCAACGGTACTATAGCTTGGCTGGGGATAAATGAGTCCTTGGGGGGTAATCCAGGGGGATCTTTGTGGGTACCAATCAAGTGTTGGCTTCAATCCAAACAACCATTGTTGGAACTGTTTTCCAGCAGGTCCTGCTCAATAAAATCTGCTAGGGAAAAGGTTCTTTCTACTTAGTTTAAGATGGAAATTAAAATCAATAAGTTTTTGGTTTTCTTATATTTTTTATTAATTTTTTATCAAACTTTGATTTTTTTTTTGAATTTTATATATATATATTTTTTTTAAAAAAAAAAAAGAAAAAAAATTAAGCTCACTTTCTTTATTCTTAATAAAGAAATAAAGTTGCCTCTGATATTTCTTCCAGGCCGTGTCCTGAGTAAAGAATTCAAATTGATAAGTCTTTCAAGCTCCAATTCTTTTTCCTTAATAGCTTGTTGCTTATAATGAAGTGATCTGGCTTGTTTATGCTCAGGATTTATGATAACAGGCACAAACTTACGGAGTCTTCGTTCTTTGTGTGTTTTGAGAAGATTCAAATAATAATTGATTAATTCTCCTTTGGTTTTAAGGTCCACTGAAGAAACAATAATCAAAAGTAAGGATAATAAGTCTTTTTACTTATTTTTTCGTAGAATATCTGGTCCAAAGAAATAAATTCATTAAAAATTAATTATTCAGGGATATTTTCCAGCAAGACCCCCAGTTGTCAGCTTCCTGATGACAGGAACTTTGCCCTCCTTTAGCTACAGAAATTGATATTGGTTTCAGAATAATAATTCCAAGGAAATTACAGTAAAATGCTTAAATAATTGATTTAAAAGCAAGTGCAAATTTTGGTTGGTTTGGTTGGATTAAGTTTTTTTGAATAAGAGGGGCCACAGTTCATGAAAACTGGGGATCTTTATTGAATAACAACCTCTCTTCAAGGGGCTCTTTGGAATCGTGTAAAGACCTTGGGACAATGAGGTCTTAAATGATTGCTCACAAAAGACCAACTCAAGGGGATGAATGGACTGGCTGTCTTACAGAACTTATGCCTGGGTTGCAAGGAGGAGACAAATTACTAGTTTAAGTACTTACTCCCAGAATCTTTCAAAGATTCACGGTTGAAAGGGTCTCAGGACAATCATTGGGGTTATTTGCTGATATTCTTCACGGAATCAATGTTGGGGCCAGAATTATTAATAATACTATCAGACTATGACCATATATCACATGTTTATCTTGAATAAACACTTGATCACAGATGGCTAGGGGTCTGGATTGATACTGAAAAATTACTGTGAATTAAATCACTTAAAAAGGGTTGTTTCTATAACTTTTTGGGTAATAAGACCTTTTCAGGGCACGTAGAGAGGGTTGTGCTTGCATAATGAGGCTAGAAGGCTGGTAAGGGCTAGTTTGGCACTTAGTTCTTGTGTTGTTAATCTTCTAGCCTTGTCTATGTCATATTTCTTTGTGAAATAATTGTCAGAAGGTGTTTAAATGTTAATTTGTTATTTTTATGATTCAGACACATTTCCTTATTTTGTATTGACTTCTTCTGAGTGACATGGGTTGAAGTGGTTATTAGTAGATTTCAAGGAAACTTCTGCACATGTTGGGAGTTTTTAATAATTTTGAGGTTAACTCCTTGTTGTGTTTTGGGGTTCATAAAGATTTGGAAATCTCATTTATGTGACAACCTTCATTATTTTTTCCCACAATTTATTTCCTTTATATATTTATTTTCACATTTTTTATTCAATATTCTTAGGTTTCAGACATCCCTCTGTCCGGCAGTGAAGTTTTTACATATACATGATGTATGCATGCATGTTGTAGCCTGTTCCTGCGGTACCTGGCTGTCAGGCGTAGTACAACTTTTTTGACGCGCGCAGGCTTAACAGCTGCCTGCGGGAATCTGTTGCCTGCGGACGGTCAGTCATTTTGCATGCAGGCCTTTTTACATGGGCCCACATATTGAGTGTCAGGCGTGTGTACCCTTATTGTATGAACGCAGGGCTGCAGGCGGGAATTGTGACACAACACCAATCCGCCTGTAACTCCTAAAATATACACAACACCTCAACTCTGACTTAATTTTAGGTGTGAAACCTATAAATGGCACAATGTGTGAAATGTTAAAGTGGCCAAAAGGTGCCATGGTGGTGTCGTGGTCTGTTGGTCATTTTGTTTAATAATTATTAAAAAAAGTAAGGAGTTATAATTCAAGGGTGGGGTCAGTGAGTGACCCTACTCAATTTTGGGTGAGGAATCCATTACTGTAATTATTTTCATGGATTTCTCACTCCTTCAAAATCTATTACTTTATTTCTGTTTTAAATCTGCTTTGACAGGTTGCTCTGTCCAAGTAGCAAGCTGACAAGTTTAGAGAATGTGTAGTTTTCCTTAATAGTACAAGAAAAAGAAAAATCTAATCATTTGGATTCTTAGCTGATTCATGTGCTAGCCGCTTTTCACAACTATAGAAATCATGGTTCCCTCCAAATTAAATACATATAAACTTCCTTTGCCTCCTTTTCCATTCCTTGTTATGGGGAATCACAGTTTTGTTGTCCAGGAATTTTGGAGTTTGGCAAACAGCTTTCCCCTTTGGTTTTGAGTCTGAGGTTGGATTTGTTTTGGATTGTTCTGGATTCTTCTCATTTTTCTTTGAAAACTTTTGTGGCTTCAGATCTGTGTTTGAAAATCCATGGTTGTTTTTCCAAGAGCTGTTGTTGTCTTGATTCAATCTCAATCACCTGTTCAATTAACTACTAAAGGGAGGTTTTCTCACGTCCCTCAACTTAAAGCTGTTTGATTAGGCATGCCGGTAAACCTTTTCAAAAGTAGAAGGTACGTTCTGCTTCATTAAGTTGAACTCATGACTGCAAGTTTTGGAAATGGGAGATATGAACAGAAATTCTACTATTCTGTTTCATATCTTGATTATTTAGTTTGTATTTGGTGTTTTTCACTTTGTTGGGGTTGCCAACAAAGTTACCATTTGTTGCTCAAACATGTCCCAATTGTTGAGGATACATGTGGGAATTGTATTGCATGATAGTTTGAGAGACAGTTCAAACCACTACAAGGCTCTTCCCCCTTGGAGGTAAGATGCATACATAATTTTATGGCTATCAGAAGGAAAATTGTTGGTATTGTTTGAGAATATGATTTTGAAAGCTATAGGTAGGATCTGAGCTTATGGAGTGCTCTCCTGTAAATTTACCAGGCTGCTTCATTCCTGAAGTATGGAGACTGGGACCACTTGGACCAGATGGCAAGGAAGATTGAGATTGTGGATCAAGGTTGAGAGCAAGGTCAAATCTTTGGTGTTGAGAGCACTAGCGCAAGACCCTGAGTTTTTTTGGGACGTTGAAGTCTACCCACCCAATGCATATAATATTTGTAAGGGGTTAGGTAAGTGTTCCTGGTTGAGAAAGAACGTGAAATTGTAAAAGAAAAATCTATCATAAGTTGGGGAACTAAAATATAGGAGTTGAGTTAGTTAATCTACTGTAACAGAAACACCCCATGTACTATAGGGAAATCTTAGATTATGATTAGTTTATATGAAGAGAATGAGTGTAAGGGAAAATTTGAGTGAAGCAGGCTAACTGCAAAGTACAAACTTATAATATGGTGAATCAACAAACAGCAAGGAAAGGGAGGTGTTCCAATGGAAAGGAACTAAAGCCAATCTCAATATGATGACTGGACTGAGAAAATTAAATAACATAGTAAAATAACAAACTGAGGGTACAATCTTTAGGCGGGGATGCAGACTTTATAAGTTCATCCAAATATAAGTAGATACAACCCAATGGATGGTCATCTACAGCTAGAGAGAATTGAGGCAATGAATGAAAGGAGTGGAAGGCAGTAGAAATAACATTAAAGTTTTAACCAAGGTTGTAGCATAGGTGCAAGAAAATAGAATTTGATTTTACAAGGATTTAACGCATGAGAAAGGAAGGAATGACATGTGAAGACAATTCAAATTTGAAGAATTTCCTTATGCAGGGTAAGGGATTATTCTATTTGCAAACTATACAGTTGATGGGGATCAATAGGCAGGAGTGCAAAAAAATTAGAGTTTGTGACCAAGTATGGAAGTCCAAGGTTTGATGATACGCAGGTAAGAAGGTCAAGGCTTGAATGAATGGTCAACCGGTATAGAGTTTACTGCAATATTTTCAAGTATATACTGAGTCAGTCACTATGATTGAAAGTTTTAAATGCAAGCCAGAGATAGTAAGCAGAATTCAGAATTGATGTTGTGATTTACTTGTGTAGCATCACATAGTCACTCTGGCTCAAGCTCAAAGTGATGACACTCTCATCTCCCCTGAATACAGCACCATCTCAGAAAAAAACATTCTGACCCACAGCCAATGCCAGCCGCCTGATATCTTAGAAATGAATCACAAGGATGCTCAAAGTCCAGATCCCAAGAACCTCAAACAAGGGCTTTCAAGCCCACACCGATTGGAATGGAGCCCAGAAATAAAGAAAGAGATTGTGTAGAGTTAAGAGAGGGACAAACCCTCTACAGAGGAGTGGGCAACGGATCCTGCGGGTATCATCACCACTGCGGACACTCCAGTCAGAGTGAAGCTCTACTTCTACTGGTCTTTTTGCAAGAAGGTCTTGTTGGGGAGGACCTTATTCTTTATCTGAGGATCATCAGTATGTTTTTGATCTCATAATACTCAGTTGTTTCATCTCTTTCATTCTGTTCCTTTCTCATTATATTCATTTGTTTCAATCTCTTGCTCATCTCACCATGGTCAAAAGGCGTCACTCCAAACTCATCACTACCAATTACAACTGGGGACTCTCTACCTGTCAAAACCATCCTACTTCTCACTGGTGAGATCAACCTATTCCAACTCAAACACACCTGGCAGTTCAACTCGAATTGACACTTGCTCATTCAGAAACACCTTCTTCTGTCCAGACAATAATGCCCCTTTCTCATGCAGCCCCTCAACACTAATCAATCTGGGCATCTCAGTTAAGGTGTTAGTATTTCTCATACAACTTGATTTTCCTGTCCTTTCTACTTGTTTTGATTGTTGTGTTCCTCATGTGTTGGTCCCTATCTCAGCTTGCTGGTTTGTCAAAAAAGAAATCTCTCACAGCTTTGACAGTTAAAAGCCAAAATCTACAGTGACCAGCAATACTTAGGACCATGGAAGCAGCATAGGGATTTTGGTTGGACTCATTCCAAAAAGCTATGCTCATAACAGCTCTCAAAACTACCCCGCTGCTGACAGAAGAGAACTATTGAATATGGATGGATAAGATGAAGGCTCTACTCAAATTCAGGGGAGTGCTGGACAAACTCAAATCACCCTTGGAGCACCTCTCACCGGAAGACAACAATGAAATCCAGTTTCTCCTCATATCAAAGGTTGATTCCATCACCCACAATAACTTTATCAGCGCTGCCAATATCAACTCATCCAAGGACATATGGCTAGCCATCAAGGAAAAATTTTCCTCCTCTCAAGCGTCTAATAAAGCCAGAATCTTCAACAACTTCTTGCACCTGAGTTCCAAAGAAGATGAGATCCTGAAGTTTGTCACAGACATCAAAACTGCTATCAAGAAGATGATTGACATAGGTATAGAACTACCAGACAACATCTTGGCATACCTAACCATTTTCAAATTTCCATCAAATCTCCAGGATCTTAAGTGCCCACTCATGCATTCAGAAAAGCAAATCTTGGTTGAATTTGTGTGCAATCCCCTGGTTCAATATCACAACAAAGTCAAGGCCAAAATCATCATGAAAGGTATCCTACGGGGTAACAAAGAGACTGCTCTTGCCATGATGAGATCCAAGGTCAAAAATCAAATGTCTAATTGCTATGTCAAAGGATATCATAACACAAAAAAAGACAAGAATCACTTGGAATCAGAAATTTATCACCTCCATCCAGATAAGGCTCCCAAGTTGTCGAGAGAAAATCAGACTAGATGGAAGGACAAGCAAAAGAAGACTCAGGACTTGGCCTACTTCCATGCTTTCTTGACTAGGTGGATAGACTCAAAGATTGGGGCCAAAAAGAACATCTTTAATGATAGCGGAGAAACATTGCACATCTTCAATCAGTCAAGATTCTTCACCACGCTGGAACCATACAATGGAGAGCACGTCACTACGGGAAAAGCTGGAGAGGACCTTCCTATCCAAGGGGTGGGAACCATCAAGTTGGAATGGAAGACTCATACAATTACGCTGTCCAACTGCCTGTACATCCTGCATATTGTCCTCAACCTATTCAGTCCAGGAAAGCTCCTTGATCAATGGTGCACTCTTGAGGCCAAATCTGCACACCCATGAGGTGAAAAGAGACAGGAAAAGAGTCTGTCAAGGCATGATCATCAATAACCTCTTTTTCCTTGACACGCCACGCAAGGTGGGTAATCAACAGTGCTATTCAACAAATGTGGAGGAGCAGAGAACCCTGAATAATCTTCATCTGTCCTACGGTCAAGCCTTGGTTGGTCAATTGTCCAAAATCCAGGGAGTCCAATATACATTGGCGGAGAAAGAAAAGTTTGAATGCAAAGACTGTCTTCTATTCAAGATAAGCAAATATCCCCTCAAGTTTATCTCATCCTCAGCCACAAAACCCTTTGATAGGATACATCTCAACATTGTGGGTCCAATCAGTCTTGAATCCCACAGACACAAAAAATATGTTACTATCCATCTATGGTCTGCTCTGATGGTGGAACTGAGTTTTTAAACAACAGGGTAGTAACATATTTCAAGGAGAGGTTTATCAATCATCCTTTCACTGAACCCTATCATCCCAAACCCAACGGCAGAGCCAAAAGGGCCAATTGGACCATTGTTGAGAGCGTGAGATCAACCCTTAGCTCAGAAAAACTTCCTAGAAAGTACTGGTCAGAGATCCCCAAGTCCTACTGTACTGTTCTAAATCAGATCCCCAAAGAAAATCTTGAACACTCTCCCTGGGAACTCATCAAAGGAAATAAGCTCCCTCTCAACTATCTCCAGCCCATTGGTATCACAACCATTGTCCTAAAGCAAAGAAGATCACAGAGAGACAAGTTCTGGCCTAAAGGTAGAGAAGGAAAACTTATTGGCTAAAACACTGACCTACTTTCCTACCAGATTCTCATGCCCAATGGGCAAATTATCCATTCTAAATGTCAATACTTAAGAGTCAAAAAAAGCCTATAGGAACTCAAACAATCCCCTAAGAATTGGTACGGTACACTCACAAACTGGATCAAATCAGTCAGCTTCAAGGAGTTGGAAAGCAACCGCTGCCTGTAAAATTCCAAAGACAAAAAAGCATTCCTGTTCTTCCATGTTGATCACCTAACCCTTGTGGGTGAAGGGAACAACTTTGAAAAAAAATTCAATTCTTGGTTCAAAGACTCACAAGCTCATGAACAAGAAACCATACTCGGCATGAGGTTTGAACAAACGCCAATGAGCATTCTTCTGAGCCAACCCAAGCATATCACACATGGCTTGGAAGAACTTGGGCTCCTTGAATCCAGACCTTGCTCAACCCCATTGACTCCGAATTTACAACTGTGCAAGTCATCAGATGAAGACTTTGACAAGTTCAAGAAGCTCAATATAAAATACAAGTCTGCAATAGGACTCCTCAATTATATTGCGAGTCAAACCAGAACAGATCCCAGATACTCTGTCTCAAGCCTAGCTACATCCCAAAACAAACCTGGACAGACACACGGGAAGGAGCTCAAACTAACGTGGCAATACCGCAATCATACTAGAGAATGGAAGCTGATTCTCACCTAAAAATAATAAAAGGGGCTGCTGGAATGCTACAGAGATGCCTCCTGGGGAGAGGACCCCACTTGTTGCAAATCACAATCAGGGTAACTCTGTCTGTCCTTTGGTTCCCTTCTCTCCTGGAACAGCTACAAACAGCGGAATATAACCTACTCATCCACAGAAGTCAAACTCAAACCGCTACTGGACTCTTTTCTAGAAGGAAAATGGCTCTGTCATTTTCTAAAAGAACTTTTTCAGAAGGATCTCCCGTTGTCCAAGCACTTTATTGACAACAAAGGGCTAGACAACAAAATCAAAAAGTTTGGCTCCAATTCCAAAACCAGACACATGGATCTCAAGACAAAAGGACTTTGAGACAAACTCAGGGAAGGATCCTTAACATTGCAGCTAAGTGATACTTCCCAGATGCTTGCGGACCCACTAACCAAGGCAGTCAATGAGAAGCAACTAACAAAATTGAAAGATCTTGTTTTTATGAAAGAATAGGCTTGATCTCCAGTTAAGGGGAGTGTAGAGTTAAGAGAGGGACAAACCCTCTACAGAGGATTGGGCAACCAATCCCGTGGGTATCATCACCACTGGGGACACTCCAGTCGGAGTGAAGCTCTACTTCTACTGGTCTTTTTGCCAGAAGGTGTTGTTGGGGAGGAAATTATTCTTTATCTGAGGATCATCATTCTGTTTTTGTTATCATGATACTCAGTTGTTTCATCTCCTTCATTCTGTTTCATTCTCATTATATTCATTTATTTCCCTCTCTTGCTCATCTCACCACGGTCAAAAGGCGTCACAACCAATTAAGACCGGCGACTCTCTACCTGTCAAGACCATCCTACTTCTCACTGGTGAGATCAACCTATTCCAACTCAAACACACCTGGCAGTTCAACTCAACTTGACACTTGCTCAATCAGAAACACCTTCTTCTGTCCAGAAAATAATGCCCCTTTCTCATCCAGCCCCTTGACAAAAATCAATCTGGGAATCTCAGTCACGGTGTTGGTATTTCTCATATGACTGGATTTTCCTGTCCTTTCTACTTGTTGTGATTTTTGTGTTCCTCATGTGTTAGTCCCTATCTCAGCTTGCTGGTTTGTCAATAAAGAAATCTCTCACAGCTTTGAGATTGAAAAATTGCTTTCCTATGGAGTATGGGAGGAATGCAAGCCTCATTCAATCATCAAGGCTCTCAAATGAATTTGGGTCTTTCAAACCAAGCAAGAAAACCACAAAAAAAATTTTGAATTAAAGGCAAAATTGTGCATGGAGGGATTCAATCAGGGGTTTTTATTTGACTACTCAATTATATTTTCCCCAAATTGAAACAAATCCTCTCAGTGGCTTCTGATCTTGCATGCTGTTAAACATGAAGACAAATTTTGCCAACTAGATGTCAAATCAGCCTTTCTCAAAGCCCCACTCAACAAGAAAATCCATGGAAAGTGCCTTCCAAAATCCCAATTACCCCGTGGTAATCTTTGTGTCTGAAGAAAGCTCTCTACAGAAACATGCTGGAGCTTCCGATAAGGCAAACCACTCTCAGCAACTGGCTACATCAGGAGGGGTATTGTAAGACTCCTGGATGCCAAGACCCTTGCTATCCTTTAGCTACCAGAGGTGATATTGTAAATAATAAATATATTATTTAATAATTGCAGCAAAAATCCGTAGAATACTTGGATTAAGCTTATTGCAAGATTAAATGGTTTGGTTATTGTTTATTTTTTCAAATAAAAATTGATTATTACATGTTTATAGAGGGGCCACAATTATATTGGGGATCTTTAACACCTCTCTTCAGGGATTTCAGTATGAAAACATGTAGTCCTGGTTACTTTGGGTTCTTTAGTTTAAAGATTATTATACCCAAAGATAATATGTATATGAAATACACAATGGAGTGTTAGGGCCAAGCTAGAACGACAGAAAAAGGATAATAAGACTCAATGGTATATTATTAAATCCTTTGGGTATCTGTTTGGGACGTGTACTGATGGGTTAAACCTGTATACTGGGGTTATAAGGTTGTTCAGCAGTTTTAATTAATAAAAAGAGGTTTGAAGACAGATATTACTGATCAGACATTGCCATAAATCACTTACTTATCTCTTATAAGTATTTGATTACCTTGGCACAGGGTCTGGATATGAATATTAATGGTTCTCTGCCCAACAACATCCTCAAAAGAGCTCTGTATTTATAGTTTTTCGGAGTCCCAATATGGTCCTTCTGAGGGTTGTAGGTGCTCAAAGGGACGGAAACTAAGGCTAGCAGGGTAACCAGGAGTAGCCTGCCATTTGCACTTGGTGCTATAGCCCGGGGAGCATCTAATTCCTTAGTTTATGGGAATTTTTCTACCTTATAATGGACATTAGGATGTGTAAATAACACTAATCTGTCCTATTTATGCATTATTTAATTATTTATCCTTAGTATATGTTCCCTGTAATATAATAATTATATTATTAGACATCTCCACGGAAATTTTGATGTCAGGTAAGTTCTCATTATGTATCATATAACTGGAGTAAAAGTTCATAATATTGTTTTTACTCTTTATCTACAAGTTCCAGTTGATTTGTTAAGATAATTACTTAAAAGAATAAGTCATGAGAATTCATGTAATATTATTACATCATTATCTTCCTTTTTATGTCACAAAGATGTTGATGTATAGTAATTTTCATAAAAGTATGTTAAAGTATTTTAATATATTTTTTGAAGCTGTCATTGTCTTATTTTTGACATTCTTGATTCTTTGCATTATATTAAATAAAAAATACGTGTAAAGATTACTTAGGTGTTTTTATATAATATTATGTATATTTAGACAGACTACTATCCACAGGAACCTTTATTACATATGTAACAAGTTCCCGTGTATGTTGTAGCCTGTTTATGTGGTACCCGGGCCGCCTGTCACTATGTCAGCCCATAGTCCTGCGGCTGCGTACTTGTCAGAGGCCCGGGGCTGCGTACACAACCTTGACGGGTTGACACGGCTGTATCTCAGCTGCGTGCGGGTGCTGTGGCTGCCGCGTCTGCGTGCGGGAATTGTGACAAAACACATTTCCGTCCGTAACTCCTACAATATACACAACACCTCAATTCTGACTGAATTTTAGGTGTGAAACCTATACGTGACAATGTGTGTGAAATATTCAATTGGCCAAAAAGCTCAATACTGGAGCTTTAGTATTTTTGTTCTTTTTTCCTTAATTATTTAAAAATATAAGGAGTTGGATTTCAAGGGTGGGGTCAGTGAGTGAGACTACCTAATTTTAGATGGAAAATCCATTTCTGTAATAATATTTATGGTTTTCCTACTCCTTCTTAGGTTAGTTTTATTATTATTATTTTTATGTTATTTTAGTTACTTTTGCAGCTTGCTCTGCAATAGTAGCCAGCTGACATTCCCCCACTCCAAGATATGGTCATATCTGAAAAAAATCTGGAGAAAGTTGGGAGAAAAAAATTAACTGAATAGGTGCTTCAGTGCCTTTTACTGGCTCTGTAATTTCTGAGATGTATTGGTCCGTCAGGTATATTATTTTCTGGTAACCATTCATCTTTGTCTGCAGATTCCCCTTTGTATCTTACTAAGTATAGTCTGATGTCTTTTCCTTGTACCCTCTTGTTCTTATCTCTCAATATCCTGCTGACTTTCCCTTTTTCTTTTACAGGGTCAGGTTCTATTGGGACTATTTCTGGAGGGAGGTTGCTGCCTTCTGTTTGTTTAAAGTGTTTGACTAGGCTAACAGGAAATACCGGATGTTTTCTTGATAATTCTACACTCAAGATTACTTCCACAGCATTTTTTACACGCATCTTCTTGATAACAAATGGTCCAACAAAGGCTGGTTTCAGTTTCCTGTTGCCTGCCAGGTTGTTGAAGTTAGTTGTAGATATCAAGATCTGGTCTCCTATCTTAAATTCAGGTTCTTTATGGGATTTGTCCCATCTTTGTTTGTTGCATTCAACAGCTTCTTCCACAAATTTCTGAGCATGGTTATTTGCTACATCTATCATCTTTTTAAAGTTAAGAGATGTTGGATGAATAGTGGCTAAGTTATAGTTCACGTTATTCCTAGGGAGTTTTGGAATCCATCCTCTTTCTAGTATGTAAGGGGCTTCCTTGGTGGTAGAATGTTTACTTCTGTTATAAGCCATTTCTAGGGCTGGGAGTAGGCTGACACAATCATGGCAATAACCATCAGAGTTTCTGTATTCTAGATCAAAGCTACAGAACATCCTTAGCATATCTTCTAGGGTCTGTATCATCCTTTCAGCTAATCCGTCAGTTTGGGGACGGTATGCTGTTGAAAATGCTAGGGTAGTACCCAGTATATCATGTAGATTCCTCCAAAATTCAGATGTGAATTTGGGGTCTCTGTCACTGATTATAATCTTGGGTATACCCACATCAGCTATTATGCTATTTCAGAATAGCAAGGCTACATCCATAGCACTATCATCCTTGTGGTTAGGTAAGAATTTTGCCTTTTTGTAATATCTGTCAACTATAACTAGGACAGAGTTATAAGAATGAGTACCTCCAGGGGGGAGGCCAGTGACAAAATCCATGTTGATAATTTCCCACCTGGTGGTAGTTTCAGATATCTTCTGTAAGAGTCCAAACCTTTTTCCAGTAGTTTTATTAGATTTCTGGCAGGTTTCACAGCTGGTAACATATTCTGTAGTGAATTCTTTCCAGTCTATCCACCAGGCAGTTTGTTTCACTTTTTCTAAGGTTTTTTCTGTGGATAAATGTCCTGATGAAAAGTTGTCATGGCATTCATGGAGTATATGTTGTATATGCTCTTTGTTGCTCAGTACTAATACGCTGGAATGTTGGTGTCTATAGTAAAGGATACTATCCCAAAAGGTAAACCTTCCTGCTTTATAGGGTTTAAGTAGTGAAGGGGGTAGGCTATTTATCAAAGCTGCTTCTTGGGATTCACTTTCCATAATGGTGATCAGCAGCTTGATCTCAGGAGAGTAGCTATCCCTTACTAAGTTGAAGAAAGCAGTATCTAATTCACATAAGTGGATTCCCATTATTGGAGCACTTAATGCAAAAAGATTGATATTCAAGATAGGAAAGATATCTTGATCTTCAGGGTCATATGCTGGATTTTTAGAGTCATTAGGCAAAACATTCCCACTCAGACTATCCGCATTCTGATGTTTAGCTCCAGCTTTATGTACTATAGTCATCTGCCCTCTATATTGTTGTATAGCAATTTGCCACCTGAGCATATGTCTTCTGGGGGTTTTCATGTTCATAAGAGTTCTTACAGCATTGCAGTCCGTGATTACTTGGAAAGTGGTGCCTTCTAAGTAATAGTGCAGCTTCTCTAAAGCCCATACTAGTGCAAAACATTCCAATTGACTGGCCCCATATCTCTTCTCAGTATCTTTGATCTGTCTAGATATGAAGAGTACGGGTTTTTCTACTGGTTTGTCTTCTTCTATACTTTCCTGATATAAAGAAACTCCTAGCCCTTCCATGCAAGCATCAATGTATAGTTTGAAGGGTTTAGAGTAATCTGGTTGGATAAGTAGAGGAGTAGAGGTCATAGCTATTTTTAATTCATCATAGTTCTTTAGTCTTTCATGAGTCATTTCAAATAGTGTATTGTTGTTGCATACCTCATACAGACTTTTAGTTAGCATAGCAAACTTTGGTATATATTGTCTGTAATAAATGCAGAAACTGATGAAGGACAGTAATTCTGTCTTGTTTTGAGGCATAGGTCTATTCATGAAAGCAGCTATCTTATTTTGATCAGCAGCTAGAGTTAGACCAGAGACTACATGTCCTAAGGCTTTCATTTCTCCGTAGCCAAAATTGCATTTCTTCATGGAAACTTTAAGTCCTGCTTTGGAGATAGTCTGGAGTACTAATCTTACTTGGTTTTTATGAGTATCCCAGTCATCAGAGTATATGATAAAGTCATCTATGTATACCATCATCCATCCTTGTCTGATGTAAGTACCTAGAACTGTATCCATTGTTCTCTGGAAGTGTGATGGAGCATTCTTTATGCCAAAAGGCATCCTGAGATATTTGTATATTCCCAAATGACAGATTATTCTCATAAACTTCCGGCTTTCAGGACTTATTGGTATCTGGTGAAAACCTTTAAGCATATCCATAGTAGTGATGTACTTAGCCTTGGACAAATTATGCAAAGCATGATCAATCCAGGGTGTAGGATAATAATCTGCTTGAGTGTAATTGTTGAGCATTCTGAAGTCTCCTACCATTCTTGACTTGTCGTAATGCCAAGCTATGATTACAGGTGTGGTGACATCTACCTGTTCATTATGTCCCACTTTCTAATACTTGTAAGTCTATCAGTTCTTGGATATGTTCCTCAAGAGCTTTTCTAGACTTAGGACTAGACAGATAGGCTGGTCATCTAAAGTTAGGAGGATAAGGAGGCTTAATGTTCAATGTTAATACCATATCATGTCCTTTAATATCACCAATAGGATGGTCTTTAGTACAGAAAGCATTCTGGTTCTCAAAGCAGATTTTTAATATATCTTTCTTCTGTTCCTCAGAAAGTTTTGTATCCAGAGCTTCTTGAGAGAAATATTCTTGATCAAATTCTTCTAAATGCTTTTGGTAAATAGAGGAGGGGAAGTTAGAATGAATAGTGCATATCTCAAACTTCTTATCCCAATTACCTCCTACTGTGAAGTATCTTCCTCTGCTCTGGAACACGTCTATACCATATAGACATAAGGCATCATTACCCAGTATCAGGTAGTCACACAGACTGCTAATTAATACTACAAACTCCAATTGTATTCTCAATGATCCTTTAGTGTGAGGTAATATTATAGAAGCAGTCCATACTCCAATAGCATTCATAGTAGAGTTGCAAGAACTGGATTTGGCTTTTGGGACAGGTAAAAGGTGTTCCCTCCAATTAGGGTCCCATTTGTTTAAGAATTCCGCACAGACATATGAACAAAAGGCTCCACTATCCAGCAATAACCTTATGGGTCTGTTTCTATACAACCCAGTTGCATAGCACGTTTGACCAGTGGTATAACTTTTTCCACTCATAGGTTTAACTGTTAATGGTTTGACATCCATAATGTGTCTAGGAATTATGGTAGGATCCCATTGTTGGGGTAGGCTAGAATCCCCATGAATGTTATTGATCTCTGCAGAAGTACCTATTTCCCCTTCTATAACATTAACAGGTTTGGTCAAGATCAATTCACATTCAGAAAGAGATCCTTCAGTATCATCTATATCTTCATAGTTCTGATTCTCTTCAACCTCCTGTTCTCCTTCCAAGACTGCTATCTTCCTTCTTGGTAATGGACAGTCTTGTCTCATATGCCCAGTTTTGTTACAATTCCAACAAGTTGCAGGCGTCCTCTGTTTATCCCTATTCTCATTATATTTCTCATTGTCAGAGGCATTTATCAGAGGAGGTTGTTCTCTGGTTTTGTTAACAGTATAGTTCTCTTTGGGTCTAGAAGGGGCTTTCTTGTCCAACCCATTCATGTCTATTACTTCTTCTAACACATTGATTAGAGTAGGCAAGTCCGCATTCATGCTCATCCTACATCTTACGCTATGGTTAAGATTGCCAGGACACAGGTTGAGAAGTCTTTCATTTAATTCCTCTTTATCAGCATCTGCATAGAAGCAATCCAATATTTTCTTCTGTTCCAAGCACCATTTGTGAGGTTTGTCCTTGGAGGGGTCAAATGAGGAACTTTCAAAATTTTTCATCATTTTCCTATTCCACATTCTAGAACCAAATTGTTCTTTGATCAGAAGTTTCCAAGAATTCCATGGTAAGGATCCTACTTCTTCTCTCTTACTGATAAACCAGTCCAATGCTACTCCTTGAAATAGTCTGGGTAGCCAGACTACAGCTATAGCTTCTGGTAAGTCATAAGAGTTAATGGTGTAATCAATAAATTTAATAAAATTTATATGATTGTATTCTCCGTCTCCTGAGAACTTGGGCAATTCAGAGATAGGTGGTAACAGTTTGAGTGCTTTCTCCATCTCAGGAGTAGGACTAGGCCTAAAGGTGTCACTCCTATGTATTCCTAATAAGGGTGGTGCATAAGGAGTAGTAGTTTTTCTGGGAGGCTTTGGTTCCTCTGTAGTACTCCCCAAGGGGTTGTTCAGACGGACTTTTAAGTCTCTAAGATCATTTTTTATCAGATTAAGTTGCAGGTCTACTTCATTATTGAGCACATCCAATTTTTCACTAAGGGATAGAATAGACCTGTTAGTGGTGGTTGCCAATTCTTCTTTTAAGGGGTGGAAAGACATAATAAAATCTTCTTGTATTGCGGATAACATATTCTCAATTGTTTGAGTTTGTTTGATCCTACTTTTATTAATTGTCTCCAATAACTGCTCTGTGTGTTCTTTAATCTCTTCCATTCCTACCATCTTTGTTTAGTTATTAATTAATTTGGCTACTACTGAGGTTAATTTATCCATTTGGGTGTAAACCCCGTCCAAATTTTCACAAACAATTTTAAAATTATGACACATATCATTAGAAAAGGAAGTAATTACATCAGAGGTTTGTTTGGCATCAGAGTTAGAGGCCAATTGTAGTGAACCTTTTTCCACTTTTGAGCTAGTGATATTATCTGGTCCCAGTCTTTCTTTCCCTCTGCCTTGGGATGGGGAGAGGATCTCTTCTTTCCTGATCCTTTGCCTTTCAGTTGGGCTAATTGAACCCACGGATTCCACTTTTCTACATAGGATTCTACCTCTTTCCTTGGAATCAGTTTCTGAAGAGTTATCTGGGTGGCTTTTGCCTGGGAGATTATCTTTTTCATGGATACCATGTCCTCCTTGGCTTGGTCTTCTTTGAATTCTTCCCAATATTTCACGTGCTCTTTGACTAAGTCTTTGATCCTGGACTCCTTTGGCAGATTCTGCTGGGGTGGCTTCAGGGAATCTTCCTGTAAAGGAGGTTTGCTTGATTCTGCTACTTTCTCCGGCTCTAGGTTGGGAGAGGGCAGAAGTGGTTGGTGTTGCTCCTTGCTCATCAACATTTGGTTCATGGGTTCTAATCCCTTCATTGTTGTCCTTACTGGTGGTCTCAGGGTTACTGAGAGCTGTTGGCAAAGATCCATAGGAGGGAATTCTTCCTGAGGCTCTCGTGTTACGTCTGATCATTTTCAGACTGAGGCTCTGGTGTTACATCTGATCATTTTCAGAATAATATGTTTATAAGTGTTTTTATAGAAAAAATCCGTAAAAATGAGTTTTGTTTCAAAACTCACTTAAATTGACATTCAAAGGTACTAAGACCTTATTGGGGTTGAATTTATCTCTAGTACTTAATCCTACGGGATCTTGGTGGGTTCCAATGAGGTCTTCACCCGTCCAATCAATATTTTCAGGGCGTCCGGAGATGTCTGGGACTTCCTGATCTAATAGATCCACTTCAGTGGCGGTGGTTTCTGGTACAGGAGGGTTCACTGGAAAAAAGGTGTATTTTATTGGTTTAATAAAATATATTAATATTATTTTTTTAAAAAATAAATGGTGATGCAAGTTGTGTACTTACTGTTATATTTCAAAAAGTAATTTATGCGGTATTTTTTCCAAGCTTTATGTTTTCTTAATAGAGCCTGAAATTTGATATGCCTTTCAAGATCTTCTTGTTCCAGGAGTTTTTCTAGGTGTTTGTGTGCAGAAGAAATATTAAGTTGCTCAAATGGAGTTAAAGCTTTCCAACTGGTAGGTTTATAATTTTTAATGTATTCTTCTTTTCTTATCTTTATAAGATTTAGATAATAGATTATTAATTCTGCATTGGTTTTTAAATCCACTTCCAAAGAATTTAATCATAAATCATGGTTATAAAGTCAGATAAATTTATCTTTGATTTTATTTTTTCGTGAAAATGTCTGGTCCAAGGTATTAAATATAATAAAATGGAATATTTCCCGGCCAGACCCCCAATTGTCAGCCTCCTGGATGCCAAGAACCTTGCTATCCTTTGGCTACCAGAGGTGATATTGTAAATAATAAATATATTATTTCATAATTTCAGCAAAAATCCATAGAATACTTGGATTAAGCTTATGGCAAGGTTAAATGGTTTGGTTATTGTTTTTATTACCTTGGCATGGCGTCTGGATATGAATATTACTGGGTCTCTGCCCAACAACATCCTCAAAAGAGCTCTGTATTTATAGTTTTTGAGTCCCAATATGGTCCTTCTGAGGGTTGTAGGTGCTCAAACGGACAGACAATAAGGCTAGCAGGGTAACCAGGAGTAGCCTGTCATGTGCCCTTGGTGCTATAGCTCGTGTAGCATCTAATTCCTTAGGGTATGGGAATTATTCTACCTTATAATGAACATTAGGACGTGTGAATAACACTAATATGTCCTATTTATGTATTATTTAATTATTTATCCTTAGTATATGTTCCCTCTAATATAATAATTATATTATTAGACATCTCTACGGATATTTTGATGTCAGTTAAGTTCTTATTATGTATCATATAGCTGGAGTAAAAAGTCATAATATTGTTTTTACTCTTTATCTACAAGTTCCAGTTGATTAGTTAAGATAATTACTTAAAAATATAAGTCATTGGAATTTATGTAATATTATTACATCATTATCTTCCTTAGTATGCCACAAAGATGTTGATGTATAGTAATTCTCATAAAAGTATGTTGAAGTATTTTAATATATTTTTTGAAGCTGTCATTGTCTTATTATTGACATTCTTGATTCTTTGCATTATATTAAATAAAAAATATGTGTAAAGATTATTTAGGTGTTTTTATATAATATTATGTATATTTAGACAGTCTACTATCCACGGGAACCTTTATTACATATGTAACAAGTTCCCGTGTAAGTTGTAGCCTGTTTATGCGGTACCCGGGCCACCTGTCACTATGTCAGCCCGTAGTCCCGCGGCTGCGTACTTGTCAGAGGCCCGGGCCTGCGTACACAACCTTGACGGGTTGACACGGCTGTATCTCATCTGCGCGCGGCTGCGTGCGGGAATTGTGACAAAACACATTTCCGCCCATAACTCCTAAAATATACACAACACCTCAATTCTGACTGAATTTTAGTTGTGAAACCTATATGTGACAATGTGTGTGAAATATTTAATTGGCCAAAAAGCTCAATACTGGAGCCGTAGTATTTTGGTTCTTTTTTCCTTAATTATTTAAAAATATAAGGAGTTGGATTTCAAGGGTGGGGTCAGTGAGTGACCCTACCTAATTTTAGATGGAGAATCCATTTCTGTAATAATATTTATTTTTTTCCTACTCCTTCTCAGGTTATTTGTATTATTATTATTTTTATGTTATTTTAGTTACTTTTGCAGCTTGCTCTGCAATAGTAGCAAGATGACAGGTATTGCATAAGTGAGGCCAATAGATGTGGTTTCGGAACAAATAAAAATTTCTATACATACACGTGGATGAAATTGTGTTCTTCATCCCAAAAGCAAGCAGGTTTGTCAATGCCATTGGCAGAAGATCCTAGATTCAAGAACTTGGACCAGCTGCGTTACTACTAGCAATGAATGTGAATCAGGAAACAAATTTAGTTCACCAGGTCACACCACCTACATTGCCAGACTTGGGGTGCAATATGAGCTTCCTAAGCAAAATCTTTGCTCAACTCAATTCAATCCATTTGCAAAACTCCTTCCCATTGTGGTGACCTATTTGCTGCCCTCAAGAAAAGGAGGCAAAATTTAAAAATTCAAAAAAAAAGATTTTGCTATGGCTAATCTTCCTCTTTTGTTCCTCCCAGATCCTCCCCGTCCTAGAGTACCAGGAAGCCCCCTCCAGCGCGTCCATATTACCAGATCCTTGGGTCAACTCCTCCTTGTTGCGCTTGGCACCCAAATGTTTTTGGCCAAGCGTGCAGAGACAGTCATTTCCCCCTCATTCAAACCCTCCACCAACGGCCACTCATTTCCAAAGCGGTATTTCTGTTGGCCATCCTCAAGATACCACCATCCAAGCACAGCCACTGTCTGATCCTTCTACCCGCCCATCCACAGTCATCACCCGCGGCCATCATAGCTGCCCCAAGTCACCACCAAAAATCCCATTGCCCTCCAATTGCTCACCTGACGGGCAAGCAAGCAGTTGGTTGCGGCTGTTGGGGCTGTCTCCTGTGAAAATATGGATGCACTCAGGTAATTTGCATATCAGTGTTTAATCAAAATGGGAGGGAAAAATGGGCCTAACTGCCCAATTGGACATCAAGTGGGCCATGTGTGTCTATGTGGATGTTATTTGTTTTGGGCATTTGGGCGCCAAAACACATTTTCCAGGTCAATTGGGACACGGGACTTGACGGGCACTTCTGGGTGGATGGGCCACCTTATCCATGTGGGCTGATCTGGGCATTTATGGGTCCAAGGATCATTATGGACATACTTGTCCAGACAGGTTGGCCAACAAAAGTATGTTTTTTGGGGTCATTGGGCCTTGGCCACCCATGTCATGGCCCGCTTGGGGCCACTTTTTTCTCACCTGGGGCCTGTTTTGGGGCCCAAATGCCCGCGCGGGGCTATTTTAGGGGGAAGGGGACTCTTTTTGCAGTCCCCCCACCTGCCTGCTGTCTGCAGGGCCGCCCGGGTTGGTTGTGGCTGTGGGGGCTGGCAGCACCTGCCTCCCTCCCTCCCCTTGCTTGTTTGGGAGGGTGACAGAGTATGGCTGGTCCTCCTCTACCAGAAAAGCCAGCAGGTTGCAACAAAGACAACTGGCAAGGTGGGAGGGGACTTTATCAGTCCCCCACCTCACAACCAATTAAACTAGGACCAGGCCGGTTGAAAAAAGGCAAACGGTGGTGGGGGGGACCTGATCACCTCCCACACCAAGCAAGAGGCCATCTCCCCCCACCTTTATCAAGGAGAAGGTGCAAAAAAACTGGGGGGGACTTGACCATCTCCTCAGGGTAACTCTGTGTTACCAACAATGAGGGGGTGACCTGATCACCCTCCCCATCAAATGTTAGTTGAGACTGCTAGCGCAACCAACGTGGTTGTTGCAGCAATAAATTTACTGGATGTTCATGGGGGGGGTGTCAGCCTCCTGAATTCCAAGACCCTTGCTATCCTTCAGCTACCAGTGGTGATGGAATAAATAATAAATATATTATTCAAAAATGCAGCAAAAAACCATAAAATATTTGGATAGATCTATTGCAAGGTTGATTGGTTTGGTTATAGTTTAATATTATTAATCAATATTAATGAATTTATTATTAAATGAATGAATAGTGGGGACAAAATAATATTGGGTATCTTTAACAACTCTCTTCATTGAATTCACTTTGAAAACACATATACCTGGTTACTTTGGAACATTTATTTATATTCTTAAAGGGAATGTTTCCCAAAGATAATATATATAAAGAATATGTAATGGAGTGGCAGGGCCTTGTAACCAAGCTGCCACGACAGAAAAAGGATAATAAGACTCACTGGTATATTATTGAATCCTTTAGGTACCTGTTAGGGATGTGCACTGCTGCATGAAACCTATTACTGGGTTTAAAAAGGTTGTTCAGCAGTTTAAATTGATAATAAGGGTTTGGGGATGGATAATATCAATCAGAATAAATCCATAAATCACTTACTTATCTCTTATAAGTATTTGATTACCTTTGAATGTTTTCTGGATGTAAATATAACTGGGTCTCTGGGAATCAACAACCTCAAAAAGGGGCCTTTATTTATATGTTTTTGAGTCCCATTTCTGTCTCTCTGAGGGCTATAGGGGCCCAAGGGAGCGCGTGCTAATGCTAGTAGTGCAACCAGTGCTGGCCCTGCATTTAATCTAGGTGCTTTAGCATGGGTGGGAGCTGGATCAGTCTGGACCTGGAGCCATTTCCAATAATAATTGAATAATTTTTTGGGAAAAGTGCCTAGTTGTTCATATCATCTTCTTTTAGTCATCTATGTCATGGTAATATAATGCACTTGATTGAATATTCTAATTGTTTGATGTTATACAAACAGTTTGATCTCATATAATTCCTGGGTATGTCACTCTATGTGTGAGTTCTGGTCCTTTGAAGTTGTTATCATCAGTTTGCCAAATTGGTGTTGGTTTACTTGGATAATTTACTATAAATAATTAATTGGAATTTATATGTAATATATTTGGTTTTGTAGTTTAAGGGAAACCCTACAAACATTAAGATGTTTTGAAACTTTCATAAAGGTGATAGGAAGTAGTTTATTTGACTCTTCCAATCTCTTGATGATCATTTTTGAAATTTAATGATTTTTAGTAAAAAAAAGTTATTAAAAAGAGTTCCTTTGGGAACTTTAGTAATATTTTTACATATATGTGATTATGAGACCTTAACGGACAATTTGATGTCCTGAAGTTGTCACTTCTGTCAAGATCAGATAAGTACGCAGGCCTCCAAAGTTGTTAATAGTCCTTTATGAAATTTTATGTATTTATTTATATAATTTAGTTAAATATGCAAACTCATCTTTCTACGTATTTTTAATTGATTCATCTTCCTATTTATTTGCTTTCTACGCGTGGATATGATCATTACATACCCTGGATCTGTCAGTATGTTCAGTAGCCTGTCTAATTGGTACCTTGAAAGTGGTTCCTCATCATGTGATGATGGCTTTCGTGCCTGTTGCTTTGCATCTTCCCACCTTTGCGCGTTGGTCACCTGCCTGGGGCTGCGCTCCCAGTTGTAAGCATTCGCTCTCACGCAGGCTTTTGCTCTGGTATCTATCGCGCAAGTTTGTAGCTTTTGCAGCTGCGCGCGGGAGTGTCAACAAAATGCTTGTTCATCAATAACTCCCAAAATATACGGATTTCTCTAATTCTGACTGAATTTGAGCTATGAAACCCAACCCTGAGTTCTCATTTGAAATGATTAAAGTGGGGAAAAGTGGACTGGTGGTGCCGCGGGCTACAATTTTACTATTATGTGATTTAAGATGGGTAAGGAGTAGGAATTGGAAGGTAAGGTTGCTGAGTGACCCTACCTAAAATTGGGTGAGGAATCCAAAATCTCAACAATATTTTGGATATTCATTTTCTTTAATTATTTTTTCATTAATTTCACTTAATTGTCTTGTTTTTGGTGCTTTGTCAGCTATCTATGACATAGTAGCAAGCTGACAGGGGGGATTTCATCACCTCTCCTCTCAAATGTGAGATTAGCAGCGGGGGAGGCATGTCCAAAGGACTTCCACCCCCCCAGGTTTGTGAGTAGCACCAAGTCACCCTCCCTGGAGGGGTGGCTGTTCAAATTGATGTGATTGACTGTCAGCTCTCTGATACCAGGAACCTTGCAGTCCTTTAGCTACAGAGAGTGATAAAAGTGCTGGAATGATAATAATAATTATTATTCCAATAATAAAAGCTTAGAAGCTCAAATAAGAGCAGTTGAAAGTTTTAATTGGTTTGGTAGTAAAGGGTTTTCAATATACTATAAAAGAGGGGCCACAGTATTATACTACTGGGGATCTTTACAGACTAGCAACCTCTCTTCAAAGGGTCTCCTTAGGCAGTTTTTAAGAACCTTGGAATAAATATGGGTGCCTCAGAAAGGACTTATTCCACTGATGGACGGGCTTAAAAGCACAAGCGGCCTAGACAGGAAGGGTAACACTCACTCTGAGCACTTTACCACGAAAATCCTGGAATAATTGGAAGGGTTTCAGAGCAGATGGGGTAGATTGCTTGACTAAAATTCAATGGTTGATTTGTTATAAAGGGAAAATAATAATACTGCAGAATAAGTCATAAAGCACTTGCTTATCTTCATATAAGCACTTGATTAACAATGACACGGTGTCTGATTGATAATAAAGAATTTCCTGGTAAACTGATTATGGAATGATGGATCCAAAGAGGTCTGTATAAATACCTTTTTGGGGTGATTTTGGTCTTCTCAGGGCATGTAGAGAGGGTTCTTTTTGTGGGCTGAGACTGGCAAGCCCGTCAGGGCAAGATTGGCACATCTACTTGGTGATTTCAATCAGCTGTCCTTAGATCTGCTGTATTTCTGTACTATTTTAGCCACATAATATGTTAATTAGTTATGGCATAAATTTTATTATTCTGTAATCATCCTTCTTTGTACTATTGATATTTCTTTAAAGCGTGCAGATGTGGATGTTTACTGATTTTTCGTCATCTGCTGATCATTTAGATAATTGTTAATAATTTTTATGAACACTTCTTGTAGTGTTTTGTGGTCTTCAAAGATCAAGATCCGTAGTTTACGTGGTAGTCTCTGATCTTTGATTTATTATTAAAAAATGTTTAGAACTTAATTTTCATTAATTTTATTCAAGTTTTTGTCAAATAACTTACACTGTTCACCCACTTAAACGGTCCACCCGCGCTCCCGCTCTCTTCCCTCATCTGTCACTATTCTCTTTTCACATGTCACTCCCATGTTAGTTCCTGATTTCTGCCATTTCCTATTCATCTTCTTCACACCTTGATCAAATTACAAATTCCAATCTCATTACAAATTCGAATTCCCAAATTACAAATCTTACTCAACTTATCCTCTTGAACCTCAACCACCAATAATCCTTTCACCACATCACGATGAATCACCAACCTTGAACAACCTAATCAATCCTCACACCATCTATTTTCAACAAAATCCTTTATTCTATTCATCTTTCTTTCATCAATCTTTTCTCTTTTCTTTATCTTCTTCTTCTTTCTTCGTATCTCATCTTTGTCTCAAACTTCATTGGTCTATTACTCAAAATCAACTCGTCCACTTCCAAATTCATTCAATCTACAATCTGACTGGTAAGACAATCACAAACTATTATCGAATCATCACTATCGAATCTAATCTCTAATGTTCCTTCATTTGAAAGAACTGCTCAATTCTTTTATTATTATTGTCTTTCTTTTTTTCCTGTCGACTGTCTTACTCAACACCACCATCGTCATCCATCAAGTCTAGATCCGTTGCCAGATGTTGGTTCTCTTTATCCATCATTTCTTCTTTAAATCTTTCTTTCAATTCTTGACTGATGTTATTTTTGGCGTAGCCCTCTTTGTTCTTATGTCATCAATCTCTTCATCAGCAATTCAACACGGTTAAAATCCAAAGGTCCATCCGACTCAACTAACCAAATCTAACCATGGAGGGATCAAACAACAATTGTTTTCAAAAGATCATTCTTAAAGCTGCACTTGAAGCAGTCCCCATTCTTTCGGACAAAAACTATTCAATATGGAAGGACAAGATGACGATGCTTTTGGAACTCAAAGGAGTCAAAGAGGCCCTCAAGGATGATTCTAAAAATCTAAATCCCAACAATGACATGGAGAATTGAGTAATTCTTCTTTCTCGCATTGATTCAGTCACTCATAATAATGTGGTTAATCCAACAAATATCTCATTGGCAAAGCTTCTCTGGAAAACCATCAAAGAATGCTTTGCCTCATCTCAAACCGCAAATTGAGCCCGAGTTTTTAACGAATTCCTCTACCAACAATTCAAACCCGAAGCAATTAATCTATTCATCATGGAAACCAAGATTTCACTAAAGAAAATGGTCAATGTGGGAATTGATTTACCAGATGACATACTCTCCTATCTTATTCTTTTTAAGTTTCCACCCTCTCTTCACTCTCTTTGTCAACAGATTATGCATTTGGATAAAATAGTCACCATGGATCTTGTGCTCAATCATCTTACACAACTCAATAATTAAACCAAGGTTAAATCAAAGGATACAAAGATCAATGATACTGCCCTCATCTCTTCTAGACCCCCCTAAAAGCCTGTTCCCAAAGAACTTTGATGCAAGAAAGGATACCACAACCCTCAATCTTCTGATCATTCCGCTGATAAATGTTGGCACCTCCACAAACACCTAGCGCCTGATTGGTGGAGAGAATCTCAAGCAAATTGGTGTGCTCAACTCAACTCAAATTCTAAAAACAAAGAAGTAGCCCACTACGTTTCCCTTCTTTCCACTTGGGTTCAAAATATCAATCCGCTTAATTGAATCATTCTAGACTCCGGTGCCTCCTGCCACATGTTCAACTCACCTGATTTCTTCAGCTTTCTTGAAGAATGTGCTGGTGACGATTTTATAAATAGGGGAAAAGAAAGTGCTAAACTTGCTATAAAAGGAAAAGGAACTGTAAAAATCAGTTGGAAAAATTATGTTGTCTTGCTCACCAACTGTTTATTTGTGCCCGATCTGGTGGTGAATCTAATCAGTCCTGGAGAATTGATTTTGTCAAAACAATGCTCTCTTTCCTCTTTCCGCAATCAATTTTTTCTTACGACTCAATCAAAGCCAGTTTTTTCAGGCTTTATTCAGGAGAATCTTTTCATTCTCAATCCCCCGTCTTGCATAGGAAACAACAACAAATTTTGTCACTTCTCGTCTAAGGAACCAAATCATGATCAAATCAAACTTCTTCATCAATCCTTTGGACATGCCAGCCTGTATCGTCTCAAAAACCTCATTCCTTCTATTCAATCTCATTCAACTTCTACTTTCCAATGTGAGGACTGCGTATTCTCAAAAATCACCAAATCATCTTTCAAGAATTCCTCAAATCCTTCTTCTAAACCCTTTGAACAACTCCATCTAGATCTTATTGGCCCTATTTCACCAATGGGAAAAAACAACATGAACTACATCCTATCTGTTATAGATAATTATTCGGGATATGTCTTGGCTATTCCTCTTTAGTACAAATCGGATGCGTGTCAACAGATCAAAACTATCCTCAATCACGAAAAAACTTAAAAGAAACAGATATCCTGCTACGATTTGCACCAATGGCAGTGGCGAATTCACTTCCTCAGAACTCAAAAAATTTTTTAAGATTAATTCAATTCAACATCTTATCTCTGAGCCTTACCACCACGAAAATAATGGAAAAATTGAAAGAGCTAACCAAACTATCACCAAATCTATACGCGCTACTCTTCGAAGCTCAAAACTTCCTCTCAACCTCTGGGCGGAAGTTGCCAAATCAACGTGTCTCTCATTAAACCAGATTCCTAAAGCTCCCAATCTTCCTTCTCCTTTTCAACTCTTTACTGGGAAGTCGCTTCCCATTAGTTATTTTCACCCTATAGGGTCCAAGGTAGTGTATCTCGATCACAAAGTAAACCAAGGTGACAAATTTCAAGATCAAGGACTCCCTGGAACCCATGTGGGTTACAACCCCAATTTTCTTTCTTATTGCATTTTAAGACCTGACAATTTAATTATTTCATCTAAAAATGTTAAATTTCTCAAAAATGACTATATGCCTCAGATTTCATCCACATTAAATTCGACTGAAGACTTGAAATCTCTCAAAATTGATCACAATCCACCTATTCTTTTTGATGATCATCTTCCTACCAACCCTACTGTCAATAATCAATCCATCAAATCACAAATAGATGATTTGCCCTCTTTATCCGTTCCTAATCCAAAAGTTTCCGATACTCCGTCAATCAACTCTGAATCAGACTTTTCTGAAGAAATTGAGCAGCAACTCACACCTGGATACAGTCTTTGCAACAGATCAACATTAAATCCACCCAATCAATATGGGTACCATCATTATTATGTTCCCAAATCCTTTGAACAAGCTAAAAAGTGCTCCAATGCTCCCAAGTGGGAACTCTCCATGTATTCTGAACTCAACGGTATTGAATCCCTGGAAGTATGAGAAGATTACGATGGTCCTGAACCTGAAAATCCACTCAATACTACCTGGGTATATTGATTAAAAGATAATTGTCACAGAGACCCACTGGTCTATAAAAGTCGACTCTGTGTTCAAGGGTTTGATCAAATCTATGGATTAGATTATCAAGACACCTTTTCTCCCACCAGAAAGGCCGCTTCTTTACGTATTGCTCTTCTTTTTGCCCTTTTTCACTCCCTTCCAATTACCCAATTTGACGTCAAGAGTGCTTTCCTCCACGCACCTCTAACTGATAAAGTGATTATAAAAATACCCAAAGGCTCAAAAAGAAAGTCAGAATTTCTCATTCTTCGCAAGTCTCTTGATGGTTTAAAGCAAGCTCCTTTCAATTGGTTCAACACCCTAACTGCTTGGATTTGTGACCAAGGATTCCATGAATCCATATCTGATCCCTGCCTATACATTCATCCCGTCGCAAATTCAGTCCTATTCTTCCATGTAGACAATCTTATCCTTGTCGGTTCCGCCAATAATTTTCAAAACAAATTCTTAGAGCGATTTCCAAATTCTATTCATCACAATCCTAATCCAATTCTTGGAATGAAGTATGAACAAATCAACAATAAAATCTTGCTTTCTCAAACAAAACACATAGAACATGGATTAGAAGAACTGAAGATGGTAGACTGCAAGCCCTCATCTGTTCCCTTAACCGCGAATATCAATTTATCTCCGGCCTCCAATGAAGAACACAAAGAATTTAAAAACTTAAACATCAATTATAGATTGGCTGTATTCCTTATTAATTATATTGCCTGCCTGACTTTTCTGGACCTCAGTTTTGCTGTTTCTAGCCTTGCTAGATTCTGTGAGAAACCCGGGATTTGTCACTGGAGGGAGGTAAAACTTTGCTGGAAATATCTCAAAGCTACAAAAAACTTAAAACTCACGCTACAAATTCATAATTCAAAATCCCAAATCAAATGTTACAGTGACGCAACTTGGAGTGATGATACTGAAACTCGACCTTCTCAGTCCGGACATCTTTCTCTTCTTTTTAATTCTCTTATCTCTTGGGGTAGCTACAGACAACGCAACGTCACCCACTCAACAACTGAAGCTGAACTAAACCCTTTAGTTGATTCCTTTCTTGAAGCCATATGGATGAGAGGTCTAGTGGCGGAACTCTGGAAGAAAGAATTAGAATCAAGTCATCACTTTATTGACAACAAAGGTCTCAAAAATAAACTAAAGAAGTTTGGATGTAATTCAAAGACTTGCCATATTGATATTAAAACAAAAGCGCTTTGCGAAGAGCTAAAACTTGGAAATCTTTCTGTTGACTTAATACCAGCCTCCAAAATGAAAGAAGATAGATTAACTAAGGCGCTTCCGCTTCCTACTCTTTCCTCACTTCTTAAATTAATAGATCCTTCTTTTAAGTGTTCAATCTTACCAGTCACAGGGGGTGTCAAATAACTTACACTGTTCACCCACTTACACGGTCCACCTGCGCTCCCGCTCTCTTCCCTCATCTGTCACTATTCTCTTTTCACATTTCACTCCCATGTTAGTTCCTGATTTCTGCCATTTCCTATTCATCTTCTTCACACCTTGATTGAATTACAAATTCCGATCTCATTACAAATTCGAATTCCCAAATTACAAATCTTACTCAACTGATCCTCTCAAACCTCAACCACCAATAATCCTTTCACCACATCACGATGAATCACCAACCTCAAACAACCTAATCAATCCTCACACCATCAATTTTCAACCAAATCCTTTATTCTATTCATCTTTCTTTCATTGATCTTTTCTCTTTTCTTTATCTTCTTCTTCTTTCTTCGTATCTCATCTTTGTCTCAAACTTCATCAGTCTATTACTCAACATCAACTCGTCCACTTCCAAATTCATTCAATCTACGATCTGACTGGTAAGACAATCACAAAATATTATTGAATCCTCACTATCGAATCTAATCTCTAATGTTCCTTCATTTGAAAGAACTGCTCAATTCTTTTATTATTATTGTCTTTCTGTTTTTCCTGTTGACTTTCTTACTCAACACCACCATTGTCATCCATCAAGTCTAGATCCGTTGCCAGATGTTGGTTCTCTTTATCCATCATTTCTTCTTTAAATCTTTCTTTCAATTCTCGACTGATGTTATTTTTGGCGTAGCCCTCTTTGTTCTTATGTCATCAATCTCTTCATCAGCAATTCAACAGTTTTGATCTTTTTAGAGCATTATTAATGCATATGTCCATTTGTTACATGTACTAGGCAACCCTAACTAGGTTGTAGCTCTTCTGAGCGGTACCTAGTTGTCAGATTAGTCACGACTGATCCAGGCGCGGGGATCAGTAGTACAGATGCTCGCGGGGTAGGATCCGCTGCGTGCGTGGCAGAATTAGCTGCGCGCGCGTCTCTAGTACGCGGGATCCTGCTGCTGCTAGTTCGTATGGTTATGTAATGATGCTGGGCTGCGCGTGGGAATTGTGACGTAACACATTTCCGCGTGTAACTCCTAAAATATACACAACAGCTCAAGTCTGATTGAATTTTAGGTGTAAACCCTATACGTGACAATTCCTGTGAAATGTTAGAATGGCCAAAAAGTGCCATACAGGTGATGTAATTTTTAGTACTTTTCCTTTAATTTATTTTACAAATATAAGGACTTGGAATTCAAGGGTAGGGTCAGTGAGTGACCCTACCTAATTTTGGGTGAGGAATCCATTCCTGTAATAATATTTATGGATTTCTCAGTCCTTAATTTTTTAATTGAGGTATTCCTATTTTTCATATTTTGTGTTACTATTTGACAGTTTTGCTCTGTATATAGTAGCAAGCTGACAGTCACACACCCACCGGCCCAGGAAGGGGTTTTGGGATAGGTTGGGGTTCTGTCAGCTCTCTGATACCAGGAACCTTGCAGTCCTTTAGCTACAGAGAGTGATGAAAATGCTGGAATGATAATAATAATTATTATTCCAATAATAAATGCTTAGTAACTCAAGTAAGAGCAGTTGAAAGGTTTAATTGGTTTGGTAGTAAAGGATTTTAAATATAATATAAAAGAGGGGCCACAGTATTATACTACTGGGAATCTTTACAGACTAGCAACCTCTCTTGAAGGGGCCTCCTTAGGCAGTTTTTAAGAACCTTGGAATAAATATGGGTGCCTCAGAAAGGACTTATTCCATTGGTGGCTGGGCTTAACAGCACAAGCGGCCTAGACAGGAAGGGTAACACTCACTCTGAGCACTTTACCACGAAAATCCTGGAATAATTGGAAGGGCTTCAGAGCAGATGGGGTAGATTGCTAGACTAAACTTTGCTTATCTTCATATGAGCACTTGATTAACAATGACACGGTGTCTGATTGATAATAAATAATTCCTGGTAAAACTGATTGAATAATAGATCCAAAGAGGTCTGTATAAATACCTTTTTTGGGGTCTTTTTGGTCTTCTCAGGGCACATAGAGAGGGTTCTGTTTGTGGGCTGAGGCTGGCAAGCTAGGCAGGGCAGGATAAGCACGTATACCTGGTGCTGTTAATCAGCTGTCCTTAGATCTGCTGGATTTCTGTACTATTTTAGCCACATGATCTGTTAATTAGTTATGGCTTAAATTTGATCATTCTGTACTCATCCTTTATTTGTACTATTGATATTGCTTTAAAGCGTGCAGATGTGGATGTTTACTGATTTTTTGTCATCTGCTGATCATTTAGATAATCTTTAATAATTTTTTTGAACACTTCTTGTAGTTTTTTGTGGTCTTCAAAGATCAAGATCCATGGTTTACATGGTAGTCCTTGATATTTGATTTATTATTAAAAAATTTTTAAATCATAATTTTCATTAATTTTATTTAAGTTTTGATCTTTTTAGATCATTAGTAATGCATATGTCTGTTTGTTACATATACTAGGCAACCCTCACTAGGTTGTAGCTCTTCTGAGTGGTACCTGGTTGTCAGATTAGTAACGACGGATCCTGGCGCGGGGATCAGTAGTACAGATGCGCGCGGGGTAGGATCCGCTGCGTGCATGGCAGAATTAGCTGCGCGCGCGTCTCTGGTACGCAGGATCCTGCTGCTGCTAGTACGTTGGGTTATGTAATGATGCTGGGCTGCGCGCGGGAATTGTGATGTAACACATTTCCGTGTGTAACTCCTAAAATATACACAACACCTCAATTCTGAGTGAATTTTAGGTGTAAAACCTATACATGCTAATACGTGTGAAATGTTAGAATGGCCAAAAAGTGCCATACAGGTGTTGTAATTTTTATTAATTTTCCTTTTAATTATGTTAAAAATATAAGGACTTGGAATTCAAGGGTGGGGTCAGTGAGTGACCCTACCTAATTCCGGGTGAGGAATCCATTCCTGTTTTAATTTTTATTGATTTCTCACTCCGTACTTTGTTAATTGAGGTATTCTTATTTTTCATATTTTGTGTTACTATTTGACAGTTTTGCTCTGTATATAGTAGCAAGCTGACAGGTTCATGAAAAGCACCCCAGCCATAACTAACCAATGAATATTAGTTATTAGGGGAAAAAAGGGCCAAGCCATGCCAGTTGGACTGTATGTGTCCAACCAGGGGCATTTCCACCAGACACACAGGCTTATTGGGCCCAACTGGGCCCCTGCCTTGGTACAAAGCTGACGTTAGAGCCTTTGGAGGACATTTGGGGCGGAATTTGTCCCTTTTGCTTTTCGTTCCATGAGATCCACTTGAGCGCCATATTTTGTATTTCAGTTGCTCTTCTCCCTTCTGTTTTACTTCTATTCACTCATCAATTCATTCAAATTCACAAGTGTGCCATTGCCTCTGCCTCAGATTAAGGATCAATCAGAAGACATTATTTTCTCAGCATTTGTTTTGCTTTAAATACTGCTCTTTGAATAAGCTTGTGGGCCAGTAATTATGACATTGCCAACCCCAACCTCTTGATCCTTTTCCTGAAGACTGCAAGCTGTTGCTTGGGCCATTGGGACTCTTGCTCATCAGCTGTCATTCTTGAAAAAGAACTGATGGCTCTTGGCTATTGCTTGCAACCACCTTTTCTCATGGTCCATGACTGCTGTTGCCACCTTCCATTCAACTTCCCACTGTCATTCTTGACACAGGCTTTTATCCTTGTTTTTCTCATCATTTTTTCCCTTCATTCTCACATTTCAGGCCCTCCTTGTTGCAAAAATTGTTATTTATAACCTTTTGTTAAAAAAAAAGAATGAAAGAAAAATTCTTCTCTCATTAGTATAATCTCTTGTAAGTAGTCTACAGGGCTCTTGTCAATAAAACAAGGTTATCTACCCTGCCTTTTTGCCCAATGAATCAGCATAAAAATATCAATCTATCATGCACCCATTCTTTTGTAATTAATGAATCCATGGTGTCCATGCCCTTTATTTTTGCGTCTCCTCATCCTTATGCTGGGTATATCTTGTGATTGCCCCTTGATGCTTTGAGCCTCCATACTCAATCCTTTGATCCTAACACTGTGACCTGATACTTTTCACCAACCAATAGCCTTGCTGGTTTTAGAAGAATTCATTGGGTTGAATTCTTGAGTGTTTTAAGATACTCTGTTCATCCCTTTCTCCAACCACTTTGGTCCTGATCATTCATTTTGTTTTCTTTCCAGAACCAGTCATGTTTGGCTGAGAGGTTTCTTTAAGTTTTAAACCTGGATTTTTAAACCTCCCTTTATTCCATTAGAATTGAATTCCTCCATGCTATTATTGAGTTCCTTAAGAAGTTTTGGGTCATTCTTGTTTAAATTTGTTGCTTCTTTGATTCTAGAGCGTCATAGGACAAATTTATTTTTTTTGTACAGCCAACAACAGTTATCTGGTATCCTTCAAGTGCTTGATTGAAGAAGGTTGGGAAGGTTCATTGAGAACCTTGAGGTTGGTTGGTATTGAGTTGATCTTCCTTATCTTCTACTGAAAAACAGATTTATTAGGTTGTGGGCGTTGTTTCTTACAGCTGCCTTTTTCTACTGAACTCTGAACAAACATTAAAATTATTTGTTCAAGTCTTTTCTGGCAACATCTTGCCTCAGACAGTGTTTTCTTCCATTGCTACTAAATACATCCAAACTCATCCCTGCCATTGATTCCTCATTCATAAGGGTCTGGACCTTAATTCCAGTTACATTTAAATATTTTTGTATCTATTAGGAGGGCATCCTAAACACCACCTTTCCCCTCCACACAACTTCCCCCGATTCAGAACTGTTTGGAGTGTTAAAAATTTACAATGTAAGAGCAGGAGATTTTTATTGCAAGGGGATGAGACTACAGGAAGCTGTTTGAACAGCTCAGCTCCATTACCTGTAACACTTGCCCCAACATTAAATTTGCTTCCAATTACTGTTAAAATATGTAGGCACTCACGTGTGTGCTAAATATAAGTTTAATCCAAATTGGACGGAAATATGGGCCTCTGCCCCCAATTGGAAACTCACACAGACCTTACAGACCTGTTTGGATGTCAAGGATTTGGGAAAATGGCCTCAAAAAACGCAAATCAAGCCTATTGGTACATGGGCCCTAAAAGGCCTGGTGGGGTGTATGGGCAAATACATCCAGAAGGGCTTTTATGGGCATTATTGAGCCCAAGGTCTCTTTTGGACATACTTGGCCAAACAGGCTGGCCCGCCAAAGTATTATTAATTGGTGTTTTGGGCTTTAGGAAGCCCATTGGGGCCGCCGCCCGTTTGGGGCTGCCACCTGTTTTGCGCCCGCTTGGGGCTGCTTTTTCTCTTGGTAGGGCCCACGCAGGGCCTGAAAACTTGCTTGGGGCCACAGCGGTGGTTGAGGGGCCCTGTGAATTGCAAAGCCACACAAGGCTGTTGGCCGTTGCTGATGGTTGGAGCTGATAAATTTCTGAGATTTAATTCAAAGAAGAGATCATATTAAAAGGGCTGAACAAAATAAGGCATCAGTAAAAGAGTGAGAACAAGATAAAAAGAGACTCAGGAAAAAGAAATAGGAGAACACGCATAAAACCAACATCAAGCGGATAGATTCAAGAGATAGCGGAAGGTGGTCATTGTCATTGGAAGAAGAGTTGCCAGTAGAGTTGATGATTGAGATTTGAGCGGACTGATATAGAAATGGACTGAGGATCAGATTGAGAGGTTGTGACATAGAAGGAAACCAGCCGTGGCAGACATACTTGAGATTGGAGACATCGGAGAGTGTGATTTGAGGAGGAGGCCGAGTGAGAATGAAGGAAAGAGTTAAGGAAATATAGAGAGAAAGAAAAGAAAATAGGAAAGAAGGTGGCGCTGAAGAGAGAGGTCAATTGTTGTGGTTGGGACTTTGAGGCTTGATGCGTGTTGAGGTTGAGGATTGGTTGATTTTAGATGTTAGTTGACGATGGTCAAGTTTTGGAGAGGTTTTCTCTGGATTACCTCCAGGTGATGAGGTTAGGTAAGGTTTAAGAGTTGAGAGCGCGCGCGTGAGGGAAGACAGTGACACCTGAGTAACACAGGGAAGGTGAGGCGGGGGAGCGGGCACTGGGAAGCAAGGAGCTCAAAGTAAAGAAGACAGAGAATATGGAGAAGACAAAGAAGAAAATAAACAAGAAGAAATAGACAAGGAAAAGAAAGGAAGAGAAAAGAGAGCAGCAAAATTTTCAACAGGAGCTGCAGGAGCTTGTGCCAATGGCCCCTGCTCCTCCACCTCTCCTTGCTTGCCATTGCAAGGGGGAAGGGGATGGCTTCCTGGGTTGAACCAGACAGCAACAGGTTGCAAGAGGCAACAGGTCAGGATGGGGGGGGACTTCATCACCCTTCCACCCAGATGGAGTGGCTGGGCCAGTTTCAACAAGGCAACCAGCTGTGGGGGGGAAACTCTCCCCCCTCCTCTACCAAGCAGGAGGAGCAACAGACTGATTTGGATCTGACCGACCCCCAGCCCACCTAACTTTGATGAATCCCCAGGGGTATTTAACTCCAGGGCCCTGGTGGGGGTATTTGACTGCCCCTCCAGGGATTTGTGAGAAAGAGGGGGTGGACAGCATGTCCGCCAGTAACCGTCACCCCCCAAGTTTGTCCAAGACCCAAACCAGGTGTGTCCTGGGTCCCACCTGGCCATTTTTCTGGCCAGGGGCTGGTTGAATGAGGCAACCAGCCAGCATGTGAGGTCACAGGGCTGGTTTTTAACAGACAACCGGCCAGGGGGTTGAACAGAAAAGGGGCTGGTTCATCCCCATAACAGTGGAAACACCAGAAATGACTGGAATAGGCTGTTCATAAGGGTACAGTGACTGATTCCATGTGGGCTTATGGTGTTTAAAGCGTATCTGGGAACATGTCCAAGTTTGACTTGGAATGGGCCTAGAAGGACTTGGATTGGAGCCCAGGGAGCTTTATTAGTTTGGGCTGGCGGGGGTTAAATCTTGGGGCCTAATCAAGCTCCTCTTGAAGCCAATCAAAGCTGGTTGCACCAAAATTGGAAAGCCTCCCTCCCCCCAACTTTAAGCCATTTTTTTTCAAATATGATCATGCAATTGGCGGGTCAATGCAACCAGCTTTGATTGGCGCCAAGATAAACATGGCCAGATGCCAGACCAATTTGGCAAGGCGCCAAGTCAACCTTGGAAAGGCGCCAAGAAGGCTTTTCCAGGCTCCATGTTGACTTTGCTAAGCGCCACGCATGCTTTAGAAAATTTTGGAATAACTTGGCTCAGCACCCAAATGGGCTTTACAGACCATATGTAGCCCAAACCAAGTAACAAGTCCTGTAGAGCCGGTAGAGCTCTTTTAGGGCGTAAAATTTGTCTTTTGGGATGTTGTATTATTGCCCCACAAGAGGCCAATCTTTTGTACTTACGGAGATCTTCTCCCTGCTGTTTTCCATCATTCATTCACATTCCAATAAAATTCATCAACAATATCATCCCACGTATAGCCCCATTCTGAGAGCCTATGAACAATGATTGACACAAGTTGTCCAGCATTTTATTTGCCTGAATTACTGCTCATTTTCCTCAGCTAATTTATGTCCATAATTGTAACAATTAACTCCTGCAGTTCCTCAACACTCCAGGTGCAACTCAACCCAAATGGGGCTCATGGCCCTCAGCTAACTTCTACACACCAGTACGTTGGGACTCAACTTCACACAAAAGCGGAATGATCCAGGCTTAGTGCCAATGTTGATGCAGACTGGTAAACCTCACCCTCCACCAGGCAGTGAATCAGAAGGTTTGAGGTCCTATGAAATGACAAAATCATCAGGTTTAAGTTAAAAAATCAACCCACATTTGCCCTCTCTACCACTGAGGCAGAGTAAATAGCAGGAGTAGATGTGCCAAAGAGGTGCTCTGGTTCAAATTTCTGGTAGAGGAAATCTTCCATCAAGCAGTAAGTACACTGATCCCAGTCTATGAAGAAAACAACAGTGGCATCAAACTAGCCTCCAGAGCGGAAAAAAATGCTCCTTTCAAGAACAAGCACATGTAACTCAGAATCAATTTCTTGCAAGAGAAGACGGAGAAAGGAGCTATTTTTCTTCAACAACTCAACTCAAAAAATAACTGCGCAAAAATCCTCACTAAGCCCTGCTCCAGGATATTGTTTACCTGGAAACTCAAGGCGCTTGACTTTGGGGCCTCCAGCTTTGAAGGCTGAAGCCAGGGTGGGTGTTGAGGTATTGCATCCATCCTTTTTTTTCATTATTTTCTTCTCATTTTCATTTTCTGTCATAATAAGCACGGCATCACCATACTCAGCACAAAGTGAGAAACTATTCATTATGGTAGTCAGGGAACACAGCCCATAGCCCAAGGTGTCTCAGGTGCCAGTGCGCTTGGGCTATCACCTGTACCAGTTCTCACACTCCATTTGTTTTTCAACCTGAATTAAATAGCTGAACCCGCTCAGAGCCCAAGATTTACTCCCTTGTTCAATATTCAACTTGTACCACTGAAATCTTGGAGACCTTAAACTGGTAGGTTTCACTCTAGTTATGTTTCTTTTAACTCTCTGTTTTTCCTCCACTAAATGTTTCATCCTTCTCACCCCTTTTTCCAGTCCTTTTCTCCTTGTTCCATCTTTTCTTTTGCATTTGTTCCTTCTGCCGCTTCCACCCCCCCATTCTCACCATTACTGCTGCTTTTCTGAGTCTCCTTTTGAAGCTGATCACTTTTATGTTTTCAGCTTGCTACTTGTACAGAGCAAGCTTTAAAAGTAGAATATAAATAAAAATAAAATCATAAAAATTAAAATGGTGAAAAATATTCAAATATTATAGCAGATTTGGATTTCTCACCCAAAATAAGCTGGGGTAACTAACTGACCCCACCCTTGAATTTTATCTCCTTATAGTTTTAAATAATTTAAAATAAAAATGACCAAAAAGCCACAGTACTACTATGGTGTTTTTTGGCCATTTTAATATTCCACTTGCAACATCATGTATAGATTTCATGCTTAAAATTAACTCAAGAGAATACCATCAATGGAAGTATGAGTTTTCCTAATTGGGGTAACCCTGGGCTGCAGCAAGAAAGGCCTGGCTGGTTAGAGATTTTCATTGAGATAACTTGCTTTTTTTTGATGTATTCCCTCTTGAGAAATTTCATCTTTCCAACTACATTTTTTTATCTTTGAAGGTTCAACAGGATTATTTAAACACTAAATATCTCTTACTTGATTTGAGTGAGTATTGGCCTCAATCTGTGAATAATGAAGAGAATTTTGTATTTGGTGTTCCAAGTGAATCCCAGGTTCAATCAATTACACTACATTATTATTTTTTTTTATCTGAATAATTTTCCTTCCAATTATCATGAAAATTTTAATTATGCAAATATAAAAAAAAGTTTGATTCCTGCATGCTGGAAATGGAATTGAATGGAGAAAATCAATTTTCCTCAATCAGAAATCAACACCTTAAAATTCTACAAAATTATCAATCTTGAGGTAATTTATTATGGTAAAAAAATAAACTATGTAAATAATCCTTCATGATAATTAATGAAAAGAGCCAAATAATGATAATCCTTAAAATTTTCCATGATAAGCCTTCAAATTTCTCAGGATAATTGTCTATTGTTTTATGATAGGTAATCAACTGCTTCATGATAAGTCATGAACTGCTTCATGATAAGCCATCATTCATTTCATGATAAGTGAATAAAATATTTCTTCCAAGTTCCTGAAACACGTTTCATGGAATCTGTTTGAATTTTTCAAGATAAAACCTCAATTTTTTCATCTTAATAAGCCGCATGATCCACTGAAAGGAGGAAAACAAAAAAGGATTACCTGAAAACTATTTTGAAGGAATATTTGCATATAAAGAGACACCTTTCTCCTCCATAATCCATTCTTTGAATCATCAAAAAATTCAACCAAGATGGCTCCAAAAAATATCCAAATTATTGTTTGCATGTGTGAAAACTTCTCCAGACAAAATCAAATCAATACCAATGGGATAAAGCAAGTCGTAGCCTTTACCCTTTCTGGATATTCTAAGCATCAGAAAATCACCACAAGTTCTATTTCCACTCAAGTTGCTCCACAAGCAATATCTTGTTGAAAAAAACTTTCCCCAAAATCAAAAAAAAGTCATAGGTATCCATTAGATAATAAAAACAAAAATTTGGCCCAATTGTCACACAACCACCCCACGTACTATAGGGCAATTCTTAGATGATTGTGAGCGCGAAGGAATGCCAAGTGCAAGGGCAAGTGCAAATAGCGAGACTCAGTTGCAAAGTGCGAACTTGGTTATGCCACTCAACAAAAGGCAAGAGGAATGGAATGTGTTCCAAAGAAGGAAACTCAACCTGAGTCCAATGTGATAAATAGGTTGTAGCAAAATGCAAGAACGTATGAAATTAACTAACTGAGGAGACAATCATCAGGCAAGGGGATAGCCCTTATAAGGTAATCCAAAGTGAGTAGATACAACCTGGTGATGAGCTAACTACAGTTGAATCGGTGAGGCAATGAATGACAGGAAAGGGATAGGAAATGAAGCAGTGGTATAGATCCAAGTTCATAGCGTAAGTGAAAGACAATAGAATCTGAGCTTACAATTGTATGAAAAATTGGGACAGGAGCAAGTGATGTTGAAGGTAATGCAAATGAGAGGCAATAGTGTATGCAGGGTAGGGACTAGTCCAATTGCAAACTGTACATTAGTGATGGCTTAGTTAGACGTAGATGCGAACTAACGAACAATTCATGACCAAAGATGGAAGTCAAAGGCTGTTGATTGGCCAGGGAAGGAGATTGGATCTCATAATGAATGGCCAACCGGTATGGAGTTAACCGCAAAGTTTGCAAGTATACACTGAGTTGGTTGCCAAGATTGGAAGGTCAGCGCAAGCCAGAGGAAATAGCAGATTGCACCATTGATGTTTTGCTTTTATTTGTGTCACACTTTTAGACTGAGGTAGATGTTACTGAGGAGAGGGCATGTTGAAGTGATGAAGACAATAATCCCTAAGTGCAAAGCGTGACAGTTTCCCGGGTATAAAGACGCAAGCTCCTGCGAGCGTTCAGATAAATTTTCCCATCAATTTCAAGTCGTTGATTATTACTGTATACCCTTACAAATTATTTAATTTACTACTCAATAGATTGATAATTTATATAAAATGTTGTCATCGTCATCCCGCCGTTGCAAAAACTGTATTTGCCAAAACAAGCGTTGTTTTCCTAGTACTGCTGTCCGAGGCCTTCAAGGCAAGTGCAAGCAATGTTGCCTTTGCAAGGTGGCATGCAATTTCTCTATAAATGTTGATTCCACTGTCAAGGGTCCTGCAGAATCATTGAGGGAGATGCAAAGTCATAGGTCCGCGCCAAGGGTTATTTACAAGATACCACCGTTGCCAGAGATCAAATACTTGGGTACTCAATTTCCTGCTAAGTACTAATCTGGACTGACTAATGATCATAAAATAATAACTAATTTTGCTTGTTTCGCTATTGTTGCCTTGTTTCCAAAGATATACCACAAACACACCACCACCACCACCACCTTACTGGGGAACACCGACTGAACTCCCGGGGGCACAGATGAATGCCGAGGTGCAAGGCAAAGTTTCCGGTGCGGAACCGGTAGGAGTCATAACCGAGGAAGCAAGGGAGGAAGAAGGAAAAGAAGCAGAAGGAGAATTGGTAAATGGAGGAAACAGAAATGGAGGGAACGGAGATGGAGCGGATGAATTAGGGGAAGGAAATGTAGGAGATGGAAGGGATGGAGTGGATGGAACGGAAAGAATGGAAGGCCAAGGTGAAACGGATCCGGTGCGAGTCGTAGGGCCAATTGAAACGGATGTGAGGCGGCTGACAGACAATATTGGAGAAGGCAAGTTGGGAGGCCAAAGGAAGAGAGCGTACAAAGAGCTCTTGGAGGAAGGCGGATGGAATTCTTGGCCAAAGCAAGCTTGGGTTGCAAGGTGCAAGGAGATCTTCGAGAGGCACATCGTAACGGAAGTGCTAGTTCTCCAAAAAATGTCCGCATTAATCAACAATGAAGACCTGGATACTTTTTGATCCATGGTTGCGGATTTGAAGGCAAATTGGGAGGATGCAGAGAAGGAAGTAAAGGATACTTTGTAATTATTTATTATAAATATATATTTTTTTTCTTTTTTTTTTCTAAATAGAAATATTTTTTTTTTTTACATTTTTTTTTTTTAATAATAATAAGGAATGAAGTTTTATTTAGTAGAAATGAAAGGGAAATGAGAAAAGGGAATAACACAGTGAGATGGAGGAATTAACTGATGGAATGATGGTGTGAAATAAAATGGGGTTAAATGAGATGGAATATGGACTGGAATGGGATTGGATGAGATAGAATGCAAGATGAAATGGGATTGAATAAGATAAAATGTGGAATGGAATGGAATGGGATTGGATGGGATGAAATGTGGAATGGAATGGAGTGGGATTGAATGGGATTAAATGTGGAATTGAATGGAATGGGATTGGATGGGATAGAATCATGATTGTCAAGGTTTGCAAGGGTAACTCGCATGGAAGTCTCAAATCAGATTGGGTGAATTGCAAAGGTGATGGGCTGGTTCCCACAAGGTGCGATCTTTGTTGGACTGGAAACCAGACCATTCAACGAGGTATTGAAGTTTTCCTTTGCGTAACCTGGAATCCAGAATACGGCTTACTTCCCACCCTTGATGATTGAGCACAGTGACCGGTTCAGGACGGGGATGAGTCTTGCCTGGGTATAGGACTCGAGCTGGCTCTAGGAGAGACACATGAAAGACTGGGTGGATACCTTTCCATTTTGCAGGTAAAGTAAGTTTAACGGCGTTAGGGGAGATGACTGATTCTACTTTAAAGGGGCCAAGATTTCTTTTGGAGAGTTTGCAAGTTGGCCGAGTGCTGCAAATGTTGCAAGCATCAAGCCATACTTGATCTCCTACTGCAAAGATTGGAGCCAAATTGCAAGATTGGTCTGCTTGCTCCTTATAGGGCTGGTTTGCTTCTTTGAGGTTGGTTTGAAGTTGCGATTTAAGGGATTGAATTTGTTCAAGGTAATTGGTAGCAGGTTGAGAAGGTGCTACGTGAAGGGAAGAGAAATTCAGGTTTCTACCATAAAGAGTTTGGAAGGGCAACTGTTTGGTGGAGGAATGAGTGGAGTTGTTGTAGGCAAATTTTGCTAGTGGGAGCCATTGCAACCAGTCGTCTTGTTGATAGGCAACATACATTCAAAGATATTGTTTGAGAATCTGATTAACTCACTTGGTTTTCCCATCCGTTTCCGGGTGGTAAGCGGTTGATAAATTGCGAGTGATCTTCAAATGTTGGCATAGCAAGGTCCAGAAGCTTGAGACAAACAGAGATCCACAATCACTAACTATATTATCAGGGAGACCATGTTTTCAAAATACATATTCTATGAACAAGTTAGCTAAGTCTTCTGAAGAGGCCGTCACATTACTGCGCAGAAATGAAGCCATCTTTGAGAAGCAATCTACTATTAATAGAATAGCATCATATCCACTAGAAGAAGGTAATTGAGAGATGAAATCCATAGACAGCGATTGCCAAGGACAAGGTGGGATTGGAAGTGGCTGGAGCAGCCCATACTTCTGGTGTTTTGAGGACTTGTTACGATTGCAATCATAGCACGTGCTAACATAGCCTTTAACTTCTTTGGTCATACCAGGCCAGTAGAAGTCTCATGCAATCAATTGGTAGGTTTTATCCTGCCCATGATGACCAGCAAGCGGAGAATTGTGCTGTGACTTGAATATATCTAACTTAATGCAAGAATTATCTGGTACTACTATACAATTATCATAGACTAAAAAATCATTATCATCAATACTATAGCTACTATCTAATAAGTTGGCACGTTTGCAAAGTTTGATACACTTTGGGTCATCGCGTTGAGCTTGTCGGAGTTTGGAAGCAAAATCTTGTAAGCAAGCGATGATCAAACTGAGTTGGGCAGATTGGGTTGAGAAGAGTGTCCTAACGTTTTCAGGGTTATTTTTGGCAAAGGTGCTCCCCCCCCCTGGGTAAACGTTGTCCCGACATGATAAAGCATCAGGAACTACCGCTTGTTTCCCAGGACGGTATGTGATTGTAAAGTGGAACTCAGAGAGGTATTTGGCCCATTGTGCCTGTTGACGTGTGAGGACTTTTGAGCTCATGAAATACTTCAAAGAATTATGATCAGTTAAAACCTTGAAGGATTCCCTAAGGCTCAAAAGGTATGAACGCCATTTCTTTAAGCAATAAAAGAGTGCGAGAAGTTCCTTGTCCTGAATCTCATAGTTGAGCTCTGCAGCAAGCAACTTGAAAGACTCAAAAGCTACGGGATGAAAGAGAGAAGTGGAGGAAGAAAACTGCGAGATTACTCCTGCAATTGCATAGTTGCTTGCGTCTGTTTTGACAATAGTGCGCGCTAGCTTGTTGAAGTGAGCAAGTATTGGAGCAGTGGTGAATGCTTTCTTCAGAGCTTCAAACTCCGAAGCAGCTTGTTTGGTAAAAACAAAAGGAGTGTCTTTTTGAAGAAGGTTAGTAATATTCACGGTTTTTTTGGCGTAACACTCAATAAAAATTCTATAGAAATTACTGAAACCAAGGAAAACTTGAAGGGATTTAACAGAAGAAGAGGGGGGAAAGTCCAATATGTGTTTGCTTTTGCCTGGGTCCATTGATAGTCCTTGCTGGGAGACTACAACACCTAGAAAATGAAGAGAAGAGGAATGGAATTTGCACTTAGAGGCTTTCGCAAACAGGTCATTCTTGCAAAGTTGCTGCAGCACCTCTAGCACATGTGCGATGTGATCTTCAAGGTTCCTTGAGTAGACTATTATATCATCAAGATATACCACAAGGTATTTACCTACAAGATTGGAGAAAATGTTGTTGAAAAAATGTTGGAAAGTGGAAGGAGCGTTACAGAGGCCAAAAGGCATGACGGTTTAAACCCAAGGGCGGCTGAGCGACAGCACTGTCACACTTTCAAAGCCATGTATGCCGCCCTGGGCCTGTGACAAGTACGCATCTGCGGCACTACAAGTTGACAAAGTGACAGGCAGCCTGAGAAACCTAGGTACCGTGTAAACATGATACAACCTACACAGGAACATTCTACATATTTAATAAATGTTCCCTTGGATAGTAGATAGTCTAAAAATACATAACATTGTATAAAAATACCTAAATAATTTTTACATGTATTTTTTATTAAATATAATTTAAAAATACCAAGAATGTCGAAAATGAGATAATGACTACTTCTAAAAATATATTAAAATATATTAAAATACTTTAATTTGCAACTATGAGAACTAAAAGACATCAGTATTCTTTTTACATACTAAGGAAAATAATGATGTAAAAATATCACATAAATACTCACAACTTATACTTTTGAATAATTATTATAGTAAATCAACTAAAATTCAAAAATCAGGAGTAAAATCAATTTCATGAATTTAATCCAGTTATTTAATTCATAATGAGAACTCACCTGAAATCAGACTATCTGTAGGTATGTATATTAAAACAATTATTAACTTACTAGGAACATTTCCTAAGGGAAATTAATTAAATAATAAATAAAATGGACAAATTAGTGTGATTCACATGTCCAAACATCAATTATAAATTAGATTAATTCCCATACCCTCTGGAATTAGATGATACCCATGCTAAACCACCAAGAACACGTTACAGGCTGCCAGGGTTTCCCCTGCTAGCCTCAGTGTCCGTCTCTTTGAGCCCCTGTACCCCTCAGAAGGATAATATTGGGACTCAAAAAGCTATAAATAAAGAGCTCTTTTGAGGATATTGATACCCAGAGACCCAGTTATATTAACATCCAGAAAACATTCCAAGGTAATCAAATACTTATAAGAGATAAGTAAGTGATTTATGGCTTTAGTCTGATTAATAATATCTTTCCCCAACCCTTTTTATCAAATTAAACTGCTGAACAACCTTATAACCCCTGTAAACAGGTTTAACCCATCAGTGCGTCTCCTAAACAGGTACCTAAGAATTTAATAATATACCAGTGAGTCTTATTATCTTTTCTCTGTTGTGGAAGCTTGGTAAAAAGGCCCTGCCACTCCACCATGTATTTTATATACATATTATCTTTGGGAAATATATCCTTTAAGAATATAAATTAAAGGTTCCAAAGTAACCAGGCATACATGTTTTCCCACTGAGTTCTCTGAAGAGAGGTGTTAAAGATTTCCAATATAACTGTGGCAAATCCGTTAATATATTTAAAAATCAATTTCTTGATATTGATTTATAAAATTAAACCATATCCAAACCAATCAACCTTGCACTAAGCTTTATCCAAATATTTTATGGATTTTTTCTGCATTTATTGAATAATATATTTGTCACTTATTCTATCACCTCTGGTAGCTAAAGGATAGCAATGATCTTGGAATCCAGGAGGCTGACAAATTCATTCAGAATTAGAGAATTCTGTATTTTTGTGAGTTATTGACAAACAAGCATTTTGTTGACACTCCCACGCGCAGCTGCAAAAGCTGCACACTTGCAAATAGATGCCAGACCAAAAGCATGCGTGATAGCGACGGCTGACAAGTAAGTGCACAGCCCCAGGAAGGTGACCAACGCACAAAGGTGGGAAGATGCAAAGCAACAGGCGCGACAGCCATCATCACATTATGAGGAGCCGCTGTCAAGGTACCAATTAGACAGGCTACTACCCATACTGATAGATCCAGGGTATTTAATAAGTATCTCCATGAGTAAAAATTGAATAAATAGGTAGAAAAATCAATTAAAAATACCTAAAAAGATGAGTTTAAATATTTGACTGAATTATATAAATAAATACATAAAATTTCAAAAAGGACTATTAACGTCTTTAGAGGGCTGCATACCTATCTTATCTTGACATAAATGAGAACTTCAGGACATCAAATTGTCCATGAAGGTCTCATGAACACTTATATGTAAAGATCCACATCCCCCCCCAAGTTGAGTTCTTTCCCCAGAGGTCTTCCATTGCTGCCTCGCCTCCATCACCCTACCAATCCACCTCTCCCCCACTCATCCCAGCCCCTCCTCCCCTTTGGCTCCGTTGCCACCATGGACCCCTGCGGCTTCTGCGCCCGGAAAAGGCTTGCGTGCTTGATTGTTCCTGGCTGATGCGCCTGCACTACTTGCCGTTGTGGCCATTGCCGCTGCTTGCCTGGCAAGGGAATGCCGCGTCCTCCTCCTCAATCCAGTTCCTGTCCCCAGCTGCGCAAGAGGGCCCGTACGGACCCTTTCGTGGTTTTGGACAATGAATAAATCTCTGGGGACTTGTGGACTCTGCCCGGATTGCCTCGTGCCCCCCCCCCCAGATAACTAAAGTTCCCAAAGGAACTATTTTTAATAACTTTTTTACTAGAAATCATTGAATTTTGAAAATAACCAACAAGAGATTGGAAGAGTCAAATAAACTACTTCCCATGAGCTTTATGAAATTTTCAAGACATCTTAATGTATGTATGGTTCCTTCCAAACTAAAATACCAAATATATAACATATAAATTACCATTAATTTCTTTTAGTAAATGATCTAAGTAAACCAACACCAATTTCAAAAGATCATGTTAACAACTTCAACAGATCAGAACTCACATTTAAAGTGAAATAACTAGGAACTATATGAGATCAAACTGTTTGTAGAACATCCAAAAATTAAAATATCCAATCAAGTTCATTAAATTCCCATGACATACATGTCTAAAGGAAGGTCATATGAACAACTAGGCGCTTTTCCTAACCAATCATTCAATTATTATTGGAAATAGCTCCAGATCCGGACTTATCCAGCTCCCACCCAGGCAAAAGCGCCTAGATTACATTCAGAGGAAGCACTGGCTGCCCTGCTAGCCTTAGCACCCGTTCTCTTGGGCCCCTATAGCTCTCAGAGGGACAGAATTGGGAATCAAAAATATATCAATAAAGGCCCCTTTTTGAGGTTGTTGATACCCAGAGACCCATTTATATTTACATCCAGACACTGTGTCAATTTAATCAAAAACGTATACAAGATAAGTAAGTGATTTATGGCTTTATTCTGATTAATATTATCCCACCCCAAACCCTTTTTACCAATTTAAACTGCTGAACAACCTTTTTACCCAAGTAATAGGTTTAACCCAGCAGTGCAAGTCCCAAACAGGTACCTAAAGGATTCAAATGATATACCAGTGAGTCTTATTATCCTTTTTCCGTTGTTTCAGCTTGGTTACAATGCCCTGTCCCTCCACCATATATTATATATATATATATATTTTCCTTGGGCAATATCCCCTTTAAGAATATAGATAAAGGTTCCAAAGTAACCAGGTATATGTGTTTTCAAAGTGAATTCCCTGAGGAGAGGTGTTGAAGATCCCCAATATTATTTTTTCCCCTCTATTAATTTATTTAATAATCAATTCATTAATATTGATTAATAATATTAAACTATAACCAAACCAATCAACCTTTCAATACCTCTATCCAAATATTTTATGGATTTTTGCAGCACTTATTGAATAATATATTTATTACTTTTTCTGTCACCTCTGGTATATAAAGGATAGAAAGGGTTTAGGCATCCAGTAATGCTGAAATGGGATCTCTGAAGACTTCCATAAAATCCATTCCTATCAGAAAAAAATTGTAACAGTCATAATTCTCTGCAAGCAAAGATTTTATTTAGAAAGAAGTTCAACAATTTATTGCACAATTTTTCAATCATCTAGGTATTGGTGAAGAACTTCTCAAACATATCCAGAATAAAACCTCTGAAAAAATGAATGATTTATGTGATGGGATTCCTTGGAAGATATTCAAGGGCCCAAATGAAAATTCCCCCTTTCTGTCCAAGCCTGGGAGCTTGGCATTCAACCTATATGGTTTGTAAAGTGCATCTGGGGGCCTTTCCGTGTTTGACTTGGAATGCGCCCAGTGGGAGGTTGGTGCCCATGGCCCTTGATTGGGGTGGAAATGTCAAGGAAAAAAAAATGGTGCTTGACCTAGTTTGTCTTGGACCAGATCAAAGCTGTTTGCACCAAAATGACCAGCAACCCTACTGCTGATTTTCAAATGTTGATTTACTTTAAAAGTAAACTTTTTGGAGGGTCAAAGAACCCTTCTTTCATTTGATCCAGATTTATTTTCCCAGGTTTCAAGGTCACCTTGATTGGTGCCAAGCTGAATTTTATCAGCCCTGTAGAGGCTCCTGTGGGATTATATAAATATTTAAGCAAAAATCTTTCTGGCAGTCCTTGTAGTGGAATTTAATATTTATTCTACTTCTTTAGATTATGAGTAAAATGTAACATGGTTTTGAATCACCTTCCCTGCTGTTTCTATATTAATTCTGCACAGTAATTTATTTTTGAGATTAATGGCTGGTTTCTTTGAGCGTTTAAATAGGTCTTTGAAATGGGTCTCAGATCAGTCATAGATTATTTATTAATTGTGTTTTTTGAAGAATGTACAAGATTTATTGGGTTATTGGTTGGTGCCCAATGAGATATGTGTCATCTTAACCAATAAAAAAAATTTTTAAAGGGTTCAAGGGTTTTTTAAAAGGGGTTGTTCAGGAGAGGACCCAGGGATGGGTTTACCCACAGGGCACTGGATAGAGGAAAAAAAGGTTGGTAGCGCCTTTTTTTTGTCCACAATTTCTTTGTAAGGGTTTATTTTTCAGTGATGGGTGGTTTTTCTTAAGTGGTGCTGAATAAATTAGGTCACAGAAGAAACATTACTCAAAGCACCTAATGGGGTTGTTTTAAAATTTTTATGATCTTTTAAAGTTGGTTTTTGATTTCCTTTCCTTTTTTTTATTTATTTGTACACTGATAATCTCATTTTTTTATATCTGGGTAGGACCACAGATTTTTGGGTGTTAATGGGATAATTTTGAGTGGAGTGAGTGTCTGTGGGATGATCTGAGTAGTGATGGATGATGGGAAAACCTGGATAGGGAAGATAAGCCCTCCTTAAATAATGTAATTGTGCCCCCAGGGGTTCTTAATGCTGCCCCTGAGGCTCCTTCTATTCAGGTGAGGAACAGTCTAGCTATTGTTTACAGCTACATGAGGCATTTTTACTGGTTTGAAAAATCTTGTACAGTTACATGTGGCAATTCTGCTTGTTGCAAAGATATTTTATTGGGTTTTAATGCACGCACAGCCCTTCTTTAACTGCTGTGTAGTTGTGGGTTGAGTTTTTTCTGTTTTGAACTTGTACTGGTGGTTGTTTGGTTAAAAATAGTCCAGAGTGCCTGCATATATTGCTGGGTATTCGTGTGGTGTCTTTTACTGGTGGTTGATTGTTTACACATGCTTCTTACTGCATAATTTGTTTTGTGGTTGGGTTTTTTTATATACTAGATGATATTGCTTGCCTGCATCAATTTCCGTGCATAGCTGGGGTTTTTTGGTAATAAAAGATCCCTCATAAACTGAATTGAATGCTTTGTGGTAGCTGGGATTTGTTTGGTACTACATGATCATAGCTGCCTGCATAAATTGCTGTGTATAGCTGAGATTTTTTTGGTACTACATGATCTTGGCTGCCTGCATAAATTTCTTTCTTGTTCTGTGGTGCCTTGTACTGGTGATTTTTTGGTATCACATGCTTCTGAATGCATAAATTGATGTTTATATTAAGTATCTATATAGGCTGCATACCCTTTGGTTCAATGTTTGGCCAAGTGGATATTATAAGGTTTCAGCGGTGTTCAATCAGGATTTCCAAGGTTAAACCACATTTCCTTTCAATGCTTGTGATACCTGTGTATGATATGAGCTGTCCACAATTGATTTTGGCTCTATCTTACAAACCATGAGAGATAGAGGGGTAGTTTGGCTGGGTGACTATGGGTTCTTTTTTGGTTAAGAATCCATTTCTGAGTTCACCCTTATGATTGGGATTATATTGATACTGAAAAATTGATTCTGATGGATATAGATAAGGTTTGCTCTACCACAGCACCCTGCGCGTTTGACAGAAATATTGGAAAAATTCAGGTGCCTTCCAAACAGGATTTAAAAATCATATTTTTACTGGTTCAATGCTTTTGGAAAGTCTAGTAATTGTGCCTCTCTTGGAACCATTACCATGGTATTCCTGAATACTCCAACTGAAATAAATCTGAAAGCAGAAAGAATTTATCTGGTACCTGGCCCCAAGGAGCCTACTGGTCCTCAATTAAGCCATATACTCACCCCCCTAGTCAGAGAACTTCAGAAACTTTGGAATGGTGTCCAATTCTCTAATAAATCTAATAATCTCTCAGGATTTACCATCAAAGCTGCTATACTCACTGTCATAGCAGATGTTGTGGCAATTTACAAGATCATAAGATTTACCAGTCATTCAGTAAAAAAAATTTCAACTTTGGTAGCATTGAAAAGTCTCATATAACCTAAATTGAGCCTTTTTATTGGGCCCCAAGTAATTTATCAGAGCACAAAAAACAATTAGATTCATGGTTTCATGCAACTCAATCAAACAGAGATCATCTCTTCAAAGAGAATGGTATCTGTTAATAAATATTGGAAAAACTCCCTTATTGGGATTCCAAAAAAATTTCCAAACACGAAATAATGCACAACATGATTCTTGGATCCTTGAAATATCATGCTGTTAAAAATTGAACCTTCAATAATTCTCTTGAAAAAAGATACAGAAAAAGGCACCAGAATTATCAGATGATGAATCAAAGGATGCTGAAGATGAATATGGAGAAAATAAATATCCCACTGAAAAACAAATGATTCTAGTTAATTTCTTTGCTTGAAAACATATTCCCAGAAATATATTTGAAATATAAAAAAATACAAAGGCAAAGGGAGAGAAAAACCTCTGGTTATAATTAATGAAGAATTGATGGTGGAATGTTCTTCATTCTCTGATTTATATTATTTACCTGTTTCATTTTTGGATGCAAGAACTAGTGATATCCCTGAGAAAATCCCTCTAATTTTAACATAATTCAATTTTGATTCTGTTATGCTCAAAAATATTCAACAGGTAATCAAGATTAGCGCGTATAAAAACTAGCAAAATTGCCATTTGAAAACTGCCATCTTATTTGACCAAACCTGCAATTTTTAATGGTGGGTTTCTGAAATGAAAATTGCCCCTAACTAGTGTATTTCAAAATTGCAGGTTTAATTTAAATGGGAGAATTCACACATAAAAACCGCAATTTATGAACCATCATCTATCCACCACCCATACCATGCAAAACTCCCATCCACACCTCCACCTCAGCAAATCCATACCAATCCCATCTCCATTGCATCACACACATCTCATCTCAATTGCTTCACATCTCCATTGCTTCACATCTCTATTGCTTCACATCTCCATTGCTTCACACAAATATTATGATCATCTCATGAACGCACATCACATCACCATCTTTCTCAAAATGTCCAATCAAACTTCCTGGCAGCAAGTTCAAAAAACAAGAGAGGCTGACTGAACTTTTAACTATCATTCCACTCCTTCCTCCTCCTCACCAAAAATCCTCACCCACCACCACCACCTCACCCACCACCTACACCACCTCACCCATCACCTCCACCTCACCTACCACCTCCACTGCTCCTTTGGTTGGCACCCCTGGTAAGCCCCCCCCCCCCTCCTCCTCATCCTCCTCCTCTTCCTTCCCCTCATTGGTTGCTGATCCTTTGATCAAGCAACCTCTAGGTGCCCCCACAGCTCCTTGCTCCATCTGCCAGTTAACCTTCCCCCCCTCCTCCTCCTCCTCTGCCTCCACCACCGTCTGCTTGCAATTGATTGTGGCAAGTTCCCCCCCTTCTCCTCCTCCGCTTCTGCTGTCTGCTTTTGATTTATTGTGGCAAGTTCCCTGTAGTAGCCCTTCCTTGGTGTCCTCCATGCTCAAGCTCAACCATCAAACCCTTCTGCCTCTCAATTGGTGTCAAAGATCTCAAGCAATTTTTAACCTCTCTTGCTTCAATCACTGTTCACCTTCCCAGCTCCCCTCCTCCTCCTGCTCTGCTCCTGTGACTCCGCCTGAAATCAATTGATTCATTTCTGGAAGCCTCCTGCTGCTCCTCATCTGCTGCCACAGGAAATTGATTGATTGATCATGAGTGGAGGCCTGCTCCTCCTTGTCCTTTGCAGCTGGCGGCAATTGATTGCGGCCTCCTCCTCCTCTGTCGCCTCTGGCAATCAATTGATTGATTTCAGGCGGCCTTGCATATCCAAAAAATGATTGATTGCAGGGAGCCACAACCACCACCTCCTTCTCTGCCACTTCCAGCAATTGATCAATTGATTCAAGGAGGCCTCCTCCTGCTCCTCCTCTGCCGCTGCCAGTAATTGATTGATTGATTGGGGGCAATGGCCTCCTCCTCCTCCTTCTCTGCCACTGCCAGAATTTTATTGATTGCAGCTGGCGTCCTCCTCCTGCTCCTCCTCTTCCGCCACCAGAAACTGAATGATTGATTGCGGGCGGCAGCCTTTGACAGAGGGATTTGATTGAATGGGGATGAGAACTAATAGATGATATGACCATCCCAGGTACACTTGTTTGACAGGTACTTTGATGAGCAGATGGTGAGCTGGGATGATTGTTGTGGTGAGCTGAAACTGGGCGTTTGGAAAGGCACATTGGCCCATCCAGCAATTGCACACTTTGCTTATTACTTAAAGCTTCACTGATCTGTGTTAAAGTCATGGGTTCAAATCCCATGGTGTTAAAATTTTTGGGTTGTAAAAATTCCACTGCCCTCAAAATTTATACAAAAAATTAAATCCCTTCTTGATCCTCACCCCAAGCGCATTAGGTGCCTGGGAGGGAACCAGATGGGAATTCATGTTTTGAAAAACATACAGACATGTGGAATTGGCAATCCATTGACAATTGATATCTCAATCAATCTCCAATCAATCTTCAATCAATTTCAGCCTCCTAGATGCCAAGACCCTTGCTATCCTATAGCTACCAGAGGTGATAGAATAAATAATCAATATATTATTCAATAAATGCAGCAAGAATCTGTAAAATATTTGGATAAAGCTATTGCAAGTTTGATTGGTTTGGTTATGATTTCATATAATTAATCAATATTAATAAATTGATTATTAAATGGGGTCCCAATAATATTGGGGATCTTTAACACCTCTCCTTGGGAATTCAATTTTAAAACATGTATACCTGGTAACATTGGAACCTTCAAATTATATTCTTAAAGGAGATATTTCCCAAAGAAGATATTTATATTTATAAAATATATGGTGGAGTGGCAGGGCCCTTTAACCAAGCTGCCACCAGTGAAAAAGGATAATAAGACTCACTGGTATATTATTAAATCCTTTAGGTACCTTTTTGGGACATGCACTGATGGGTTAAACCTATCACTGGGGTTAAAAAGTTTGTTCAGCAGTTTAATTTGGTAAAAAGGGTTTGTGAACGGATATTATTAATCATACTAAAGCCATAAATCACTTACTTATCTTTCATAAGTGTTTGATTAACATGGCATGGTGTCTGGATGTAAATATAAATGGGTCTCTGGTTATCAATAACCTCAAAAGAGCTCTGTATTTGTAGCTTTTTGAGTCCCAATTCTGTCCTTCTGAGGGATAGAGGGGCTCAAATGGACGGAAACTGAGGCTAGCAGGGTAATGGGTGGTATTGTTTCATGCGTTCCTGGTGCTGTTGCACAGGTAAGATCTAATTTCACAGGGTATGGGAATTATTCTACATTTTCATTGATGTTTAGACGTGTGATAAACACTAATCCATCCACATGATTTATTATTTAATTAAGTATCCTTATTTAATATTCCCAGGATGTTAATAAGTTTTCTCAGTACAAATTCCAACGTTCAATCTGATTTCAGGTGGGTTTCCATTATGTATTAGCTGATGGGAGTAAAATCATGATATTGATTTTACTCCTTATTTCCAAAACTATGTTGATTTACTCAAAATAATTAATTGAAAATATCAGCTATGAGAATTCATGTTATATTTTTACATAATCAGTTTCCTTGGTATCACCCGGGCCAAATCGGAGTCTCTGGCTGGCCAGTGACTTCATGTTACCATCCAGTCCCATTTTTTGGCCAATTTAATCCCTTTAAGGGAAAATTCTCTTCACCAATGACTGTTCTTTAGTTCACCTCTGTTTACATCAAAAAGAAAACATGATCCATTTTGTATTCACTATGGTGGAAAATCAATGCCACTTGTAATTCCCCAAGGAAAAAGCCTGAATTAACTTATATTTTCACATTGATTCAACCACAAATTGCTTGAAAGTCCATATGAAATAAAAATTTCCAATTAAAGATTGTATATTTTGATATCCCAGCTTCAATTTCAGTGATCAATATTTTCCACAATGCAATAACAGCTTCATTCTGATTAATTTCAGTATTCATAATAAAAAAAAATCTTTTAAAGTTTATTTCATCACTTTTATGTAAAACTACCAAGTCTATATAGCAAATTTCATTGGTGTTTTTCCAGTCATTCATCTTTTTTTCACATCTGGTTGCATTACTGAAGAATCAGCTCAAAATCACTTCTATTTTATCCTTCATGACACTGATATGGATAGAAACTAATATTTTAGCTCTAAATTTTCAAAGGAGTTTTATTTAAAACATACCAATTTTATACCAATCAGGTATTTCAATCAGAAAAAATACGAATTATCTAAAAACATACCAATTTTATACCACTCAGGAATTTCAATCATAAAGAATATGAATTATGTAAAATGTGAAACAATAAAATATATGGGGTATTATATTTCCAAATGATATGCCATAGATTTGAATTAGCAAGCCACAATAATTATGGGTGATATTTCTGAAAAATAATGAGTCTGGTTTTGTGGAAATTTGAGTTTTGAAGCTCAGGTTAAAACATTTAAGATAAGATGAGTGTGAAACCAAGAGGAGCGGATCAAGGAGTAAGATGGGAGCACACCAGTTCAGAATGAGGAAGAACTGATGATGAATTTCACTATATCAGAACCTGACTTAAATAGAGTAAGTAAAATATGGACGACTAGTGCTTAAGCAGAAAGAAATAACAATGAATATGGATTATTCAATATTGGACCAAAGAGTCCACACAACTTGGAGGACAACATAGGCAGACTGAGATTAGAGAATATAAAGCTGAGACTATTATGGTTGCACTCAATATTTAGGAAAAATAAATATAAGACAAAAATTCTAACAAACCCCCTTGCCTAAAGCTTGAGGTTAATGAAACAAAATAAAGAGTTGAAGACTTTTGAACATTTGCACATCTATTACATCCAACATTACTACTTAGAATGAAGAGATTGTTCAATGCTGCAATAAAGGCCTATTCCATTAGAAAGGAATGAAATCTTTTGATTTTTGAACTAAAATTGAACTTACAATAGAGCCTATTTCATCAAAAAGTAACACAAAAATTCCTATCATAATTTTCAAACCCCAGTTTATTCTGAAAAACAACTACTTAAAAAGTTTTGCTCACAAAGGAGCAATAGTGACAGAAAACTTTTAAGGTAGCTACCAGACCTAGGATAGAGTTAGGTAAGATGATTTTAAGGAAAGAAAAAGAAAAGTGGAGTTGCTACAGGATGAGCCACAAGGACATGTTAGATAGCAACTTAATTGGAGCAATGATAGATTTGAGGGCAGCAACAGCAAATTTGAAAGTGCGCAACAGGAGGAAAACTGATGAATGGTCCAACAATTGAATTAAAGATTGCATTGGCAAGGTCTCAGAGTCTGACGAGAGTTGTCCAAGCAAATGGAACAGTCAAAAGAAAAGCAAACTGTCAGCTCTCTGATACCAGGAACCTTTCAGTCCTTTAGCTACAGACAGTGATAAAAATACTGGAATAATAATTATTATTATTATTCCAAAAATAAACACTTAGAGGCTCAAATATATATAAATAATAACAGCTGTTGCAAGGTTTAATTGGTTTGGAAATAAAAGGTTTTCAATATATATATAAAAGAGGGGCTGCAGTATTATACTACTGGGGGTCTTTACAGACAAACAAACTCTCTTCAATGGGCCTCCTTAGGCAGTTGAAGAACCTTGGAATGAAGATGGGTGCCTTAGAAAAGGCTTATTCCGCTGATATGGCCAGGCATAACAGCAAAATGGCCAAGACAGAAAGGGAAACACTCACTCTGAGCACTTTACCACAAAAATTGGGCAATAATAAGAAGGGTTTCAGAGCAGTTTTGGAGGATTGCTTGATTGAACTTCAATTGGTTGATTGGTATAATAAATAAATAATAATACTACAGACTTGGTCATAAATCACTGGCTTATACTCTGCATAAGCACTTGACTAACAATGACACGGTTTCTGATTGATAATAATAATTCCTGGTAAACTGATAATAGGGAATAATGGATCCAAATAGGTCTGTATAAATACCTTATTGGGGTGATTTTGAGCTTCTCAGGGAAGGTAGAGAGGGTTCTGCTCATTGGCTGAGGCTGAAAAGCCAGTCAGGAAAGATTAGCACGTCTACTTGGTGCTGTCAATCAGCTGACCTTAGATCTTCTGGATTTCTGTACTATTTTAGCCACAGGATCTGTTAATCTGTTATGGCGTAAATTTGATCATTCTGCATCCATCCTTCATTTGTACTATTATTATTGATTTAAAGATGACAGATTTGGATTTTTACTGATTTTCCATTACCCGCAGATTACGTAGAAAATTTTTAATAATTTTTATGAACACTCCTTGTAGTGTTTTGTAGTCTTCAAAGATCAGAGTCAATGATTTACGTGGTAATCCTTGATCTTTGATTTATTATTAAAAAATGTTTTAAACTTAATTTTGATTAATTTTATTTAGGATTTAATCTTTTTAGACTATTACTTATGCATATGTAAACTTGTTACATATGCCAGGCAACCCTAACTACGTTGTAGCTCTTCTGAGTAGTACCTGGTTGTCAGATTAGTCACAACAGATCCAGACGCGGGGATCAGTCAGTACAGATGCGCGCGGGGTAGGATCTGCTGCGTGCGTGGCAGAATTAGCTGCTTGCGTGTCTCTAGTATGCGGTAATTCTCTACTCCGGGTACGTAGGGATATGTAAGGATGCAGGGCTGCACTTGGGAATTGTGACATAACACATTTACGCATGTAACTCCTAAAATATACACAACACCTCAATTCTGAGTTAATTTTAGGTGTAAAACCTATACATGACAACACGTGTGAAATATTAAAATGGCCAAAAGGTGCCATACTGGTGTTGTAATTTTTAGTAATTTTCTTTTTAATTTTTTTAAAAATGGAAGGACTTGGATTTCAAGGGTGGGGTGATGGAGTGACCCTACCTAATGTTTGGTGAGGAATCTTTTTTTTTAATAATATTTATGGATTTCTTACTCCTTCTTTTTTTAATTTAGATATTCTTGTTTAATTTTTTTTTTATTTTCATTTTTTATTACTATGACAGTTTTCTCTGTACATAGTAGCAAGCTGACACCAACAAGCCACAGTAAACATGGCAAAGGCATTGCACGGGCTAAGACAATAAAAAAATTGGCTGGTGCAAGGTTGAAGCCAAACATTCAAGATGGAGTGACTAAGATGATGGATGGTAGCAATTGGACCAATTGGTTTGTTTGAGGCAATACATCACAAATTGACCAAGCAGAGGGATGTGAGATGACTCATTGAGCTAAAACAATCAAACAAGAGTGATTGAGAAAAGACAATCAGAATTTGAGGGAGCTCATGACCAAGAGAGTGTTCTTTAAAAGGAATGCAACTAGGATTGCAAGAACAGGTTTCCCACCAAGATTGAAGGCTATAGATCAGTTGAGCAAATGGAACAGCAACACGGAATGGAAAAAAAGAAAGTAAGAAGATTCCAAGGATGATTGGAATCCAATCTGATGGCACAGAGGCAACCAAATCAGGTATTCAGCCAGACCCAATCAAAAATTGTAGGAAGAGAGGAGCAAGTCCAATTTTTATAGAGCAACACAAATTGCAGGATGATATTCTTGAATATAATTGGAAATAGGGATCAAGTTTGCAATTGGAAATTGAAAAAGGCAACCAATGGTGGATCAAGAGTGGAAAGGAAAGAGTGAGTGAAATTGATAAAATTCAAACATGATCACCAGAGGATGATTTCAAGAAAGCAAAAAAGACAGTAAGAATGGTTGATGTTCAGATAATAAAGAATCCTACATAAATTGTAGAGGAATTGGTGTAAGATAAATTAAGTGATTGCAATCAAGATCAAAGGAGGAGTGAAGCTGGTTGAGACGGAGGCTAATATACAGCAATTGAGATTGCAAAACAGTGCTGTCAGGAGAAATCTAGAGAAAGCAATTGTGATTGTATCTTGCTGGCAAGACCAAGGACAGAAAATTGTCTGAATCTAACTGAGTATAGAACCATGTGAAAAAAGATTGAAATTGTTAAGACTAAGGATGGGACTAGGGTGATCAGGGGAGAACTTTGGCTTTAAACTGTGTGGAAAATTTATTTCAAATTTCCAGAAGAGCAACTATGGATGGATAGGGTGAAGGTAGTTGGTGATCAATTGGACAGGAGAAGCAAGATCAAGGAATGAATTTTGAAGCAAGCAAGGTTGCAGAAGGCAGAGGATGTGATGGATAAGAGGCAGCAACAGTGTTGCAAGAAAGAAAGGTGCAGATGGGCAAGGTTGAGGTGGAGTTATTGGATAGCAACTGAGAACCCAAGTGAGGTTGAAAAGGAATTGAGTTTCAAGGAAGATTGGGATGGAGGGCAAGATTGCACCAAAATCCTCCTGTTCAGATGCATGCATCAAAAAACTAACATTTTTGTGCAACTTCTTTGCTTTGATCCAAGTTGCACCAAAATCCTCCTGTTTGGATGCATGCATGCAAACACTAACATTTTCATGCATCTTCCATGCTTTAATCCACATTGCACCAAAATCCTCCTGTTTGTATGCATGCATCCAAGCACCAAATTTTTTTTGCAACTTCCATGCTTTGATCTAAGTGGCACTGAAATCCTTCTGTTTGGATGCATGCATCCAAACACTAAAATTTTCATGCAACTACCATTGTTTAATTGATGTTGTTTCAAAATTCTCCTGTTTGGATGCATGCGTCCAAACACTTGCATTTTCAAGCAACTACCATGCTTTACTTCATGTTACACCAAAATCCTCCTGTTTGGATGCATGCATCCAAAGACTAACATTTTTGTGCAACTTCCATGCTTTGATCCAAGTTGCACTTAAATCCTCCTGTTTGGATCCATGCATCCAAACACTAACATTTTTTTAAACTTCCTTGCTTTAATCCGCATTGCACCAAAATCCTCCTGTTTGGATGCATGCATCCAAACACTAAAATTTTTGTGCAACTTCCATGCTTTAATCCAAGCTGCACCAAAATCCTCCTGTTTGGATGCATGCATCCAAACACTAAAATTTTTGTGCAACTTCCGTGCTTTAATCCAAGTTGCACCAAAATCCTGGTGTTTGGATGGCAGGCTCAGGTTTGTTCAAAATGAGTGAGGTGTGTTGAAATCAACTTCAGGTGAGGAGTGTTCAAAATTTCTGGGAAGTTTATAGATCTAATTTGGTAAGAGTGTACCAGGTTAAGGTTTTTTCAAAATTGGGTAAGGTGTGTTGAAATCATTTGTGGGGAGAGTGTATCAGGGTGAGGTGTTTTTAACTCCACTTCAGTGAGAGTTTAGCAGGGTGAGGTCTGTTTTGAATTAGGTCTGGAGTGTTGAAATCCACTATGATGAGAGTCTAGCAGGGTGAGGAGTGTTGAAAATTGGGTAAAAATTCTTCAAATTCACTTTTTCCAGGGTTTGAAGGGTGAATAGTGTTAAAAATTGGATAACAATTGTTCAAATTGTCTCTGGTGAGGGTGTGCAGGGTGAGGATTGTTGAAGTCATTGGAGTGAGGGTGTGGCAGGTTGAGGTGTGTTTCAAATCAAGTGAGAAATGTTCAAAAGTTGGTGAGGTGTGTTCAATATTGAGTGTGGCTTTCAAAATTTTGAGTGAAGTGTGGTTTAAGTGGTTTACACTTACTGGTGTTGTGTAATTTAACCTTGGTCCTGGGGCTCAAGTCACCTGGACCACACTTGGGTTCTGCCAGCCCATATTTTCATGCATGCCTTACTATATGGGAGTGCACATCACTGCACTTGAAACGGTGAAAATACAACCACATAAGAGTGTATTGGGTTTGTGTCAATCCTCCGTGTGAAACATTTAGGGAGTTACCTATTTTTATTCTGCACTTTATGGCAGAAATATTTTTTTTCACTTGAAATAAATCTTTTGAGAATGAAACAAAAGCCTTTTCTGTAAAACCCCATCCATAAAACATTTTAAAATGTTCAAGTGACCTATGAGTTTATCAGAAACAATTCCCTTGTGAAATTATATGAGCGGGATCTGGGAATTGGGAAGCACTCCTGGACCATTCAAACTACTGGAGTTGGTAGAGAATAAGCCAAGGGATGGAAGTCTATGACATTCATGCACTTAATTACGGGTTTTTTACTAGTTAGGAAACACTGTTTCCAGCCCTGACATGGCTTGAACAAATCTAAGGAATAGCTTGAAGAGGTAAACCTTGGATCATGTGTGATCGCCCATTTTTTACCTGCAAGAAAAGAGGGGCTTATGCCCCAGGTGTGCTACCAAAAAAACAAGTAAACTGTGAGTTGATTTGAATTGGTTCCCTTGTGAACTTGTAGTGAAACCTGGGGAAACCCGTGTAAAATAATTGTTAATTTTAGTATGATAGAAATGCTAGGCAGTTTAACACCCATCTCAGAACAGAAAATCATTTGGTATTTTGCTATAACCTGCGTTATTTTTTTCTCTGTTTATTTATATATTTTTTTGTTGGGATAAATTTAGCAAAACTTTAATTTGTCACAGGGAGGGTTTTTATTTTTTCATGTATGAATACTCACATTTGTTAGACTCTTTGTGGCCTGTAATCTTGGCCTGGGAAAAAATGCCAATGGTTTTTAGAGGATATGGAGCTTTGTGAAATTATGATTTTAATCTGTTAAAAGTGAGAATGGAAAAAACTGATCATTTCAAGTTTTCCAACCAAAAATCTTCCTTCACAAATCAATTTCTGTGTAAAAAAATCAACATGTTTTGATAAACTAACTTTAGATTTCTAGATGACTCAGAACCAGCATAGGCTGTACAAAGAGAGAGAAAGTATAAGAATGGAGAAACTGATAGGAACAGAGACTTAAGGAAGGAAAAAAATAAAGATGATCCTACAGCTTAGCCAGAGATTGTGTGTTGACAGCAGAAGGTATTCTGAGAGAGCAATTTGTATTGAGAGAGTAACAGCTGAGAGACAAGGTCGGCGAGGTAGACTGGGTAGCTGAAGGATCAGATTGGTTCTTATCCAGAGAGCTTGAGAGATCTGGGTCTTACCAGGCAGGGATCAGTTGTTGATAGAATCAGATTTATTTGGATGTATTGAGCATTGAGTCTTGGTGGAGAGTATAGTTGAGTAGAATGAGAAAAGGAAAAACAAAATGGAAAGGAAAAGGTTGAAGAGAGAAAACTGGAAAGGGGAAGAATTGTGGGACAAGAGCAGAGTGTCCCCGGGTACTTCCCACCATCTGAGTGCTGAAGTTGTTGCCAAGTGAGGCCCCTGGGGTGGAGAAGATAGCCCGTGGGGAGAGAACTGAGAGGAGCGCGCGGCCCGGCAAGACTGCTGCCGGGGGAAAAGCCTGCTAAGACTTAACACCCCCTGTGACTGGTAAAAGGAGAAGAAAAAGAATTTTATGTAGACTCTAAGAAATCAGATTGATTTGGATGTATTGAGCATTGAGTCTTGGTGGAGAGTATAGTTGAGTAGAATGAGAAAAGGAAAAAGAAAATTGGAGGGAAAAGGTTGAAGAGAGAAAATGGAAAGGGGAAGAATTGTGGGACAAGAGCAGAGTGTCCCTGGGTCCTTCCCACCATCTGAGTGCTGAAGTTGACTCCAAGTGAGGCCCCCGGGGTGGAGAAGATAGTGCGCCTGGAGAGAACTGAGAGGAGCGCGCGGCCCGGCAAGACCACTGCTGGGGGAAAAGCCTGCTAAGACTTAACACCCCCTGTGACTGGTAAGAGGAGAAGAAAAAGAATTTGATGTAGACTCTAAGAAAAGATCTCTTGTTGAAGCATCTTGGGGGAATTGACAGGGGAAGCCTTAGTTAATGGATCAGCTATCATCTTGTTGGTAGGAATGAGGAGTAGGTCAAATTTGGAGAGGGAAAAATCTTCTCATAATCCTTTTTTCTTAATTTAATATTTCAAGATTTTGAATGAGAGCCAAACTTCTTGATCTTGTCCTCTAGGCCTTTATTTTCAATATAAATTTTTGGCTTGCACTCCAGGCAGGTGTAGATTTTGCCCATAAGGTGAATGATCCATCTTAGCTTGAGGTAGCAGTCCAGGAGTGCGTTGAGTTCTGATTCAGTAGACAAGTAGGTAATATTCCTTTGTCTTGATGAATTCCAAATGACCGGGCTGCCATAGTGAAGAATGATGTACCCGGTTTGAGACTTGCAAAATTTCGGGTCATTGCCCCAGGTAGCATTGCTATAGGCTGAGACAATTTCTTGAGAGGGATTGTACTTGAGAATGAGCTTTAAGTCCCTAGTAGTCTTCAGATATTTCCATACTTTGCGTACCTCTCTCCAGTGAGATAGCCCAGGCTTATTGTTTAACCGGGCCCAGCTAGAGACGGCGAAAGCTATGTTGGGACGGGTGTATTGAGAAAAGTGATTTAGAAGTCCAATAGCTGAACAATAATTTATATTGATCAGAGTGAACTCTGCATGATCCTCCTTGGTAGCTGGTTTGAGATGGAAATTTTGAGTCAATGGGGAGTTGATTTCTTTACACTTGGTGAGTCCCAGCTCTTCTAATCCTTGGTCAATGTGGCTTGGTTGGCTGATTAGAATTGTTTCTTCTTTGATTTCCATTAAGAAGCAGAGGATTGTATTCGGATGATGGCATTAAGAGTTTAAGAATTTGTTCAGGAAGTTCTCCGCAAAGACGCTAGAGTTTCCAATGTGGATGAGATCATCAACATGGAAATAGATAACTTCCCTTGATTTTGAGTTGATGTACAAGCATGGGTAGCTTGTAGATTTGTGGAAGCCTTGAAGTTTAATCAATGTCATAAGAGTTTCTTACCAGTTCTTTGGTGATTGTTGAAGGCCGTATAAAGATTTTTTTAATTTTAAAAAGGGTGATTTTCTGCTCTATCCTTCAGGTGTCCTAATTATTACTATTTAGTTTAGAGGTGCGTGGAGAAAGGCCCCCTTCATTTCAAATTGAGTGAAGGTCATCTTATTCTTAAGGCCATAGATGAGAGCAAGGCGCAGGGATCCTAGTTTTCCAGTAGGGGCCCAGGTTTCATTGTAATATACGCCCTGGACTTGATTGAATACTTGCATGCAAATTTGGGCTTTGTACCTTGCATGTTCGCCATGGCAGTTTTCTTTAACTTTGAAAACCCACGTAGTATTTAGAATATTGTTGGGCTCTTCATAATATTCTTCCCAAACTTCTTGGGACTTGATAGAGTTTAATTCTTTGTCTGCAGCCTTTTTCCATTTGGGCCATTTTGGGCATTTTGGTGCCGCCTTATAGGAGGGAGGCTCGTAGTAATGGTGGAAACCGTATCTTTGAGGTTTTGGGATTTCATTTCGTGGCCTTAGATTGGTCTGCTGAGAAGTTGATTCAGGAGCAGGAGGAGGATCAGGAGAGTGATTGTCTGCGGAACTGATATCTTCCAGGTCAGAGTTGGATTCTGGACATTCAGGAGGAGTTTCTCTCATCTTTTATTGCTTGTCTCTGGTCAAAAAATTGGCTTTGTTGGTGTCCCCTTTGGACTGAGAAAATAGATCTAAACCGGGATATTCAAGGAAAGGGAATCCATTAAGTTGGGTCATGAGAAATACAACATGCTTAGTTTCAATGACCGCACCCAGTGAATTGAGGATGAGATAGGAATGGAAGGTTGGGTTTAACCCAATCAAAATCCCTTCAAGGCCCTTTTCATCAAATTTTTTCCTTTTTGGACAAGGTTTGCAAGATAAATAATAGATTTGCCTAAGGATTTTAAATAGTTAGCAGGAAGGCTTTTACCAAACATTAGCTCCCAAGGAGATAGCTGGTTACCTTCTAGCGGGATTTGATTGAGCATGAAGCAGCAGCTTCAAGTCAGAATGTGCCAATAGTTTTTAGCTAATCTGGTTGACAAGAAAGTGACGCAGGCGGATTTGATGATGGTTCTATTAGCTCTTTCAGCCCTTCCATTGTGTTTTGAGTGATAGAGTTCCAATGTTTGTAGCTTGATGTGTTTTGTCCTGGCAAAATCTTTGAGAGTAGAATTAGTGAACTCTGTTCCTTTATCTGAGAAAATCTTGGAGGAGTAATAATTCAGTCTCTTGTGCTCCACTTTGAGGAGGTTTATAATTTCTGCAGTTGCCTCGTCCTTGGATGTTAATGGGAAGGCTGCTAGGTAGCCTGAGTAATTATCCACCAATGTAAGGATATAAAGGTGGCCTGCCTTTGACTGGGGAGTTATTGGCCCTATGAGTTCAAGGTGAATCCCATCTAGGGGTTTGTTCAAAGGAGTAGAATTTTGAGAAAAAGGAGATCTATTGATTTTACTCTTGACGCAACTGTTGCACTGGAACTTCTTAATTTCTTTGTTGGTGTAGAGATCCTTTACAATAGGCTTGAGCGTAGAGATGGAGGCATTCCCGTACATCTTATGGATGTCGAGTAAGGATAGAGGAGGGATGTGAGACTGACTAGTAGAGTTGACCGTTTGACGCTGGCCGTCTGAAGTGGGCTTTTTAATGACAAATAGATAATCTCTGATCAATCCCTTTAGTACAGGTTGACTGTTTTGAGTAACAGAGAACCTGTCGTGAGTTTGAGAGAGGTTACACCCCTTTTTGGAAAACATACTGGGGCTGATGAGGTTGACTACAATATCCAGTACATAGATGCAACCTTCAAAATTGATTGTGAAGTCTTTCCATTCCAATTTCACAGTCCTGATTCCACATATTCTAAGGTTAGCTTCTAACCTCCCAGTTTTGATTTCTTCCAACCCTTCCTGAAGCTTGATCAAGGAGAAGTACTTGATATCATTGAATACTTGGACATTTGCTCTGGATTCTAGAAGGAGGTTGGGGTTATTGTCCGCATTGATCCAGAGGGTTAATAGTGCATGGCAGTTCATGGTGGGAGTCTTCTTAGATTTCTCCTCCACTTGTTTTGTTGTTTGGTCCACCACTCCAGTGCAATCTGGGGATGAAGATGCAAGCAGGATGCTTCTAATTGTGGTGCATTAGGATCGTGATACCCTTCTTGACATCTCATCCTGGGTTTCTTCTTGTCTTTGTGAATTTTAGCCTTGGTCAATAACAACCAAACATCTGTGGTCAATCTATTGGACTTTAATTGAGCTTTTCTCTCATTATTATATTGTGTGAGGTGGTTAAAGACCATATCTAATGTCATGTGTTTTTTGAAGTGCATAATTTATTGTTTAAGGTTCTTGAGGATTGGGGGAAACTTGAAGAGGACTAGGTATGCAAGGATGTCTTTGGGTAGCTCTATTCCTACATCTGTCATTCTCGTAATAGCCTTTTGCATTTTGGTAATGAATCCTTCAATAGCGTGCTTTTTGAAAGCTGAATGAAGGAAGTGGTTGAATACTCTTGCCCTATTTGCTGTTTTGGAGGAGGCGAATTTTCTGGTGATTTCCGCCCATAGGAGCTTAGATGAAGTTATGTTGGTTGAGTTTATCACATTTGTGTGAAGCGTACTCTCCAGTTTGGATAGAATTATTGCTTGAATTTCTCTGTCTTGTTTTGAGGACATGTGAACTGAATTTCTGGTGATAGCGTCCTTGATGTCCTTCAAGTTGAATAGCATAAGCATCTTGTCCCGCCATATGGAATAGTTCCCTTCATTCAGGGGAGGAATAGCGTCCACAGAGGATTTGAGTGCCACCTGATGAAAGTAATTGGCCGCCCAAGCTGGTTTGTTCATGGTTGGCCCAGTTAGCATATTTGGTAGAGCCTTTGGCTTTTAACTGTGATAAAATAACTTTAGATTTCTAAATGACTCAGAACCAGTATAGGCTGTCTAAAGAGAGAGAAAGTATAAGAATGGAGAAACTGATAAGAACAGAGATTTAAGGAAGGAAATAAATAAAGATGATCCTACAGCTTAGCCAGAGATTGTGTGTTGACAGAGGAAGGTATTCTCAGAGAGAAATTTGCATTGAGAGAGGAATGGCTGAGAGACAAGGTTGACAAGGTAGACTGGGTAGCTGGAGGATCAGATTGGTTATTATCAAGAGAGCTTGAGATATTGGTTTCTAACAAGGCAGGGATCAGTTGTTGATAGAATCAGATTGATTTGAATCTATCAAGCGTTGAGTCTTGGTGGAGAGTATAGTTGAGTAGAATGAGAAAAGGAAAAACAAAATTGAAAGGAAAAGGTTGAAGAGAGAAAACTGGAAAGGGGAAGAATTGTGGGACAAGAGCAGAGTGTCCCTGGGTCCTTCCCACCATCTGAGTGCTGAATTTGTTGCCAAGTGAGGCCCCTGGGGTGGAGAAGATAGCGTGTGGGGAGAGAAATGAGAGGAGCGCTCAGCCCTGCAAGACCGCCGCGGGGGGAAAACCTGCTAAGACTTAACATGTTTCACAATTTTTTTTTTCCCAGAAATAGTCCTTTTTTTATCTTTGTGGAAATTCCAGAATTAAAAGGCCATCATTTGGGAAAGATACAGGTGACTTTCAATTTTTAAAAAGTTGAAATTAAAGTGATCCTCATTTTCAGCAGAAGTGAAATTTTTCAGACTTTCATTTTCCATAAAGGCAAAACCCACAAGAACTATCTTGTACAGCATTGTGAAAAATTGAAAAGATCATTGTGATTTCATTGTGAACTTTTGATACTTAATGGGGAGAACAGTGGCCCCAAAAGTGAATTCATGTCACAGGTCAGCCAGAGACCCCAATTTGGCCCTTATGTATGTCATGGAAATATGGGTGTCTTAAAACTCTTAAAATTGTATATTTAAAGGATTTTAAGATATTTTACAAATAGTAGTTATCTTATTTTTGACATGTTTGTTATTATATATTTATTTTATAAAAAATAAGTAGAAAGTTCATTTAGGTTTTTTTATATTATGTGATGTATTGTCAGATTATTTATTATCCAAGCAGACATTTATCACATATTTAGTATGTTTTGAGTTGACAATTGCTCAAAAAAGTTCCCTTGCTTCTCTCTGTTCCCCTGCTTCCGCTCAAGCTAGACTTCCCCAACTGCCCCCGGGGAGAGCAGTCCCCTTGTCCTCATCCACCACCATCCGCTCCCCCTTGTCTGATCAAGGACGGGCGGTCTCTTCTGACTGGACATACTCTCATCCTCTCACCTTGTCTATCTCCCCACTCCATCACCTTCCTCTGCTCCTCATTGATCTCCCCGCTCCCTCACCTTCCTCTGCTCCTCATCTCTCCAACATTCCCCATTGTTTTTTCATCAATGAACCATCAAGTCAATAATCCTCAATTGTTTCCTCAATCAAGTTCATCTCTGTTTGACACCTTGGTGAGCAACCTTTGACCCTCAACACTCAATCTCATTGCCTCATCTGTCAACCCCGCAACAACAACCGGTTCTTCCTTGACAACTTTCAACTCATCTTTTGTCCAGCTGTGAGGTGACTTCTGTTTCCATTTCATTGTCCTGCAAAACGTGTCCTAACTTCTTTGTCCAGCTCTCTCTTCTCCATACTCCATTGTCCTTCAATTCTCTTGAAACCTTTTCCTTTTGATACTATCTTCATCTTCATTATTGTCTGTTCTCCTCTCGGTAAGGCCCTCCTCACTCTATCCTGACTGTCAACTCTTATGTCTAATGCATTGTGTTGTCATTCCTTCAAATTCTCTGTTGGTCTTAATCAGAAACACATGATTTTAAGTTTTCACGGTTAAAAGCCAAAACAATGCTGCAACCAAACTAACCCGGCAATCATGGACCAAACTGGACCAACAGATTTGAACTCTTTGTTACTCCAAACCCTGACGGACTCCATCCCCAATCTTCACCAATCCAACTTCTCCTTGTGGCAATCCAAATTAACCACCATCTTCTCCCTGAAAGAAATTTCCCAATGGCTCAATGACGAGTGCAACAAGGAATTTCCCCCTGAAGTTAATCTGGAGATTTCTGGCTACATCTTGGCAAAACTTGAAAATCTGACCTACATCAACTGTGTCAAGGATACTGACGCCCTAAATGGAATTGCCCTCTTCAAATCAATTAATGAGTTCTACGCCTCCTCCCAGACTGCAAACCAATCCCAAATCTTCTTCAACTTTCTCAACCTTGCCTTTGATCCCAAAAAGGTAGAACAATTCATCATGGACGTGAGATCCTGTCAACTTTAAATCTCCAAAATTGGAATAAAGATGGACAAAGATATAGTTGCCTACTTAATTCTATATAAATTTCCCCCACAGCTCAAACACCTAAAGACAACTATAACTCATTCCCTTGGAGAAGCAAACATCAATGGCATCTAAATCAGATCAAAAACAAAGTAGAGGCAGGAACTTATGCTTTTGCTCTACTAGAAAATCAAGAACTACTCTGATGCAAGCCCAACTGGCACAATCCCCAGGCCTATCACCCAAAGAAAAAGTTCTTCGCCTTGTACCCTCACTTTTAACTCAACTACAACGCATCAAGCAACAACTTCTCTTCCAAGCGCCAAACGTAGTCTGCCTCTAACCCCAAAGCCTCGGCCAATCTGGCTTATACCTTTGCAACAGCCAATTTCCATTGCATTGACCCCTTCTCCCTGCTCATTGATTCTGGTGCCTCCAACAACATGTTCAACAACCCCAATTACTTCAACTGGCTCAAAGACAACCATACCAAAGTTAGCACTGGGAAGCCCAATGCTTCCATCATTTCCCAAGGAACTGGAGACGCAATCATTCACACCAAGACGGCATCACTCACCCTCACCAACTCACTTTTGGTACCCAAAATGGTGGCCAACCTCATCTTGCTTGGTCAACTCATCCAGAAGGGATGCTTGTTAGAATTTGAGTTTATATATATGTGACTTTCACTGGAGTTTGAAGTATCATTGATTGGATTGATTTGATTTATATTATTGTTGTTATTGAAGTATTAAAATAACGGTTAAAATATAACTAGGCTGTGTTCTTAGTAGTGATTGTCAGACTGTCCAAGCATAACATTTCACTTACCATGTCACTTAAACTGCTTATGTTAATTTTGCCTTATTCATTTTGTACTCAACCACTTGTTTGTCAATCATGTATTTAGTCTATATAAACCATGGTGCTCTCAAGTGGAATTCATCATCTTTTCACTCATGACATCAACTGGAGTGTCCTTTTCCTCCTGATCTCAGGTCTGTTACGCTTGACGTTACAAGCCCCCTTCACTCATTCTTTAATCCTTTCATCTCATTAGAGATTGAGCTCTTTTTATTTTTACACGGTTAAAATCCTATACTCAACCTGAGCCAATTGTCTTTCATTCAACTGGTTTGCCTTCAATAGCCTCATCCTGAGATTTGACTCTTTTGGCGAGGGGGTCAGATGAGGATGAGCCTTGTCATTGACAATTAAGCTCATCCCATCCATTCACTTCGATGGAGCAATTTGGTCATCACCATCACTCGCAACCTTGGAAGCCTATCTCTTCAAGCTCATCTTGATGGTCCACTCAATCTTGCTCATCAAGCATCAAACCTTCCCAAGCTTGATCAATAACCTCCAGGGACCGTTCTCAGCTGCCCAGGGCCTCCTTGTACGATGGTCAAACAACAAGCTGACAAACAACTCACCAATAGGAACTGTGACAATCTAGACAACGATGAGGCTCCAACCACCGGACTCATGAGGTCTGCATTGCATCAATCTATCATTCAGAGGAAGATACGCGCCTTGCCCAAACAAAAAAACTGGAACATCACCATTGATTGGTATTCCAACTTTTGGCGGCTCCCCACCCCTCTCTTCTGCAAAGAACACGCTCAATCCATTTGGTCAAGCCTTTTCTCCTGCGTCCCCAGCAAACCTATTTGGCAGTCTGAGTCACTCAACTACTGCCAAGACCACTAGTCCTTTCAGTATCTCATCAAGCACCACCATGTTGGCCAATTCTAGCCCCTTCTCAACCAAATCAACCAATCCTCCAAATGTTCAAGCAATCACTAAGTTTTACACGTCCTTGCGCAGTCTCAACCTTTTGGTTTTAAAAGCATTCAAAGACCTCACCAAAAAGGACGCGTTTGTTGATTTGAGTAGCAGCTTGATCATATCAAGACTGAGTACAATCAACACAGGTTTTAGCAAAGGGGACCTTTGCAAGTTCCAAATTACAAGCAACACCCTAGTCAAACTTCTTCCAGACCAGAACATCTTCCCCTGATACTCAACTGAACAAGCTCAAAGACCTCCGCCGTTTGATGTTAAATCAATTCAGATGTCTCAAATACTGAATTCATTGGGTAGACTAACCGGACCTTTGATTGCTGGTGCCCTGGTAGCCCAAGCCTTGATCTACAATGTTCTGCGTGGAAACCAAGCCTTCCTTTTTGATTGGTTCAGTGGGGTCAAGGATAAGGCCATCGATGAAGGAACACATTTTTTTGATCCCCTGGGTTCAGCGTGCAATTCTCTACGATGTTTGAATCAAGCCTTGTAATATTGCTACTACCACAGGCTCTAAAGATCTTCAAACCGTTAGCTTGACATTACGTGTTATGAGTTGGCCCAATGTATCCAAGCTACCGCAAATGACTGGTTATGTTTCTAAGCAATATTACCGTGCCCCCAAAATCATACTCTACCTACACTTTAATTTTTTTGTCAATCAACCATCAATTTTTCACCATCATTTCACTACTCAACTTGGAAAATCAACCAACTCAAACAAGTCTGTTCCACACAACTAAACCCAACCTTGAACAAATTCAAGGCATCTTACAAGTAATTCACCATTTGAACTGAAGAATGTTCCAGCAAATAGTAGAAATCATTAAGATAGCAGTTAGAATCAGAAATGCCCCGGGAAGTTTGCCAGTCATTCAGCTCATCTCATTAATCAGTCACTAAACTGTATGTAGAATTATTCCAACAGTTAGTAGAAAATTATTTTAATTGAAGAAAAAGAGTTAGATTCCTTTTTAGGACAGTAACTTCCTCCAGTGCAAGTCAAGCAGGTGTGTTAGAATTTTAGTTTATATATATGTGACTTTCACTGGAGTTTGAAGTATCATTGATTGGATTGATTTGATTTATATTATTGTTGTTATTGAAGTATTAAAATAACGGTTAAAATATAACTAGGCTGTGTTCTTAGTAGTGATTGTCAGACTGTCCAAGAATAACATTTCACTTACCATATCACTTAAACTGCTTATGTTAATTTTGCCTTATTCATTTTGTACTCAACCACTTGTTGGTCAATCATGTATTTAGTCTATATAAAGCATGGTGCTCTCAAGTGTAATTCATCATCTGTTCACTCATGACATCAACTGGAGTGTTCTTTTCCTCCTGATCTCAGGTCTGTTAAGCTTGACGTTAAAAGCTCCCTTCACTCATTCTTTAATCCTTTCATCTCATTAGAGCTTGAGCTCTTTTTATTTTTACAATGCTCACTCACTTGACTGGGTCCCAAGGGCTTTGGTGTGTTCTTCAAAGGAAAGCTAATTATCTCTGGTAAAATTGACAACAATCTCCTCCACGTTAAAAAATCAATAGCAAACTCCTCCAACTGTCACACCTTCCTCTCCATGTTTGCCATTCACAAATTCTTTGGCCATATTCATTGCAAACAAGCAAAACTCCTTTCCACCTCCTTCCCAAAACTGAAATGGGACAATGACACCTTCACCTCCTGCGCCAAAGGAAAAATCCACTTTCTACCTTTCAAAAGCCATGTTCCTCCGAGCTCTTGTCCATTTGAACTGATCCATGCCAAAGTTTGTGGTCCCATCAATCCCATCTCCAAATCCAGTTGTCAATACTTCTTGCTCCTCACCAACAATTTCTCCAAGTACAAGACTTGCATCCCCATCAAACTCAAGTCAGACCTAACCAAGGAGATTATCAACTTCATAAAGCTGCACTAAACTTCTTTGACAGAATGCTGAATATATTTCACTCTGACAACGGCAGTGAGTCTCTTAACTCTTGTCTTTTGTCCTTTCTCAAGGACAACTGCATTCTTCACACCAACTCCAAACCCTACACTCCTCAACATAATCCGGTGGCCAAACAGGGAAATAAAACTCTTGTTGAGGCCGCCAGAACTTCAATGATTGAAATTTCCATTCCTCTCTTTCTGTGGGACAAAATCACGGTTGGCGTGTGCGAGATTCTCAACTCCATACCCTCTGTTAACCACAAGGTATCTCCGTTCAAACTATGGCACGACAAGAGTCCAAAGCTAAAACTTTTCCAAACTCTTGGATCCAAGACCATTGTCCTCAATAATAATTCTAAGCTGTCCAAATTTGAAGAAAAGGGCGTAGAGGGGATCCTAGTGGGATTTGACCTCAACTTAAACACCTACCAAATATTCTGTCCCAAACAGGGCTCCATTGTCCATAGCAAACATGTTAAAATTATTGAAAACATAAAATTCAACAATGCTTCCTCCTCTTCTCCCAACTCCCCCTTTTACTCTCTTCTTAATGATCCTTTATCTGACCTTCACATCTCCCCTCTCTCCAAAAATCAATCACTCCCTAACCCTGCATCTCAGAATTGCCTCTTGTACACTCCTGAATTGTCCCCTTCCATTTCACCAACTCCAGCGCCTCATCTGTCTGAGAATGACTCTATTCCTGAATCCAAATCCAATGCATCTGACTTTGAGCAGGTCTCCAATCTCCTGGTGCCTGACAATACCGACAACCTGCGCGATTGCTCAAGAATTCAACAGCCCCAGCGCTTTGGATTCCTCATACAATCCATCCATCCTAGATGCTACAAAGACGTAGAGAAGAGCTCCAATCAAGACAGGTGGTTGGAGTTCTTGAAGGTCAAATTAGACGTCATTGACCTGCTCAAGGTCTGGGAAGGATGTCACATCCTACCAGATGGAAAGAAGGCTTTATCCACTGTCTGGGTCTATTGACTGAAAGAACAACCCAACGGCTCTGACTCTCTATTTAAATCAAGGCTGTGTGTCCAAGGCTTCAATCAAATGCCCTTCTGCAACTATGGAGAGACCTATGCTCCCACCGGCTTGATTGTCACTCTTCGCGCTCTCCTGATCTACGCCTTTTGTCACTATCTCAAAATATGTCAAATGGATATCAAATCCGCTCTCTTTCACGCCCCATCAAGCACCCCAATGGATATTCCTTGCCTTTTCCCTACTTTAAACTCAACAAGGCCCTTTACGGCCTAAAGCAGGCCCCCAAAATCTGGTTTGATACGCTTCAGGCTTGGATAATATCCAAAGGCTTCAACTCCTCAAGTGCTGACCCCTGCCTCTACATCAGTAATAACCACTCTATCTTTTTCTTTGTTTACATCAATGACCTGATTGTAATTGGAAATTCAGAAAAATTCTGTAGTTGACTTAAATCTCAGTTCTCCATCTCCCGTGAAGGCCCCCTCCACAAAATCCTTGGAAATCAGCTTGTCAATACTGCCCATGGCCTGGGTCTTCTACAGCCAAAACACATCAATTACACTCTAAAACAACTAGTTCTGCTTGAATCCAAACCAATCAGAACTCCCATGAATCCTAACTCTCATCTCACTCAATCATCCAATGAAGAACATCTTGAATTTCTCAAACTCAATATCAACTTTTGATTGTCCTCAGGCTTCCTCAACTTCATAGCCAGCAGGACCCGTCCTGACTTGGCCTACTCCATATTCTCCCTCTCTCGACACCACAATAAACCCGGTATCCAACACTGGCTGGAAGCCAAGCACCTTTGGTGTTATCTCAACCACACCAAAAACCTGGCCCTCAGACTCAAGTCAACCTGCTTCAAATACAACATTGAATGCTTCAGCCACTCCAATGGCCGCAACAACACTGAAACTTGTAGAAGTCACACGGGATTTATTGTCCTTCTGTATGGCTGCCCGGTGTTGTGGAACAGCAAGCTTCAACCATCTGTATCTCTTTCCTCCACTGAAGGTGAGTTGAAAGCATTGGTGTCAGTTGCCCAAGAGAAGCTATGGCTCAACAACCTTCTTCACAACCTGAATCCTTGCATCCAGCTGTCTCACTGCTTCAACATTGACAACAAGGCAGTCAACAACTTGGTCAACTTTTGATCTCATCACAGTGCTTTCAAACATGTAGATACGCAGATCAAGTGGCTGAGAGAAAATCACAAGGCCAAAAACGTAATCACCAACCTCATTCCGTCCCATGAAATGCTTGCCAATCCGTTAACCAAGCCGGCAATTAGACCCTTGGTCTTAAATCTCACCTCTTTTGTCCTAGAACCTCACACCTGAACAGGGCAGTGTGTTGAGTTGACAATTGCTCAAAACAGTTCCCTTGCTTCTCTCCGTTCCCCTGCTTCCTCTCAAGCTATACTTCCCCAACTTCCCCCGGGGAGAGCAGTCCCCTCTTCCTCATCCACCACCATCCTCTCTGCCTTGTCTCATTGAGGACGGGCAGTCTCTTCCGACTGGACACACTCTCATCCTCTCACCTTGTCCATCTCCCTGCTCCCTCACCTTCCTCCGCTCCTCATCAATCTCCCGGCCCCCTCCCCCCCTCCGCTCCTCATCTCTCCAACATTCCTCATCCGTTTCTCATCAATCAACCATCATGTCAATAATCCTTGATTGTTTCCTCAATCAATTTCATCTCCGTTTGACACCTTGTCAAGCAACCTTTGACCATTAACACTCAATCTCATTGCCTCATCTGTCAACCCCGCAAAAAAAACCATTTCTTCCTTGACAACTTTCAACTAATCTTTTGTCCAGCTGTGAGGCGACTTCTGTTTCCATTTCATTGTCCTGCAAAACGTGTCCTAACTTCTTTGTCAAGCTCTCTCTTCTCCGTACTCCATTTTCCTTCCATTCTCTTGCATACTTGTCCTTTTGATACTATCTTCATCTTCATTATTTTCTGTTCTCCTCTTGGTAAGGCCCTCCTCACTCTATCCTGACTGTCAACTCTTATGTCTTATGCATTTTGTTGTCATTCCTTCAAAGTCTCTTTTGGTCTTAATCCAAAATACATTATTTTAAGTTTTCAATATGTCCCTGTCAAGGTTGTAGCACCTTTACTTGGTACCTGGGCTTCTCAATCCTCCTGTCACTCTGTCAGCCAGTAGTCCCACGGCTGCGTACTTGTCAAATTCCCTGGTTTGCTTACACCGCTTGTCAGAGTATGCTGACAGGGTGTCATTGCTGCTTCCCAGCCGCATGCGGATGTGTTGGTTGCCACAGCTGCGTGCGGGAATTTTGACAAATCACATTTTGGCCTGTAACTCCTCCAAATCACAGAATTCTTGAATTCTTTCACAAAATTCTCTGTGAAACCTATAAGTGGGGTTTCATGTTCAATATTAAAATGGCAAAAATCCCAAGACCGTGTCTATTTTCAAATCTTCATAATTCATTTAAAAATATAAGCAGTAGGAATTTGAGGTAGGTGTCAGTGAGTGACCTTAGATTAACTTTTTTTTTAGATTCAGAATTCAAAATAATATCTATAATATTATTTCTCCTTTAAAAAGATTTTTATTTATTTATTTTATTATGTTACTTTTGCAGCTTGCTCTGCAATATTAGCAAGCTGACATTCCCCCACTCCAAGACATGGCCATATCTTAAAAAAATCTGGGTTTGTTGGGAAAAAATCAATTCCATCTGTATTTCAGTTCCTTTTGCTTGCTTGTAGTTTTTAAGATGTATTGGTCAATCAGGTATGTTACTCTCTGCAAACCATTCATTTTTGTTTTCAGATTCTCCTATGTATCTTAATAATTATAGTCTAACATCTTTTTCTTGCATTCTCTCTTTCTTGTCTCTCAATATCTTGCTGACTTTCCCTTTTTCTTTCATGGGGTCAGGCTCTATTGGGATTATTACTGGAGGGAGGTTGCTACCTTCTCTTGGTTGAAAGTGCTTTACTAAGCTAACAGGGAATACTGGGTGCTTTCTTTCATTTTTCTGTTCACTGCAAAACTTTTGAAGTTGGCAGGAGATATCAAGGTCTGATCTCCTATCTTAAAGTCATGTTCTCTGTGTGATTTGTCCCATCTTTATTTGATGTATTCCACTGCTTCTTCTACACATTTTTGAGCATGATTATTTTCAAGGTATATCATTTTATTAGAGTCAAGAAATGTGGGGTGGATGATGGCTAATTTCTGGCTCAGGGTATTCCAGGGGAGTTTTGGAATCCATCCTCTTTCTAGTATGTAAGGGGCTTCTTTGGTAGCAGGGTGTTTACTGCTTTTATAAGCCATCTTGAGGGCTGGGTGTAAGCTTACCCAGTCATGGCAATATCCATCTGAGTTCTTGTACTCTACACCAAAGCTACAAAACCTTCTTAACATATCTTCCAGGGTCTGTATCATCCTTTCAGCTAATCCATCAGTCTGGGGATGGTATGCAGTTGAAAATTCTAAAGTAGTACCCAGTATATCATGCAGATTCCCCCAGAATTCAGAAGTGAATTTGGGGTCTCTTGCACTGATTATAATTTTAGGTATACCTACATCAGCTATAATCCTGTTCCAAAATGACAAAGACCACATCCATAGCATTCTCATCTTTGTGGTTAGGTTGGAAATTTTCCTACTTAGAGTATCTGTATACCATAAACAGGACAGAGTTATATGAGTGCGTACCTCCAGGGGGGAGACCTGTGATGAAATCCATATTAATGATTTCCCACCTAGTTTTGGTTTTAGCAATCTTTTGTAGGATACCAAAACTTTTGCCATTATTTTAATGAGATAAGGGCAATTCTTAAAGCTAGCAACAGAATTAATAGTAATATCCTTCTAATCTAGCCGCCAAGCATTCTGCTTCACTTTATCTAGGGTTCTTTCAGTGGATAGATGCCCTGATGAAAAGTTTTCATGGCATTCCTAAAGTATTATTTTTATATGCTCTTTGTTCCTCAGGATCAACACACTGGAATGTTGGTGTCTGTAGTATAGGAGACCATCCCAAAATGTGAACCTTCCTTCTTTATATGGTTTGAGTAATGAGGCCGGTAAACTATTCATCAGGGCTGCTTCTGGGGATTCACATTCCATAATGGTAATCAGCAGATTGAGGTCATAGGAATATTTCTATCTTACCAGATTAAAGAAAGCAGTATCTAATTCACATAGGTGGATCCCCATAATTGGAGAATCTGATGTAAAAAGATTGATGTTTAAGATAGGACAGATATCCCGATCCTCAGGGCCATATGCTGGACTGCTAGGTTCATTAGGCAAAGCATTCCTATTTAAACTGTCAGAATTCTGGTTTTTATCTTCAGCTATATTCAATATAGTAATCTTGGTATAGCAATTTGCCACCTGAGGATATGTCTACTTGGAGTCTTCATGTTCATGAGAATTCTTACAGCATTACAATTGGCAATTACTTGTAAAGTGGTAACTTCTAAGTAATAGTTCAACTTTTCTAGAGCCCATACTAGAGCCAAGAATTCCATCTGACTGGCTCCATATCTTCTCTCAGTTTCTTTGATCTGTCCAGATATAAAAAGTACTGGTTTCTCCACTGGTTTTTCCTCTTCTATTCTTTCTTGGTGTAAGGCAGCTCCTAACCCTTCCATAAAAGTGTCAATGTACAGCTTAAAGGTTTCAGAGTAGTCTGGTTGGATCAGTAGAGGGGTGGAGGTCATAGCTATTGTTAATTCTTCTTAGTCTTTCAATCTCTCATTTGTCATTTCAAAGAGAGTATTATTGTTGCATATTTCATATAGACTTTAAGTTAGCATAGAAAAATTTTTGATTTATTGTCTGTAGTAACTAAAAAAACTAATAAATGATAGCAAATCTGTTTTATTCCGAGGTGTGGGTCTGTTCATTACAGCAGCCATCTTATTCTGGTCAGCAGCTAGAGTTTGACCAGAGAATATATCTCCCACATCTTTCAATTCTCAAAATCTCAAGTTGAATTTTATCATGGAGACTTTCAATACTGCTTTGGAAATGGATTTGAGGAATAATCTTCCTTGATTGATATGAGTATCCCAATCATTGGAATATATGATGACATCATCAATCCTTGTCTGATGTTACTACCTAGAACTGTATCTATTGTTCTCTGGAAGTTTTATGGGCCATTCTTAATACCAAAGGGCATCCTGAGGTACTCATTTATTTCTAAATGGCAGATTATTCTCATAAACCTTCTACTTTCAGGGCTTGGAGGTATCTGGTGGAACCCTTTGAGCATATTCATAGTAGTGATGTATTTAGCTTTAGACAGGTTATGCAGAGCATGATAAATCCGGGGGATGGGATAATAGTCTGACTGAGTATAGTTATTCAGCATTCTGAAGTCTCCTACCATTCTTGACTTATCATTATTCCAAGCTATGATTACAGGTTTGGTCAGATCTACTGGTTCATTATGCCCAACATTTTTCAATACTTGTAGGTTTATAAGTTCTTGGATGTGTTCCTCAAGAGCTATTCTAGATTGAGGAATAGAGGTATAAGCTGGTCTTCTTAGGTTGGGAGGATAAGGAGGCTTAACAGTCAAGGTCAATACCATTTCATGTCCTTTAATATCACCAATGGGATGATCTCTAGTAACAAAAGCCTTTTTATTGTCAAAAAAGACTGTCAATATATCTTTCTTCTGTTCCTCAGTAAGTTTCCCATTTAGAGCCGCTTGAGAGAATTATTCTTAGTTGAGTTCTTCTAAGTGCTTTTGATAAGTAGAACAGGGGAATTTACATTGGATGGAGCATATCTTAAAATTCTTGTCCCAATTACCACCCACTGTGAAGTACCTCCCTTTACTCTGGAACACATGTATGCCATATAGGAATAAGGCATCATTTCCTTTTATCAGGTAGTCACATAATCTGTTGAGCAATACCGTAAGTTCCACTGGTATTCTCAAAGATCCTTTAGTATGGGGTAATATTTTAGGAGCAGTGCATACTCCAATAGCATTCATGGTGGAGTTTCAAGAGCTAAACTTGGGTTTTGGGATGGGAAGAAGGTGGTCTTTCCAGTTGGGATCCAATTTGTTCAAGAATTCAGTGCAAACACATGAACAGAAAGCCCCACTGTCAATTAATAACCTTATAGGTCTTTCTTTATACAATGCTGTTGAATAACAAGTTTGACCATTATTATAACTCTGGCCACTCATAGGCTTAACTGTTAGTGGTTTAACATTGGTGAAATGTCTTGGAATTCTGTAAGGGTCCCATTGTTAAGGAAAACTAGAGTCACCATGGATGTTATTGATTTCTATAGAAGTGCCTATATCTCCTTCTATTAAATTGATAGGTTTAGTAAGGATCAATTCACATTCAGATAGTTATCCTTCAGTATCAGCTGTTTCTTCATACTTCTGCTTCCCTTCCATCTCAGGTTCTCCTTCCATTACTGCTATATTTTTCTTTGTTAATTGGCAGTCTTATCTCATATGTCCTTTTTTGTTCAAGTTCCAACAGGTTCCAGGTATTCTTTGTTTATCCTTTTTTTCATTAGATTTCTCATTGTCAGGGATATTTATCAGAGGAGGTTGTTCTCTGGTTTTGTTCATGTTGAAGTTCTCTTTGGTTCTAGAAGGGACCTTCTTGTCTAACCCGTTCATTTCTATTACTTCTTCCAACACATTGATTTCAGTTGGTAAGTTGCCAACCATACTCATTCTACATCTCACACTATGGTTAAGGCTTTCAAGGCACAGGTTGAGAAACCTTTCATTAACTTCCTCTTTATCAGCATCTGAATAGAAGAAGTCTAGTCTTCTATTCTGTTCTAAGCACCATTTTTGAGGCTTGTCCTTGGAGGGGTCAAACAAGGAAGTTTCAAAATATTTTGTCATTTTTCTTTTCCACATTCTAGAACCAAATTGTTCTTTAATTAAGATTTTCCAAGAATTCCATGGTAAGGATCCTACTTCTTCTCTTTTACCAATAAACCAATCTGATGCTACTGCTTCAAAGAGTCTATGCAGCCTGACTACGGCTATGTCTTCTGGAAGTTCATAGGAATTTATAGTATAGTTAATGAATTTGATTAAATTTATATGGTTTTATTCTACTTCACCAGAGAGCTTAGGCCGTTCTAAGATAGGAGGTAAACATTTGAGGGCTTTTTCCATTTCAGGAGTAGGACTATGCCTGAAAATTTCAATCCTATGCATTCCTATTAGGGATGGTGCATAAGGGGTAGTTGTTTTTCTGGGAGGTTTTGGTTCCTCTGTGGTACTCCCCAAGGGGTTGGTAAGACAATATTTTCAGTCTCTAAGATCATTCTTGATCAGATTAAGTTGCAGGTGCACTTTATTATTAAGCAGATCTAATTTCTCACTAAGGGGAAGAATGGATTTGTTAGTAGTATCAATTAATTCTTTTTTTAATTTCTGGATGGACATAATAAAATCTTCTTGAATACCTGATAACATGTTCTCAATGATTTGAGTCTGACTGGTTTTACCTTGGTTTATTGTTTCCATTAATTTTTCTGTATTTTCCTTAATATCTTCTATTCCTCCTGCTTTTGATTGATTGCTAATTGATTTGGCCACTACAGAGGTCAACTCATCCAATTTGGTGTAAAAATTGTCCAAATCTCCACAAATGATTTTGAAATTATGAGGTATATCATTAGAAAAGGAGGTAATTACATCAGAGGTTGTTTTAGACAAGACACTGGGTTCATAATTAGAAGTTAATTGTTTTACATATTTTTCTACTTTTGAGGTAAGGATATTATCTGATCCCAATCCTTCTTTCCCTTTGGCTTTGGATGGGAGGAAGATCTATTATTTCCTGATCCTCTGCCTTTCAGTTGGGCTAATTGATGCCATGGATTATACTTTTCTACATAGGATTCTACCTCTTTCCTTGGAATCATTTTCCGAAGAGCTATCTTGGTAGCCTTTGCCTGGGATATTATCTTTTTCATAGATACTACGTCCCCCTTGGCTTGGGCTTCTTGAATTCTTCCCAATATTTTGCGTGCTCTTTGACTAAGTCTTTGATCCTGGCTTCCTTTTCCAGATTCTTCTGGAGTGGCTGCAGGGAACGTCCTTGTGATGGAGGGGGGCTTGATTCTACTACCTTGTCTGGCTCTAGATTGGGGGAGGGAAACAGTATTTGGGGCTGTTCCTGTCAGCCTCCTGGATGCCAACACCCTTGATATCCTTTAGCTACCAGAGGTGATAGAATAAATGATAAATATATTATTCAATAAATGCAGCAAAAATCCGTAAAATATTTGGACAAAGCTTATTGCAAGGTTAATTGGTTTGGATGTAGTTTATTGTTATAAATCAATACAGATAAATTGATTATTTGATATTTTTATAGAGGTTCCAGTAAGAAAACCACAAATATTATTTCAATAATGGATTTTCCACCCAAAATTAGGTAGGGTCACTCAGTGACCCCACCCTTGAAATCCAACTCCTTATATTTTTAAATAATTGATTAAGGAAAGACCAAAACACCATGGCACCACTATTGTAATTTTTTGGCCAATTGAATATCTCCCATTTATTATCACGTATAGGTTTCACACCTAAAATTCAGTCAGAATTGAGGTGTTGTGTATATTTTAGGAGTTACAGACGTAAATGTGTTTTGTCACAATTCCTGCAGGCAGCCGCAGCAGCCAATACACCCCCGCGCAGCTGAGCTACAGCACTGCCACCCTGTCAACGTACCCTGACAAGCCATGTACTCAGCCACGGGACTACGAGTTGATAAAGTGACGGGCGGCCTGAGAAACCTAGGTACCGCGTAAACATGCTGCAACCTACACGGGAACATTCTACATATGTAATAGATGTTTCCGTGGATATTAGATGGTCCAAAAATACATAAAATCCTATAAAAATACCTCAATAACCTTTTTACGGATTTTTTATTAAATATAATTCAAAGTACCAAAAATGTCAAAAATAAGATAATGACTACTTTTTGAAATATATTAAAATACTTTATTATACTATTATGGGAAATTCTAGACATCAATCTTTTTGTGACATACTAAGAAAACTGATGATTTAAAAATATTACATGAATACCCATGACTTATATTTTTAAGTAATTATTTTAGTAAATCAACTGAATTTCAAAAATAAGGAGTAAAATCAATATCATGACCTTACTACAGTTATTTAATATATGCAATGATAACTCACCTGACATCAGAATATCCATGAGAATGTCTATCAAAATAATTAATAACTTAATAGGAACATTTACTAAGGATAATTAATTAAATAATAAATAAAAAGAACAGACTAGTGTTACTCACAAGTCCAAACATCAATTATAAAGTAGAATAATTCCCATACCCTGTGGAATTAGATGCTGATAAATCTGAATTGAAGACCAAGACCAGACTATATAGATCCATCAACATCAGGCCATAAGATAAGATGAGATGGAATTGTGACTTGAAAACAGGATAAAGACAGTAAAAAAACAAATAGAGACCAACTGGGTTTGACGGGCTAAGTGGTTGAGATTTAGATGAAGTTCGCAAGAAGTAAGAACTTTATACTAGATCCTAAGAGTCAGGAACCAATCAGTAACAGCTGGCGAAATGAGTGATTGATTAGACCAATTTACTATGAGCCTGTTGAGTTGTGACAAATTCAGCCAGCAACAATTTGGGATGCAAGGAGAGATTGCAAGCGCCTTGAAAGATCTGAAATAAAGTGGTCAGATTTATCTGCTGATTGATGAGTTGCAAAGAGTTTTTCTTACTCTGTTCTAACTGGCTGCTGCATTACTCCATTTGTTTGTACTTGAGGTCTTGCTTGTATTGGTCTTGAGCGTTGAGTTAATACGTGGAGCAAGGATGAGATTAATGGGTTCAATCATTTGCATGGTGAGCTTGAAGTTGGCATTTTATCAACTGGTTTGTCTTCAAGTCGCGAGCCAATGTTGCCGCCGCGGCAGATGAAGTCCCCGCGCACACAAAGACAATGTTTTTTGAAGATAGTGGGAAAGGAAAGGAAGGCAGTAGGAATAAATGACAAAAGAAAAAGGAATGAACAAGAAATTGAGAAGTTACAAATGGCACGCACATGGTGTGCTTGAGATCTATGAGTCAGTGAATTGAAAAAGAGTAAGAACATTGGGATCTGCTGATAACAAGCAGAAATAAATCAGATCAGAATTTAACACGCCCCCTCAACTCAGAAGTCAGTGGAAGAGTGAACTAAAGGCATTCACAAGTCAAGTGTTGGAGCTTTTGTTTGCAGCTTTTGTTAAAGCGTCCGCTGTCATGGATAAAGATGAGATTAATTTGACCTCTATAAGCCCTTGTTGGTAGTTGTCTTGTAAGCTTTTGTTCTTTAGGTCAATGTGTTTTGCCTTTGAGTTTGATCCAAATTTCTTGATTTTATCATCTAGTCCCTTGTTGTTGATAAGGTGGATAGGGCACTTGAAACTGGTTCAATAGATGTCCTCAATAAGCTTTTGTAACCAGCCTCCCTCAAGTTGACAGCTGGAGAGTGATATACATTTGGACTCCGCGGACAAATGGGCAATGCAGGAATGCTTTTGGCTTGTCCAGTATAGAGGACTTCCCTTGAACGTGCAGAGGAAACCACTTTGCAACATTCTTGATTCTGGATCATCTGCCCAGGTTGCATTGCTAAAACACACAAGTTGGTCCAAGATTTATCTTGGGCCAATAGTCAAGGTCAGTTCTTTGGTGGCCAACAGGTATCTCCAAACATGTAGAATTTCATTCCAGTGACTTAACCCCGGACGTTTGCAGTGTTTCGCAAGGCTGGACACGGCAAAACTTATGTCTGGCCGAGCTAATCTGGCGATGAAGTTCATACAACCAATTGGCGTTTGATATTTGACGTTTAGGGACTTGAACTTGTTTTGATCTTCTTCGTCCGCCGTTGGAAGATGCAGTCCTGGAGTAAGGGGTGTGGATACTGGTCTACAATTTAGCAGACTAAGTTCTTCAAGCTCTCTTTTGATGTGTAGCCGCAGTGAAAGATGGATTAGACCATCCTTTTGCTTGATTTTCATGCCCAGCAGGGTGTTTGGAGAATGCGCCAAGGAGTCTTTGAATCTGGTGAGAAATCAATCCGTAAAGCTCTTGACATTTCCAGCTACCAGAAGATCATCTACATGGAAGTAGATAACCAATATTCCATCGTCTCCTATATAAAGACATGGATTGCAGTCGGATTTGCGAAACCCCTGGTCTTTGATCCATCAGCTGAGCATGTGATACCAGTTCCTCGGGGCTTGCTTGAGTCCGTAGAGGGATTTTTTAAGTCTGAGATACTTGGATTGTCGATTGCAGCGGGCTGGAGTTTTGATGAAGACCCGTTTGTCAAGGTTCAGAGTGTAAGAAGGCCCCTTTTACATTGAGTTGAATCATTTTGAGGTTCTTGTTGGCTACATACGTCAGAACACCTCGAAGTGAGGCTGCCTTCCCCGTAGGTGCATATGTTTCAAAGTAGTCTATCCCATACTTCTGATTGAAGCCTTGAACGCATAATCGAGTTTTGTAAATGACCGAATCGTCGTGAGCGTTGTGCTTGATCTTGAACACGGGAACAGTGTTGAGAGGATTGATTACGTCCTTCTCGTCTGCCTCTTCCCAGACTGCCAGTTCTTCTATGTTGTTGAATTCTTTCTTGGCTGACGCCTTTCATTCTTGTATCTTCAAAGCCTCTTCAAGCGTTTTTGGAATAGTTTCAGAGACGAATCCATATCTTTGAGACTTGAGTAGTGTGTCCCGATTTCGCAGGTTTGGCCGCAGGTTGTTCTCGATAATAGCGTCAGTATTGGAGGAGGGTGTTTCAGATTCAACATCGGACTCTTCTTTGATTGGTGGATCGTTGATCTCTTCTGTAGACGGTTCTTGAGTGGTTTCCGAGTTTTGCGTACCTGTAGGCATCACGGGAGGTGGAAGAGTAATGGAGGCATTGTCGCCGTCTTCTTCAAGGTGAATAGCAGCAGATTTTTGGTGATTGAATATCACATGCTTTTTATCTATGATCGTACCCGAGGGAGACATAACCTTGTAAGAGAGGAGTTTCACAATGAATCCTATTAGCACTCCTGGTGCTCCTTTCTTGTCTAATTTGGAATTTATCTCTGTGTTGTTGAGTCAATAGGTTAGAGATGAACCTAGCGGCTTGATATAATGCTCGGTTAGTTCTGACCCATGCATTAGCTTCCACGGGGATTCGCCGCCCTTCTTTTTGGGAATTCGGTTTAGGATCAAACTGCATCCTTTTACTACCTCATGCCAGCACGACTTTGGTAGTTTGGCGTCGGAGATTGTTGCTCTGGTTCATTCCAAGATAGTCCTGTTGGCTCATTCCACTCAAACGTTATGTTGAGAGTGGGACGGTTCACTCACTATTTGATTGATTTGACGTGCTCGATAGTAAGTTTGTAATTTTGAGTTGACAAACTACCCACCTCCATCTGAACAGACTTCCTTGGGGTACAGTTTTGTTTTCCGGTGTTGATTTTCGATGATAAACATCAGAGTTTCCGCTGCGTCACTCTTATGTTTGAGGGGAAAACAGGCAATGTAGCCCAAATGAGAGTCGACCAGATTGAGGATGTACCTGAACCCGCCTTTAGAAGTGGGATTCATTGGTCCAATCAGATTGAGATGTATTTTCTCAAAACAGCTTTGCGCAATAGGTTGTACATGGTTGAAAGGCTTTCGCGTGATTTTTGACCTGTCGCAACTGAGGCATTCAAAGTTGTCTTTCAGCGAGGAAGGTAACGTGCAGTTGAGATATTTTTCGATTCTTTCCACACTTGCATGTCCAAGAGTTTGGTGGACGGTGTGAAGTTCTTTGTTTGAGTAATGAGCCTCATGCGTTGTTTCTATCTTTCTGTTCTTCATATTGATCACAAAGAGATTGTTGAGAATAGAACCAGACAGGAGAATTGAATTGTCATATGATACCTGAAAGGTGTTGGGATTGACATTGCAATTGACTCAAAGTTTGGCACCTTGTGACGTGAGAGCACCTAACGATATGAGATTGACCGAGGATTTGGGTACCCAGGCGACATTGGAGAGCTTGATATTAGAGTCCTTGGTGATCAGGGCTACTTCACCAATGGCTTTGATGTTTATATCTGCGTCCATCTTCCCCGTTTGTATTTTGCTTTTCTCCTTACATTCGGTCAAAGAGAAAAAACGGTCCTTGTCAACTATCATGTGAATAGAGCACCCTGAGTCTAGAATAAACCAATCAGTCCCGCCAGTGTAGTCTGGTGCGTTTTTTCCACAGAAAAAGGAATAGAAATGAGCTTGGGGTTGATCCTTGTGTTTCAACTTCTTTTCTCTGTTGTGCAGGTTTGCTGGTTTCAACTCAGGGAATTCAAACCAACAGGAACTAGCGGGATGTGAGGTTACAGCTGGGTTGTGCTTGCCATTTTCGCATCTTGGCCCCCTATACATTGCAACGTTGACAGGCTCGGGCTGATCTCCTTGAGCCATGGTTTGGTTCTTGTGTTGGATCAGGTGGTTAAGTACCACGTCTACCTTCATTTCCGTGGTCGAGTGCATTATTTGAGATTTCATATTGAGCAGTGACGACGGGAACTTGAAGAGTACGAGATAGGCAATTATATCGGAGGGTAGATCAATTCCAACTTCTGTCATCTTCTTAAAATATACCTTCACAGACGTTACGAATGACTCGATGTTTGCCTCCATGGTCAGGTGAAGAAAACCGTTGAATACTCTTGCCCTGTTTGCGGATTGGGAAGATGCAAAGTGACTTCGGGTCGAAATCCAGATAAGTTTGGGGCTGTCTTCATTTGTGTCGTCAATGATGTTGTCCTAGGTGTTTGAGTCTAACTTGGCCATGATATGCGCAACGAATTCTTGATTAGTGTCTTCATCTAGTTTGGCCTCTTTGCCAGGATTGTTCGTAATATGGAATATTCCGCAAAGTTTGAAGAGTTTTTCAAATTTCTTCCGCCACATCTGTAATTATCAGCTGTGAGTAGAGGAGTTGATTCAATGAGCGATTTGATGGCTATTGATTTGTAATTTGTTGTGTCTCCCCCTGGTCCTGGTGTTGCAGAGGTCGCCGGTTGTTCCATTGTGGTTGGTGCAGGCTTTTAACCGTGAAAAAATCTGAATTGCAGACAAAGACCAGACTATATAGATCCATGAACATCAGGCAATAAGATAAGATGAGATGGAATCGTGACTTGAAAACAGGATAAAGAGAGTAAAAAAAAAAACAAATAGAGACCAACGGGGTTTGACGGGCTAAGTGGTAGAGATTTAGATGAAGTTTGCAAGAAGTAAGAACTGTATACTAGATCCTAAGAGTCAGGAACCAATCAGTAACAGCTGGCGAAATGAGTGATTGATTAGACCGATTTACTATGAGCCTGTTGAGTCATGACAAATTCAGCCAGCGACAATTTCGGATGCGAGGAGAGATTGCGAGCGCCTTGAAAGATCTGAAATAAGGTGGTCAGATTTATCCGCTGATTGATGAGTTGCAAAGAGTTTGTCTTACTCTGTTCTAACTGGCTGCTGCATTACTCCGTTTGTTTGTACTTGAGGTCTTGCTTGTATTGGTCTTGAGCGTTGAGTTGAGACGTTGAGCGAGGATGAGATTGATGGGTTCAATCATTTGCGTGGTGAGCTTGAAGTCGGCATTTTATCAACTGGTTTGTCTTCAAGTCGCGCGCCAATGTTGCCGCCGCGGCAGATGAAGTCCCCGCGCACACAAAGACAACGTTTTTTGAAGATAGTGGGAAAGGAAAGGAAGGCAGTAGGAATAAATGACAAAAGAAAAAGGAATGAACAAGAAATTGAGAAGTTACAAATGGCACGCACATGGTGTGCTTGAGATCTATGAGTCAGTGAATTGAAAAAGAGTAAGAACATTGGGATCTGCTGATAACAAGCAGAAATAAATCAGATCAGAATTTAACAGATGCTACCCCTGCTACAGCACCAAGAACATGTGACAGGCTACCACTGGTTACCCGGCTAGCCTCAGTGTTTTTCCCTTTGAGCCCCTGTACCCCTCAGAAGGACAATATTAGGACTCAAAAAGCTATAATTAAAGAGCTCTTTTGAGGATATTGATACCCAGAGACACAGTTATATTTATATCCAGAACCCCTGCCAAGGAAATCAAATACTTGTAAGAGATAAGTAAGTGATTTATGGCTCTAGTCTGATTAATAATATCCGTCCCCAACCCTTTTTATCAATTTAAACTGCTGAACAACCTTATAACCCCAGTATACAGGTTTAACCCATCAGTGCACGTCCCAAACAGGTACCCAAACAATTTAATAATATACCAGTGAGTCTTATTATCCTTTCTCTGTTGTGGCAGATTGGTTACAAAGCCCTGCCACCCTACTGTGTATTTTATATACATATTATCTTTGAGCAAAGTATCCTTTAAACTAAAGGTCCCAAACTAACCAGGCCTACGTGTTTTCATACTGAATTCCCCAAAGAGAGGTGTTAAAGATCCCCAATATAATTGTGGCCCCTCTATAAAAATATTAAATAATCAATTTATCTGTATTTATTTATAACAATAAACTACATCCAAACCAATTAACCTTGCAATAAGCTTTATCCAAATATTTTAAGGACTTTTGCTGCATTTCTTGAATAATATATTTATTATTTATTCTATCACCTCTGGTAGCTAAAGGATAGCAAGGGTCTTGGCATCTAGGAGGCTGACAAAAATCCTACAAAATGATTTGAATGAGAAGGTAATTGATATTAAACTCATTTCCTCACAAGACATGCTAGCAGACTCTCTGACCAAGGCAGCCAGAACCACAGCAGTGAAAATCCTCACCAAATATATTGGATCTTTAAAGTCTTCCTGATGTTGAGTTGAGCAGGAATGTTGATATTTGTTTCTGTATATTCATTCAATTGTGCGCGGGCTAAGAAGATTCAATAGCCTGTCACAAGCGCCTGTCACCATCTTAGCTAGCTCTCTAGACCATCTGAGATACTTCTTGTCTGCTCTTGTTTCTTTAATTTCTGTTGTTTGTTTCCCTCCGCCTTACTTTTCTATTGCATCTTCTTGGCACTCAGCACTCAATGAAAACAAACCAACTTGATCACCAGTACACTTTGACATTGCACCCTTGGCTTGAATTGGTAGGATCAATCAACAGCTCAACTTCACAAACTTGTTATTCTGATCACCTTCAACCACAGCTTTGAAGTAGGTTTCAATATATTCACCAAATGAAACTCAGGAATTAAACTAATTGTTCCCCCATGTTCAACAAGACATTCGGTTAGGATTGGTCTATTGCGTAACAGTGTCTTAAATACTCTACTTAGTCTTCTCAAGGCCATCATCTAGCCTGTATAGAAGCCTACTATGTTTCTTCCTATTCAGTTTCATTTTTCTTATTCCCAACTAGCTGTTTTGTGCCTACTTAACTGACCATTGGAATACAAACAGTCTGGTCCAGGTTTATCAACTTTTATTTCCTTTTACATATATCCCCCCATGCTGGCCTTCCAGTCTTTTCTCATGATTCACATGTTTTCAATTGGATGCGGATTTCCCAACAACCAGATAACTACTTTGACCAATATTAATACCTTCTGGCCAATTCAGCTTATGCTAGCGGGAAATATGTGGTTCCAGAATACCGCAATGTTTAACCAATGATCAATCCAAAACTGATTTCAACTTTCATCTTGCCCAATCACAACTTGCATGCCATAGGAATCCTGACAGGAAGATGGGCCAGCGTACAGGAGATGCAGAACCAGCTCAAATCTTCCAAAGACATGAAGTTCCTCATCAACTGAATTATCAGTTGTGTAATCATTCACAACCTTCTTTCCAACATCAAAGATGAAAGGAAAAAATGTTTGAAGAAGATATTCCTGATCTTCCTCAAGTCATCCCAACCTCATCTTCTACCTCATCTTTGGCCATGAGAGAGCTGATTCTACCCCTCACACTCGCTCACTTTGATGAGTAGCATTGGGTTTTTTAATAGGTAAAAATAAACTCACACAATTCTTTTTGTTTTGGTTGTTTAACCAAGAATGCTAGGCTGACTACGGTTTTTTCTTTTTCTTTTTTTTTTTCCTCACCCCAATCAAAGTATATGGTTGTGAGGCAAAAATATGGAAGGAGTTTTTTTGAAAAACATACAGAGAAGTGGGAAGAAAAGGGCTTGCCACAGAAGAAGGGCTCAAATGCCCTATTTGTAAATTGCATTGGAAGTGACTGAGGAAACAATTTATGGAAAGGTATTTTGGTCTTCACGCAAACTATGTCCCTTGAAACTTTATCTTTCCATTGTGAAGAAAAGTCAAAAACCCACCCCTGAAGAGTTGGAAAATGCCAAAAAGAACATCAAACGATTCCATTTCTTCAGCTCTGGAAAATTATATGTTCAAGATTGATTGGATCATGAGGCTATGGTTTCCATTATCCAATTTATGCCTTTGAATGAACTCTCTGAGCATGAGAAGAAGGAAATCAACTCAGTAAAAACATTCCTTCACCAATCCAAAAAAACCTTTCAACACTGTTGGTCTCAAGATCTTGGGGTGGTACAATGTGGGCAATTGGATGGCAAAAATTGATGGAACCTTCTGAACTATTTGGACAATATTTGAAGAAAGATGCTGTCAAATCCCCCCCTAAAGAGTATTATTTTTTGAACCTTAGGTCTGACAAAGTCTCTCAAATATTGGGCCAAATTTTTAGAAAATCAGCCAAAATTGTGTTTGATTCCAACTGTGAAGCTATGATAGAAAACAACACTCCTTCCTTCTCCTAATTGGAATTCAGATCTAGCCTTACTTCTTTTGACTGCTCACCTCACATCAACTTCACCTCAGACTCCTTCTACAACTTTCCCCGTATTGACCAAGGTGATGTCTCTGACTATTTCTTTTCACTTTAAGTCCTAATCAAAAAATTGAATGGAAAACTTATCAACAACAAGGATGAATACCAAGTATCCAAGGGCCAATTTTTGTTCCCAGACTTGGGTTTTGGGATTTAATTCAAACAAAAGGGTATTGTGAAAATTGTTTGGCCAGCAAAAAATTAAAGACACCGTACTTTTCCTCCATTGGATACTTCCGTACATACTAGGATGGCCATGTCCATGCAAATCAATAGAAAAACTCAAAAGACTAGCAAGGACTTGGCCAGTGGCAAAATATAACTGCGGGAAAAAATATAAATAAAAATAAATAAGATTTATTCATTTGTGGTGTTAAAAATCCTCTCAAAAGTTGTTGAAATCAAAAATAATTTTCTTGTTTTTATTTTTAAAATTTCTATCAAGCTAAATATATTTAAAAACCAAGAAATTGGGTAATTTCTTTATCTCATCAACAGTTCTACTGCTACCAATAAATTCCATGGCTACCAATAACCAACCTTTTTTTTATGTGGATAGCCTTCCCCTCTCCTTCTGGAGTCTGTATTTCTCTGGATCCTTCTCCTTTTCCTCTTTTTGAAACTCCAGCTCAGCCTCTTGGTCAACTCTTGTTTCATTGTTGGATCCAAAGCAAGCATCATAGCTGGAACAAATTTTGAGCCAGTCTACCAGGATGATGTGATCAGCTCTCTTGAGCTGACCTGAGCCTTTGGAAGCTGATGGGGGAGGATAGTTGGATGTTGAGTTCCCTGGGGATTTTTGATTTGGTTAAGTGGACTTGCGGGGGGAGTGGCGCTGAGGGGCAATTTAAAAAGAGTAAGTGGGATGAAGTGATGAAGCAATGAAGAAATGACAGTTAGGATGTGATGAAAGGTGGAAAATTGATAAAGCAATGAAACAATGAGAGGATGGATTTGATGAAAGCAATAAAGTGATGACAGTGATAAAGCAAGGTGAGAGTGATGAAGTGATGAAGTGCAATGAAGAAATTAGAGTGATGAAGTGATGAGGATAGCAATGAAGCAATTAGATTGATGAAGTGATGAGGATAGCAATGAAGCAATGAGAGTGATGAAGTGATGACAATAGCAATGGAGCAATGAGAGTGATGAAGTGTTCCAATTAGGTTGTAGGTTGAAACCAGGGGTGATGATGTAGAAGAAGCGTGGTTGAGCTTTTTAAAGCCTTTACATACTTTATTTGAAAAAAACCATCAATTTTCAGGTAGCTTTGACACGTCCTATGTGAGAAAAGTGGGTTTTTTGATGTTTAATGGCAGCTTTGAAACGGTGGATTTTGGTTAAAACCTGCCATTAAAAAATGGGGGGTTTGGTTAACTTTGATATATGAATATTGGACGGAAGAGACTGAGAACTAGAACCAACAAGCTAAATTTTAGGGTCAGACAAGGAGTAACTAGGAGAGAAGGAATTAAGAAATGAGGAAAAAGAACACCAACAGCTTTAGACAAGGAGTCAAGAGTATTTGGGAAAAGACAGGCAATTAGACGAGAAGAAAAGATTAGAGAGATGAGACAGAGGGTTTTTTGGAGATGCTAATCAGAAGTGGAACATATATTGTTAGTTCAATTTGAGTATTGAGATGAGAGTCGAGTCATCTTACCAGGAAGAGATGATCAGAGGAGCTTTGAAGACGAGGCCAGTTGAGCGGAGACAATGGTCGAGATTGGAGATGGAGAAAAGAAGAGATGAAGGAAGAAAGGTTAAAAGATGGAAGAAAGGGAAGATAGAAAGTTGGGAGAAGGAGAAGGAAAGAGATTGGGGTGATAGAGCGAGAAGAGAATATAGAGCAAGAGACAAGAAGAGAAAATGGAAGGTCAAGAGAAGGAAAGAAGAATCGTGATAGGGAGGTCACCGGGACCTAGAAGCGGTTTGGGGGCTTGGGCCGGGGAGAGAATTTGGATCCCCGGGCGGGAATGGAGAGTAGGAGCATGATAGCCAGGAGGGCACATCTAGGAATTGAAGGAATTGAGGGTAGATCTCAACATGATACGCCCTAATAGAAAACCCATGGTCAATACCCCTGTGGGGTCCACAAGCAAAGTACAAAGTCAAAGGTCTGCTCCTTCAGTGAATTACCATATAATGCCAGTGCCGGAAATTGAATTGTTGGTAATCTGGAACCCAGGTAAGTAAGGCTAGATACTGACTCAGTGGAAAAAATGTAACTAATAGAATGTAAATATTGTTCTTTATAGTTTTTCCAAGATTATGGAGGTACACCACCAATACGCTACCACCACCATTACTGTATTTTGGGCCTTTGGCAGAGTTCCAAACAAACCAAATGAATTCCAAGGCAAGGGGCAAGGTGCAAGCAAAGCAAAAAAATTTTTGTAGTAACCAAAGAGACAAGGGAAGAACGGATGGGAGTGGAAGGTGGAATTGGAATGGAACAGGAGGAAAGGAATGAGATGGGAAAAGAGGAAATGGTTGGAGCGGAAGGAGGTGGGATGGAAGGAAATTTGATGGGAGGGAATGAGATGGGAGGACAAGGAAAGGGGAACCAGGTGTGACTAGTGGTGCCAACCCAAAGGGATGCAAGGCGGTTGACTGGAAATGTTGGAGATGGTTTGTTGAAAGTTCAGATTAAAAGAGCTTATGAGGAACTCTTAGAAGAGGGTGGATGGAATGCTTGGCCAAAGAGATTTCAGAATGCAAAGTGCAAAGGGATTTTTTAGAAACATTTGTTCCCACAATTTCTGGTGTTGCAGCGGATGTCAGCTCCAATAAATTATGAAGATCTGGATGAAGCTAGATTGATGATAATGGATTTGACCAAAGATTTGGAAAAGGCGGAACAAGAAATAAAATAAACTTTGTAATTTTTTATGTAATTTTATCTGTATTTTATTTTTAGCGTGATGATAAAATTCACCACTGCCAGTCGTGTGGGAGTTTTGTAGGGCCCCAAACAACCTGCGGGATCCCAGACAACCTATGGGAGTTGCGTAGGGCCCCAGACAACCTATAAGAGTCGTTTAGTGCCCAACATGACCCAATCAACATGTGGGGGCCCATAAACTACTCAAAAGGGTTGTTTCAAACACGCCCAACCCTTGGGGGGGCATATACCCCCCGTAATGGGCATTTTTGATTTTTGCACCCTTGTACACAACCTTGAAGACCTTTTTACGGGGGTATACAACCCCCCTTGTTTTGTGCAAGAATTTACTTATTTTTATTTTATTTTACTTTTTTTTTAAACCAAAAATTAACATTTTTAATTTTTTGATTTTTTGGTTGATTTATGTTGTTTCTTTTTTTTGGATTTTTATTTGGTTTATTTCAGTTTTTTTTGTCCCGCAATGATTTTATTTGTGTTGCAGGGAACACAGCTAGATTTGATTTATTTACAACCGCACACATCTTGAATGTAGTCTTGTGTTGTGCCACACAGAACTGAACCATCATGTTGGGGCTACACAACTGCATTCAAGTTGTGTCAGGGCTATAAAACTTGATTCTAGTTGTTAAGCGTGCAACATGGCCCATTTAAGTCATTTAGTGTGCCACACAGCCCATTTGGTTTGCGTAGAAAACTCAAATGAGTTGTAAATTTAACATGAGCCTTATTATTATTATTATTTTATTATTATTTTTTTAAAAAAAACAGATCAAATCTTACTTGAAATAAATGTAGAAAATACAAATTTTGCAAAAAAGAAACATATTTTAAGAAACTGAAAAGGACATATAATAAGATGGAATGGGGAATGTGATGAGATGGATGAAATGGAATGCAATGGAAATGCAGAATGGGACGGAAGAGATGGAATTAAGATTTGCTAGACTTGCAAGGGTACTTTGCATGGAAATCTCAAACCAAATTGAAAGAGTTGCAAAGGTGATGGGCTGGCTCCCACACGGTGCAATCTTTGTAGGACTGGAAGCCAGTCCATTTTAAAAGTTATTGAAGTTTTTGTTTGTGTAACCTGGAATCCAGAATACAGCTTACTTCCCCCTCTATGTGGTCTTGGACATTGAACGGTTCTGGAGGGGGATGAGTGTTGGCCAGTTTTAGTAATCAAGATTGCTCTAGGAGAGACACATGAAAGATTAGGTGGATACCTTTCCATTTTTCAAGCAAGTTAAGTTTGAAAGCTTTGGAAGAGATGACTTATTTTACTTTGAAGCCACAAAGCTTTCTTTTAGAGAGTTGTTGGGTGGGGAAAGTACTGCAAATTTTGACAGCATTGAGCCATAACTTATCTCCTTCTGCAAAGGTTGAAGCTTAGTTTAAAGTTGGTTGGCCTGCTCCTTGTAGAACTGATTTGCTGCTTTGAAGTTGGTTCAAGGTTGCAATTGAATAGATTCAATTTGATTGAGGGAATTAGCAGCAGGTTGAGAAGTTACTATGTGAATAGATGTGAAAGCTGTTTTCTACCAGAAAGAGTCTGGAAGGTTTACTGCTCTGTTGAGGAATGAGTGGTAGTTTTTTAGGCAAACTTGGCTAGTGGAAGCCATTTCCACCAGTGGTTTGTTTGATAGGCAATGTAAATTCAAAGATACTGTTTGAAAATCAGATTAAATTTCTTGGTTTGCCAATCTCTTTCTGGGTGTTAAGCCATTGATAAGTTGCAAGTGATCTTCCAATTTTGGCATAGCAAGGTCCAGAAGCAAGAAAGGAACAAAGATCCAAATTCATTAACTATATTAATATTGAAACCATTTTTTGAAATTGTATACTCTATGAATAAATTAGCTAAGTCTTCCAAAGAGGCATTCACATTAATTTGAAGAAAAAACATCTTTTAAAAGCAATATCATACTACTAAGATAGGATCATAACCACTAGAAATATTTGATTGTGAAATTAAATCCATAGACAACAAGTGCCAAGGAATTGGTGGGATTTCAAGTGGCTGGAGCAGCCCATACTTCCGTTTCCTTGAGGACTTGTTATAATTGCAATCATAGCATGTGCTAACATATTCTTTTACTTCCTTGGTCTTAACAGGACAATAGAAGTATTGTGCAATCAATTGGTAGGTTTCATCCTTCCAGAAATGACAAAAAGCCAAGAGTCATCCCAATACTTGAAGATATCTAACTAAATGCAAGAACTATCAGGTACTACTATATGTTATTTATAAACTAAGTAATCATTTTCATCAATAATATTGTTTCAATATAATGATTTTGCACTCTTGAGAAGTTTGTTACACTTGGGATTGTTGAGTTGATCTTTTCAAAGTTCAGAAGCCATGTCTCAAAGGTGGGTGAAGATTGAACTTAGTTGGGCAGACTGTTGAGAGAAGAGTGTCCTAACTTTTTCAGTTTTGTTGTTGGAAAAGGTGCTCACCCCCCCTGGTTTAAAGTTTTCCCAATTTGATAAAGTTTCAGGGACTACAGCTTGTTTCCCTGGGTGGCACCTGATTATTAAGTTGAACTTGGAGAGGTATTTGTCCTATTGTGCCTGTCTGTGTGTAAGGAATTTCAATCTCATTAAATATTTGAGAGGATTGTGATCAGTTAAAAGCTCAAAGGGTTCCATAAGACTCAAAATGTGTGAAGGCCATTTATTCAAGCAGGAAACAATTTCAAGACGTTCCTTATTATGAATCTTGTAACTAAGTTCTGTAGCCAGAGGCTTGTGAAACTTGAAAGCTACAGGATGAAAGAGAGAGGAAGAGGAAAAAAACTGAAAGATTACACCTGCAATTGCATATTTTGCTTGCCTCTGTTTCCACGACATAGCCAGAAGTTTGTGAATCTTGAAAGCAACAGGATGAAAGAGAGAGGAAGAGGAAGAAAACTGCATGATTAAACCTGAAATTGCATAGTTGCTTACTTCTTTTTCCACAACAGTGCAAGCTAGCTTGTTAAAATGAGAAAGAATCCTGGCAGTTGTGAAGGATTTCTTTAGGGCTTCAAAATTCAAAGGAGTTGGTTATCTAAAATGAAAATTAGTGTCTTTTTGAAGTAGGTTAGTAATGTTCACCGTTTTCTTTGTGTAAGGCTCAATAGACCTCCTGTAAAAATTACTGAAACCAAGGAAAATTTAAATTTATTTGACTGAGGAAAGTGCGGGCAAGTCCAATATGTGCTGAATCTTGGCTGGGTCCATTGATTGTCCTTGATGCAAGTCTTAGACACCTACAAACTGTGGGGAATGATTATGAAACTCACACTTAGAAGCTTTTGCAAATAGGATATTCTTTCAAAGTCACTGAACCCCTGCTTGCGCATGTGCAATTTGATTGTTAAAAGTTTTTGAGTAGACCACTATATCATCAAGATATACCACAAGGTATTTATCTACAAGGTCAGAAAAAATTTCATCAAAAAAAGTTTAAAAGTTGAAGGAGTGTTGCAGAGGCCAAAATTAATGAAGGTATACTTATAAATGCCAAACTTTGTTCTTGTTGTGGTCAAATACCCATGAACTTTTGCAATGCAAATCAGGTTATAGATGTCTCAAAGGTCTAACTTTGTGAAATAAGCTGCTCCATTGAAGAGAGTGAGGAGATGTGACATAGGCTGTAAAGGGTAGTCATTCTTGTGGTTTACCTGGTTCAGTTTCCTGTATTCAATTCAAATGTTAAGGCAGCCCTCTTTCTTTGGAATGAATAGGACAGGTCAGCTAGTATTCAAATTTTTTGGTTGAAGAAATCCTTTCAATACATTTTCTGAAATGTATTCTTAAAGGGTGGTTGATTCTTGATTCAAGAGAGGGTAGACTGGCCCAGGTTCCAGAAGTGGGGCAGTAAGTTCAATCCTGTGATTGTAGGAATGGGAAGGAGCAATTTCATCTCCTTTTACATCTGGAAAGACAGCAGCAAAGTCATGTTAAACCAAAGTTAAAGGTTCTTGAATTATTTCTAAATCTTCAATATTTTCATCTTTGAGCTCTGGGTTTGAGGTTGTCCCACAATGCAAGAGGATTAGGGAGCTCATAATACACCTTGTGGTAGGTGTCCCTTTCTCTTCAAAGAAACAAGGAAGAGGTAAAGTGGAAAAATAAGCAATAAATCCTAAATCTGAAGAGGGAAATTGGGAATGAAGGTCAGGATATTGCAAATCTCCTGGCATACAATTTTAATTCAAATCAATGACAGTGTCAGGTAAGCTTTTTAATTCCTGTTTGACAGAAATTTTAGCGTCCTGCGGTTGTGAGGTTGGAAGGTTAATTACTCCTTCTTGCCAATTCACATCCGGATTCCAGTAAAATAGGAATTCATGACCTAGAATTTTATTTTCCATCCTTGGGATATCCAGAAAAATAATCCTCATTAAATTATGGGGAAATTGGAAAATGCAAAGGTCCATTCTGCCTTTTGGGAAACCCAATGAGAAGGCTTGGTAGCATTACTTACTAAATAGATGGCAAAATCATCTATCTTGGAATGCGTAAGTTTTTTGGAAGTGGCAAAAGATGAACTTATAAAAGAAACATTAGCTCCAGAATTGAGTAAAACACAATAAGGAGCATTTTTAGAATGGAAAAAGAAAAATCTTGAACTTGGACCACCCAGTGATTTGCATGTGCAAAGATTTAATTGCTGTAGTTTAGATAATGTTTAGTTTTCCTTGCTAGTATTAGAAAAAACACAATCTAATTTTTTAAATGATTAGCCGCTTCACGCGCTAGCTGCTTTGCACAACTATCAACATCATTTTTTCCTCCACAATAAATACTTAACCCATTCTTTCCCCTCCTCAGCTATTCTTTGTTCCAAAGCATCCTAGTTTCCTTATACAATAATTTCAGGTTTTTGGCGACGGTCTTCCCTTTTTGGTTGGAGTTCAAGGTTGGATTTCCTTTGGATTGTTTTCAATTCCTTGAGTGTTGCTTCAAATAGTTGTCTTCATTTGGAGCCAAGGTTGAGGGTCCATGGTTGTTTTGGCAAGAGCTGTTATTGTCATGATAGCCATTATCAAGCTTATTCAGTTGGTTGATTAAATGCTGAAGGGAGTTTGTCCTATGGCCCCCTAACTCCAATTTTTTTGATTAGGTGTGCCGTTAAACCTTATTGAAATTGAAATAAAAGGGAAGCCTTGTTGCATTGTGTGCAAGACTGCAAGTTTTTTAAATGAGAGATATAAATGGCAACTCTACTATCATTTTTCATGACTAGGTTTTTAAGTTTGTATTTGGTGTTTTTGACTTCATTGGGGTTGCCAAACAGGGTAAACAGTTGTTGCTCAAACTTGTCCCAATTGTTGAGAATTTGAGAATACAAGTGGGACTGGTATTGGATAGTAGTTTGAGGTACAGTTTGAACCACTGCAAGTCTCTCCCCATAAGAATGAGGACACATACACAAATTTGTGTCTACCAGAAGGAAAATTTTTGTGATTGTTTGAGAAAATGACTTTTCAAGACTTTAGATAGGATCAAACTTTATGGTAGTGCTCTGCTGTAAATTGATCAGGTTTTTTCATCCCCAAATTACAGAAGCTAGGGCCACTTGGACCAGATTGAAAGGCATTCTGGTTAGGAGCCTTGATCAGGGTCAAGAGAAAGGTTGAATCTTTGGTCTTAGGAGAATCATTGCCAGCTCTTGATCTACCACAAGTCAAGGTTTCATCTGAGGAATTTTTATAATCTTTGATTTCCTCAAGAGGATCCACCAGGGCCTCCCATTGAGAAGGGAGGGGTTTTTAAAGAGGTTGAACCAAAGGAGGTTTAGAAGAAGGAGTGGGATCTAAAGGTTGTTGGGCCCATGAAGCCCTAGATCTTCTCACCAAATGGATATCATCATTTAAAGGGGTGGGGTCAGTGTTCTGGGTTGAGAGGGTATGTGAAATTGTCAAGGAAAAATCTACTATTGGTTGGCAAGCTACAATAGAGTAATTGAATTAGTGAATTGACTGTCAAACAACCACCCCACATACTATAGGGCAATATTAGATGATTGAGAAGGCAAATGAAGAGACTAAGCAAGGGATAATGCAAGATAGAAAGGCTAACAGTTAATTGCAAACTTATGACTGGTGACTCAACAAACAGCAAGGAGAGGGAGGTGTGACAATGGACAGGAACTAAATCAAAGCCCAATGTGATGACTGGATTTAACAGATGCAAGAACATATGAAATGAACTAACCGAGGAGAAAATCATCAGGCAGGTGAAGCAGCTTTTATAAAGTAACCCAATAGTAATAGATACAACCCAATTAATGGTCATCTACAGCTAGAGACCAGTGAGGCAATGAATGAGAGGAATGGAATGGGAAATGAAATAAGAGTACCATCATTTCCAAGGTTGTAGCCTAGGTGCAAGACAATAGAATGTGAGTGTAAAAGGAGGTAATGGATGAGACAGGAAGGAATGACATGTGAAGACATTTAAAATTTAAAGTTGTAGCTTATGAAGGGTATGGGACTATTCCATTTGCAAAATATAGAGTTGATGTGGCTTTCTAGCGGTGGGTGCCAACTAGTGCCAGTGAATGACTGGGAATGGAACTCCAAAGGTTGATGATAACCAGCGTAGAAGAGCACAGCTCAAATGGATTGTTTATTGGTTTAGAGTTAACTGCAAGATTTTCAAGTATATACTGAGTCAGTTGCCAAGGTTGGAAGCTTTTTACGCAAGCCAGAGGTGGCAAGCAGAAGGCAACATTTATTTTGTGCTTTTTTTGTGTCATGCTTATGGACTGAGGTAGATTGTAATGAGGAAAAAAATATTTCAAAGTGGAGAACACAATAACGCTTAAGCTTGAAGTGTGACAGGTACCCAGGAATTCAAAATTGAAGTTCACGCTGTCACTGCCTACTTGTATGCTTCTCATCTGTTGTTAACATGTCATGGTCACAGGAGTATACCTGCTGGAGATCCAAGTCAAAAGAAGGATCTCTTTCCTCATCCTTCCACATCCATGCTGTACCTCCCCCAGGAATTTTCATCCTTTCTTTTCTCATTTTCTTTTCCACTCTTCCATTTCTTTCCTTCCTCAGTATTCATTTTCACTGATGCAATGCATCCTTCTGCATCCATCTTGTACTGCCCCCAGTTGACATCATCAGGCTATAAGCTCAGAGACCCACTGCATCCACCTACTAATAGAATCTGTATGCTTGTTTTAAAAATAATCTCTTAGAACTTCTCTCTCCTCCAAAGATTTTTGCACTCCATCAAAACTCAAATTCTCACAACACCAACAATCTCAATTCTCTTCTGTCAGTTCCACACAAACTCTCAAGGGAAAAACTGCTAGTGCTTAAGACTCCCAGACCATAAGCAAACTATCTTGACTGGGATTTTGTGGTACCCTGTTACCTTGGAGCAACAAACCTGCAATAAGTTATTGATGGTCCTAAACCAGAAAATGAATTTTGAAAATGGACAGCCACTAACAAAATTTTCTGTGCCCTGATCACACAAGGCATCAAATCAAAAAACCTTAGATACATCAGAGAACATTGTAGGCATTTATTTTGAATGTGGCAACTTCTGAACAAATCTCATGATGATCAGACAATGGGAGGGAGATTATAGTGGTTATGAAAGCTCCTATTAAAAAAAATGGAAGGAGAAGATATTGTCACTCAAATTGACTCAATGGCAAAATACTACAAGAGATTTAATTTTCTCACATCCCCAGCTAATCTGCTGACTGCCAATGGTTTCCATGTATCCCCCTCTCCTAAGCTCTATCCCACAAGATTGGCTTCACTGCATTTTCTCCCTCATTAAGCAAGTTAGAATACAATCCAAGACTATTAAAAAATAAATACATACATTGCCAATCCCAATCTTAATTTTAAATCTCATTTTCTTTTTCAAGGTACTAAATCAACAGCAAACAATTGACTTTTACTGAGAAACCTCTCAAACACTGCTACTTTTTCAATTGCAATGGGAACTACCTTAACAATTTCTATAATAATTAAAGAATTCTGAGTGAAGTAAAAGGGAATCAAAAATTTTCCTCAAATCCAGCAAACTCTAAGAAATCTGCATCCAATCAGAGAAATTAAACTTCAAGGGCAGGTAGAACCACAGCTGCAACAATTTATCCCTCTGTGTATCAGATGCAAGATGATGGGGACTCCAACCCATCTGGCTTGTATCTGGAGGTGAAGGTGGTTCATTCCTTGGTAATTGAGTTGGCTGAAGACTTCCAGGCTGTGAGTTCAGATTCAGGGTTTTCAGTCTCAATGACCCCTTATCAGACCTCTATCACATCTTTCAAAGCAAAAAGCGTTTTCTTTTAATTGTGCAAACCACTCACTGGTCAAGGCCACTTAGCGTGGAATCCAACACCTCCCATTCAAAAAATCCAAAGGTATCAATACTCTGCTTTTACCCTCACTTCACAAACTGTTCATCTTGGTTGCAGGTCTCTTTGATGTCAAACTTGAAAAGCTTATATGATTCTTTGAAACCAGGACCAGGTTGAATTGGACAGATGATTCTCTGATTGTAAAGACCAAGTGAGGACTTGGCTTTATGACAGGAACTTGGCAGCTAAAACAATCGTGATATGAGTGAGAGAATTCTAAGGAGAGAGGCAAAGAGTTTGTACGTCTGATTGGGCCTTGAGAGTCAGAGATTGATGAACACAAATGAGAAATTACAAGTGAGAGTGAATCTGAATGGAATTGATGTCAGCCGGTTGAAGATGGACATTTGATCACTGATTACAGGATTGTTCCAATCAAGTTTCATTGAGAGACTTGGGTGAATGATCTTGATCCAATGACAACAATGCTTGATCCAACAACAATGATCTTGAGGGATGGATGACAATGATAAGAAGAATGGATGAGAAATAAGAAAGAGATGAGATCATAATGACCAAGTTGTCTGGAGCCAGCCTGTCCTGTGAGAGGAGTGTGATCAAGCGGGTACTCCAAGTCTGGAGTAAGAGCACTGGGTAAGAGCTTGAGTGAGTTCCAACACCCCCCCTTGATTCAATGTCCATAGGGTTGATTTACTCAGGAACTGATGTGTGCAACCAGTCTGTCTATGGAGTTTTTGCTATCTGGCTTGGTAAGTGCGTTGGCCACCATCTGGTTGGAGGGGATCAGAAGGACTTCTATTTTGCTGTTGATTAGGTCTTCTCTTAGTCCCTTGGTTTTGATGTTGATGAATTTTGTTTTTGAGTTAGTTCTGAATTTTTTTACCTTATTGTCCAACCCCTTTTTGTCTATTAAGTGAATGCTAGGAATTGAAAAGCAATTCCAGAGTTCTTCAATCAGGTGGTTTATCGACTGGGCCTCAAGTTGGGAGTTGCTGAGAGCGTTACATTCCGCTTCAGTAGAAGAGAATGTTACGTTGCACTGCTTTTGACTGGTCCAGTACAGGGGAGCACCAAAAAGACTACAGATGAGCCCAGTTTGGGATCTTTGAGTTTCAGGATCATCTCCCCAGGTCGCATCGCTGTAGCAGATTAAGGCTGGATAGTTGTTCTTTTTTGAGAGAATGAGCTCAAGATGTTTGGTTACAGCAAGATATCTCCACACCCAAATGAGTTCATTCCAGTGGGTGACGCCTGGTTTGTCATTGAACCGTGCAAGGTTGGAGACAGCAAAGGAGATGTTGGGACAAGCAAGAGAGGCACTGTGATTGAGCCTCCCAATATGGCTTCTTTAGTTTTCATTGAGATTGGCAAACTGAGTGCATTCTTCTTCTGAGGCTGGAGTGAGCTGGAGTCCTGGGGTGCAGGGCGTTGAAATGGGGTTGAGGTTTATGCTTTTCAGTGCCACCAAACCCTTATCAATGTGCATAGGCAGTGAGAGACCAATCCTGTTTGGTGATAGATTCACTTTCATACCCAAGAGAGTGTTGGGACGATGGCTGGATGAGTTTGGGAACCTTTTTAGAAACAGTTTATCAAAGTCTTGGGAGTTGCCGCACACCAGGAGATCATCCACATGAAAGAAAAGGGCAGAATCCTTGGACCTGTTGGTATACAAGAAAGTATCTACATCTGAGGGAGTGTATCCAAGACTTACAAACCAGTCACAGAGAGTGCAATACCAATTTCTTGGAGCCTGTTTAAGGCCATACAATGATTTCTTGAATTTGAGGATCAGAGATTTTCTATTGCAGGCAGGTGGTCGGCGGATGAATACTTCTTCATCTAGATCAGCGTGAAGGAAGGCACTTTTTATGTCAATTTGAAGAATATTGAGGCCTTTGCCCAGAGATAGAAGCAGCAGAGTCCGTAGAGAGGTAGTTTTACCCGTTGGAGCGTAGGTTTCAAAGTAGTCAATGCAGTATTTTTGCATGAACCCTGGGACGCAGAGCCTGGATTTGTGAGCAGGAAGTTTGCCGTGTGAATTCTCCTTTAGTCAAAAGACGTAGGTAGTGTTTAGGACGTTCAATGGTTTGGGACCAAAGTAGTCCTCCCAAAATCCAAGAGCCTTGCAGGTGTTGTTTTCCATCTTTAGGGAAGTTGCCCATTTGGGTATTTTAAGAGCTTTGGAGACAGACTTTGGGACGGTGAGATTGATGAAACCATATTGAACAGGTTTTTGAAGAGTGTTTTGATCTTGAAGAGCTTGGATGTTGGTTGGTGGAATGAGGTGATTGTTGACTTCTTTGATGCTGTTCAAGGATTTGTTGTCAGACTAATTGGATTCAATTTTCATTTCTGGAGTGGTGGAACTTGTTGGAGAGCCTGGCTCAATTTTTTTGGTTTCAGGTTCAGAGTTGACAGGATCCAGGTCTGTACTGGACAGTCTGGTATTCTCAGGCAACTCGTCCAACAGAGTCAAATTGTTTGATTGGATTGAAAAGTCTGGGTTGACAGCTCCCAACTTGACGTGATTGGTATTGTAGATTGATCCAGATTGGCTTAAGACCCAATATAAGTGAAGCCTAGGTACGTACCCAATCAGGATTCCTGATTTACCTTTTTCTTCAAATTTGGACAAGGAGTTCTTGTCTTTGAGGTTCAGGTAGGTTGGGTGGGATCCAATTGGCTTTAAGTAGTGAGTTGAAAGAGAGCTTCCGTGCACAAGTACCCAGGGAGAAGGCTCCTCAGATACTTTAGGTATTTGGTTTAGGGCCACTGCGCAGGCTTTGATGGTCTCATGCCACAGGTTTTAAGGGAGTTTGGTAGATGAGTGAGTTGCTCTTACAGCTTTGGAAAGTGTTCTGTTTGCTCTTTCCGCCCTTCTATTGTGCTGGGGATGGTAGGCTTCTGAGACGATTCATTTGATGAATTTGGATTCAAGGAAATCCTCGAGTTTATCATTGATGAACTCTCCTCCTCCATTGGAGCAGACTTAAGCAGTAAATTAGCAGCGTTTGTGATATCCGTTTGTGAGAATGAAGATAAAAACTTTGGCAGCTTAGCTTTTGAGTTTCAAAGGAAAGGCACCAATGTAGCCAGAGAAATTGTCCACAAGAGTAAGGGAGTATTGGTGATGGCCTTTTGACTGGGGAGATATTGGTCCAATAAGATCAATATGGATTTGTTCAAACACTTTGTTGGCTGGGTTGGAGGAGGCTGTGAAGGAGTTTCTTTTTATCTTTCCCAGGTTGCATCCCATGCAGGCAAAATTGCTTTTTATTTGTTGGCCAAGTTTTTTTCCCAGATATTTTTCCATTTGGTCGATGCTAGCATTTCCCAAGTTTCTGTGTAGGTGATGAACTTCTCCTATGGTCATTTGAAAGGCAAAAAGAGGATGCGCATCATCTATCTTCAGAATGTTGTGAGAGATTTGACCGGAAGGAAAAGTTTTGTTTTGAGGAACAAGTAGGAACCAAGAAGGATCCTTGATGTTGTCTACAAGCAGGGAGCATCCTTCAAGAAGGAACTTGCCTAGTGAGAGAAGATTGATATTCGCGTCAGTGACCCAGCAAGCATTTTTCAGTGTGATCTGGTTTGACCCAACAGTCAAGATTGCAGTGCCTTGGCCTCTGATGGTCAGGGTCGCTCCAGGCTTGCCAGTTTTGATTTCATCCGTGCATTTGTCCGGTGATATGTCTGAGAAATACAGCTTGTCATTGAGGAGGTGAACAAAGCATCCAGAGTCTAAAAAAAAGCTGTTTGATCCCAAGGAATTTGAGTGTGCAGACCCGCAGAAGAGAGAGAAGAAGTGAACTACTTCCTCTTCCTTTTTCTTTCCTGGCTTTTTTGTCTTAAGATTGGCCGGCCTGAGGTGAGGAAATTCAGACCAACATTCTTCTTGTTTATGATTTCGGACTTTTTTGTTGTGAAAACTATTTGTGCATCTGGGGAAATCCCAATTGTAAAGGGAGATTTGACTTTTAGAGGTGGCTTCATCTTTGGAGGCTTTGATTTTGTTCTTATGTTGGGTAAGATGATTAAGTACGTATTTGACTGTGATCATCCCCACTCCATGCATGATTTGAGATTGCATTGATTTGAGAGATGGGGGGAATTTGAAAAAGACCAGATATGCAAGAATGTCAGATTGGAGTTCTATCCCGACCTCCAAGAGTTTTTTAGGATGGACTCGGACTGTGGTGACAAATTCTTGATATCATTCTCTGAGAAAGAAAGTTACAGAAAGTTTTTGAATATCCTGGCTTGGTTTGCAGATTGAGATGAAGCAAAATGAGTTCTAGCTGAAACCCATATGGCTTTTGCACATTCTTCATTTTCAGAGTTGATGATGTTGGAGTGGGTGGATGGTTCCAGTCAAGAAAGAAGATAAGCAGTTATTACTTCATTTACGTCAGGGTCCAGCTGATCCAAAATATTTTCAGATGTCATGGTAGGGAGAATTGACCTGAGCCGGAAAAGATTTTGGAATTTAGATCTTCAGATGGAATAATTGTCCTCATTAAGCAATGGGATTGAGTTGTAGATTCCCTTGAGAGCCATGTTCTTGGAAGAGTTTCCCCCTGGTCCTGGCGAAGGTGATGCCATTTTGGTGAGCTGGTTGAGTTTCTGCTTTTAACCGTGAAAAGCTCATATGATTCTGTGAAACCAGGACCAGGTTGATTTATGCAGATGATTCTCCAATTGTAAAGAAAAAGTGAGGACTTGGCTTGATGACAGGAATGTGGCAGCTAAAACAATTGTGATATGAGTGAGAGAATTCTGAGGAGAGAGGCAAGGAATTCGTACGTCTGATTGGGCCTTGAGAGTCAGAGATTGATGAAAACAAATGAGAAATTACAAGTGAGAGTGAATCTGAATGGAATTGATGTCAGCAGGTTGAAGATGGACAGTGGATCACTGATTACAGGATTGTAGCAATCAAGTTTCATTGAGAGAATTGGGTGAATGATCTTGATCCGACAACAAAAATGCTTGATCCGACTACAATGATCTTGAGGGATGGATGACAATGATAAGAAGAATGGATGAGAAATAAGAAAGAGATGAGATCAGAATGACAAAGTTTTCTGGAGCCAGCCTGTCCTGTGAGAGGAGTGTGATCAAGAGGGTACTCCAAGTCTGGATTACAAGCACTGGGTGAGAGCTGGAGTGAGTTCCAACAATACTAATGGTGGTTTTCACCTTCAATTTCTGTGATATCTACTCCCCATAAGACCTCATCATCAAAGCATCCCCAGTGGGAAGATGATAACAAAAAGGGAACTTAAACTACCTACTTTTGGAGTCTGTGAGCTCCTATTTCTCGGTCTGCGGTGTTGGGATTACTGTCTTCTCATCATCAACCCCACTCATGTTCTTCTCATTCTCTCTATCTTTCTCTATCTTTCTTTCTTCTTTCTTGTTACTATGTTTCTATCTTCTCTCTGATCTCTTCCCTCCATGTCCTATATAGTCTCAGCCTGATACTTATCTTTTCTGTCTCTATATTAAATACTCAAGACACCTCCCCACTCTGCCTGTTTTCCTTACCAGCACACATGCGCGCGTCTCACTTCCATCTTTCATATTTCAACTAACCATGTCACACTTACTGTAACATTTGTACCATCATGTCCACCTGAGGACAGAGCTCAACACTGGTAGAAGGATTTTCTCTCCTCATCCTTCTACTTGCCTCTCCACTCTTAATTTCCTCAGGTGAGTATTTTCTTTTGAAATCTTTCTCTCTTTCTAATTTTTCTGTCTGAAACTAATCCTTCTACTTGCCTCTTCACTCTGAATTTCCTCAGCCCAACAGGTTATTAGCCCAGATATGCTAGGAAACCAATTTTATAAAACAAACCATTCATCGTAGAAGGATAAAACATCTATTGTGTCAAAATAAATTAATTGAACATGGAAGAAGTTCATAATAGTCACCAGTGCTTAAAACACCGTATTTTCTTCCCCTTAACTCACCTGTATCAGACTCAAACTACCTTGACTGGTTGATGATTTTAAGAATCCATTTTTGAGTGACCAGAGTAGGATATTTACTCAATAACAATAATTCAAAGCTCAATTTAGAAACCTGGAAAAGAGATAACTTGGCCATATGTTCTTTTATATCACAATCAATCAATCCATAAAACATTCAGTTTATACAAAAACACAATGAAAGCGCTATAGGAATGTGGAATTCCCTATGTGATGCTCATCAAGAAAATTTTTCCAGCAGACGGATGTACTGGTTGGGAAAGCTACTTCTGAGAAAAATAAACAACAAGGAGATGACAACAAACCTTACAGAAATAACTTCTTATGGTGAAAAACTTGCTTCTCTAATCACCTTCAAAAACCCTTTTATAGCCAATAACTTCCAATCTACTGCCATCCTATTGTCTCTCCCAGATGACTGGCTGGGATGTGTCTCAAGCATGATGAACAAAGAGTCAGGTCCATCAGCCAAACTCATCAATTCCCTCAAACAGGAACATCTACAAACAAAAACCAGGAACAAAGTTTGTCAAGCTGCAAATTTGGCAAAACATTCATCATCAAACTATCACAAGCCCCAGAGTCAAAGAGATGATATGTCAAAAAATCAAACAAAGATTTACTACTGAACAAACTGCAATATGGAGGTTCAATCTTTCTCAAGATTCCCAGAGGTGCTTGATGCCCTTGCATTCTCCAAAAGAAACAAGCAACCTCAAAGAAATAAGACAACAACCTTGGGTAACCATAAAGTGAATGTGGCCAAGACCAAGCCCAATACCAATGGAAACAGTCACAATGACTTATCAGATTTTGAAGTCATTATCCATGCTGGATATGCCTCCTGTAAGCTTGCCCATACAAACCCTCCTGGAAACTCAGATTTCAACCTGGATTTGCGTTTCTCACTCTCCATGACCCCTCACACTTGGCAGCTTGACTCCCAAAAGTCAAAGTCAATTTCAATTCAGCTTTCAAAAAGATCATCTATAACCTACACCAAAGAAGGATCTTTATCTATTCCCGTTGTCAAAATCAAGGCTCTACTAGTTCCCAACCTACACAAACCTCTAATGTAGATTTCAAGCATATGCAATTCCAGATACTCTGTTGTTTTCACCTCCATGGGATGTGAAATTTTTCAAAACCAAAACCCCAAAAATGAGTCTCCAGAAACCCTTCAGGCCTAAAGGAAAGGAAATCTCTACTACCTCCTGCAAAAATTTGTGAGCCACCGGGAGACAGCTCTCTTGAATTTTTAAAACATCCATGACAACAGTCTGTTTGGTTACCATTGCAGTTTTTCTCATCTGAACTTGAAATCTCTTAGGAAACTCCTCAATTCCTTTAGAATTACCCCAAAAAACAACAACAAATTGGATTTAAACCAATGCGCTACATGCATTCAATCCAAAAGGTCAAGAAACCCCTTCCATTCACGTCTAAGCTACCATTCCAACACCCCAGGCAAAATCATACACTCCGACTTTTGAAGCTTCAAAGTCAGCTCCAGCAAAGGCTTCAAGTATTTCATTTCCTTCATCAACAACTTCTCCAAAGCCATTTTTGCCTACCCTCTTTGCTCCAAATCAGACACTCCAGACTCAATCAAATCTTTTGTCTCCTTTTTTGAAACTAAATTCCGTCACCCCTTTCTATCTTTGCGCACTGATGCCGGTGGGGAATATGTCAACAAAATGTTGAAACAGTTCCTCTCTTCCAAAAATATATGTCACAAGACGGGTCCCCCTCACTTCCCCCAATTAAACAATATATCTGAGTTTTCAAACCAAACAATACTTCATCTCATACAATGCGCACTCTTTTTCTCACACTTACACAAATCTTACTTGGCGGACGCACTACACTGCTCTCTCTTTGCTTTCAATTCCTACCCCTGCAAAACACCTCATGGCTTTCTCTCCAAAAACTCCATCCTAAATCATGAAGACATTTCTCCCTCTTACCTCCATCCATTTGGTTGCCTTGTATGGTACAAGGTACCTGAACCTAACAGATCAAAAATTGACCCAAAAGGCCATCAAGCAATTCTCCTATTGTACTTGTCGGATGGGAATGGCTATTGTCTTCTGGATCTTGAAAATTTCAAGATCATCAAGTCTAAGGATGCCATCTTCAACAATGTCAGTTTCCCTTACGCAGTCTACTCCTGTCCTCCCCACGCCACCACTACTTTTCATCCTGCTCCTGTTGACCTGTCATGGCCGGCGGCTTTGCCAACTCCCCACCCTGCTCCTCTACCTGACGCCATTCCCCCCCCCCCCAATGTCCCTTGCCCTTCTCCCTCCCCGTCTCTTTGCCCAACTCCTCTCTTCTCTCCCCATGCCTCCCTGCTCCTCAAATCCTCTCCTCTCCCCCTTTGCTCTCCCTCAGTGATCCTTGCTCTCCTTTGATCCAGTTCAGCCCTTCTTTGTCCTTTCTCCGTTCAAAGCTTCTTCATCTTCCAATAGCTCAATTTTCCCCTCACCTCTTCCCCCCGCAGCCATTCCATCTTCCCCCCCTCTTTTCCCTTCCTCTCTTCCTCCGTCAGCTCCCTCCTCTTTCCCATCTCCCCGCTCCACTTCACCCCCCCCAAAGTCACCTCCTCCCATCCCAAGGCGCTCCACCAGGCCATCCTTCCCTCCGTTTTGGTGTGGAAGCTACTTGCGCTCCGCCTCTGTCAAGGAGGAAATCCTTGCTCCAAAGACCTGGAAAAAGTTGATGAAGAACCCGCACCTCTCCCGTTGGATAACGTTGGCTCATGAGGAGATGTTTTCACTGCGCGGGGGATCTTGTGCCTCCCCCCAAAGGCCCCAAGGTCATCTGCTGCAAATTGGTCTTCAAGGTGAAGCGCAAAGCTGATGGATCAATTATCAAGCTCAAGGCCTTCCTTGTTGCCATGGGTTTCACCCAGGTACACGGACTCAAATTCTCCAAGTTTTTGGCCCAAACCCTCTTCCTGGAGACTCTCTGCCTCCTTCTCAGCCTCCTTGGCAACAAGGGATGGGTTGGTCATCAGGTGGATTTTAAGACCACCTTCCTCAATGTCCACCTCAATGAACTGATCTACATGTGGCAACCTCCTGGCTTCAAAGATCCAGCACACCCAGACTGGGTATGCAAGGTTACAAGATCAATCTATGGTCTAAAGTAATCCCCTTGACAGTGGAACATTGAGCTCAACTCTGCCCTTCTTTCACTGGGCATCTACAGATCCTCTCACAACCTTTTGCTATCCTTCAAGCCAAGTGTTGGAGTTCTGGTAGGTGCGGTCACTGCTCACGTTGACAATATGGCCATTGTGGGGTCTCAGGACTTTTTTTCCCCCTTGATTGCAGTTATTGGGCAATGTTTCAAAATTGGGGCTGATGAGGATCTCTCCCCTTTTCTCTCTATCTCCATCCGACACAACCTGAATTCCTGGACAGTCTCTATTGGGCAGGAGCATTATATTAGCTCCATTGCCTCTGCCTTTCTTCCAGCGGGTGAATCCCCCGTCATCTCCCACACAGATTTGGCCTTCAAATCCTTGGTGAAATGCAAGGTGGATTTTCCTCCCTCTCCGCCGCAGTACAATCAACTCATTGGCTCCCTCCTCTGGATTTCCCAATCCACACGTCCTGATACCTCCTTTGCTTTCAAAAATCTCTTGCAGTTTCTTCAAAACCCTTTTGTTGACCACTGGAACGCCACCCTCCGTGTCCTCCAATACCTTCTTGCAACCAAAGATATATGTCTTACCCTTGGTGGCTCTCATTTAACTCTGGTTGGATACTTGGACTTTGACTGCGCTGACAACCACAATGATTGTTGCCCAGTCTTAGGGTACACTTTCCTTGTAGGTGGTGGCTCTGTTTCCTGGAGATCCAAGAAGCAGCCAATGGTCTCACTATCCAGCTTGGAGGCAGAATAAAAAGCCCTATTTGACTTCTGCAAAGAAGACATATGGTTGAGAAAAGTCCTGGTTGAGCTCCCCATCCGCAATTCCATCCCTTTTCCCCTCTACCTCAACAACAAGGGTGCCAAGGCCCTGGAAACAAATCCTGAGCATCACTAGTGCACAAAGCCGATCAACACTTGGCACCACTTTATTCAAGAATGTGTGGCTAAAGAGGTTTGCACGGTGCATCATGTAGGAACCAAGAACATGGTTGAGGATATGCTAACCAAGCCGCTATCCCGTCTGCTCCTCAAAACTCATCAGTTTCTTTTTGGCCTTGCCACGGGTGGTTAGCAAGGGGGGGTGTTGGGATTACTGTCTTCTGTTAAGCTTTGAGAATTAATTACCAGGAACTAAGAACCAGCAAGGCTGAACAACGTAGGATAGGTAAGAACATGAGAAGACACAAGATAGATAAAGAGAAAGAGATCCTACAGGTCTGATCAATCACAAGGGTTGAGTTAAGTAGCATGGATCAGGAGACGTCTTTGAGATAAGTAGGATGAGTTGGGGTAAAGGTGATGTTTGAGGAACTGAGGGTTAGTTGACCCAAATGATCTTTTGAGAAGTTTGAGATCTTACCAGGCAGAGATTGGAAGCAGTAAAGTCTTGACGTGGAGAGATGTATTGATTTTTGATAGCGGAAAGGAGGAATTTGAATAAAGAATAAAACAAATGGAATAAAATAAAGAATAGAGGAAAAAAGAAATAAAAGATAAGAAAATAGAAATAAGGAATAAGAAAAAAGAAAAAAGAGATGGGTTTGATTGGATCTTGGTGGGCTTCAACGTTGTCTTGTATTGACTGTTGTGATTTGTTTGTGATTTGTTTGTTAGAGTATGTGGAAGAAAGTTTGTTCAGTGCCAGACAGATGAGGAAGAGGAGAGGCGCGGAAGAGGTAAGTTGGGGGACCGTTGGGGTCGCGCGGAGCTTTGAGTGGGTGCGCTGTAGAGCAGGTAGAGAAATGTTGCGGAAGTGCTTCATACTGTAGAGCAGGTAGAGAAGTGTCACAGAAGTGCTCCATATCTCAACATCTTGGTGGGCTTCGACGTTGTCTTGTATTGAGGTTTCATGATTTGTTTGTGATTCGTTTGTTAGAGTATGTGGAAGAAATTTTGTTCAGTGCCAGACAGATGAGGAAGAGGAGAGGAGCGGAAGAGGTAAGTGGGGGGACTGTCGGGGTTGCGCGTAGCTTTGAGTGGGTGCGCTGTAGAGCAGGTAGAGAGGTGTTGCAGAAGTGCTTCATATCTCAACACCCCTCGTGGCTGGTAAGAGGAGAAGTCAAATGGGGGTCATTTTTGGTTCTGCAGAATATCTGTCCGTGAAGAGATTTGATTATTTGGACTGAGGTTGCTTTGGTTAAGGAATTAGCCATCATTTTGTCTGAAGGAATGAGCCTTTGTATGTATTTCTTGAGCAAAAGGTCTTCTCTTAAGCCTTTAGTTTTGATATCTATATGCCAAGATTTTGAATGAGACCCAAACTTCTTTATTTTATCTTTGAGACCCTTATTGTCTACGTAGATTGTGGGTTTGATTGAGGTGATGAAGTAAATCTCACCAACTAGATGGAAAATCTACTTCAATTCTAAGTAACAGTCCAGCATAGCGTTCAGTTTGGATTCAGTGGACAAATAAGTTATGTTTTGTTGTCTTGACAAGTTCCAGATGATGGGCTTTCCATAGTGAAAAATTATATAACCAGTTTGAGACTTGCAAAGCACAGGGTTGTTGGCCCAAGTTGCGTTTCTGAAGCCGGAGATAATCTCCTTATTGGGATTGTATTGGAGGACCAGCTTGAGGTTTCTTGTTGTCTCAAGATACTTCCAAACCTTCTGGACCTCTCTCCAGTGCGTGAGACATGGCTTGGCATTAAACCTTGCTAAGCTTGATACGGCAAAGGAGATGTCCATTCAATTGTATTGAGAAATGTGATTCAGGAGGCCAATTGTGGATTGGTAATTAATTTTGAGCTGGACAAATTTGGCGTGGTCTTCATCTGTAGCGGGTTCAAGATGTGTATTTTGAGTCAGTGGGGAGTTAACATCCCTGCAGTTGGTAAGGCCCAATTTTTGGAGTCCTTGGGTGATATGATTTGGTTGGCTGAGCATAATCTTCTCTCCTTCAAATTCCATCAGCATTCCAAGAATCGTATTTGGGGAATGACAAGAAGAATTGGCCAATCTTTTTACAAAATTTGACGCAAAGTTGTTAGTCCTTCCCACTAGAATCAGATCATCTATGTGAAAATAGACAACCTCGCCAGAATCAGAATTGAGAAACAAGCATGGGTCGCTGGTAGACCCATGAAATCCTTGAAACTTGATCCAAGCAGTAAGATTTTTGTACCAGTTCTTTGGTGATTGTCGGAGGCCATATAAAGATTTCTTCAACTTTAAGAAGGGAGACTTTCTATCTGATCCTTCGGGATTTTTGATTAAAACTGTTTCATTCAGAGGAGCATGTAAGAAGGCTCCCTTTACGTTGAATTGTGTAAAATTCATCTTATTTTTGAGCCCTACAAAAGAGCCAGGCGGAGAGATCCAAGTTTGCCGGTAGGTGCCCAAGTTTTGTCAAAATCAATGCCTTGAATCTGGTCAAAACCTTGTACACATAGTCTGGCTTTGTATTTAGCAGGTTCTCTATGACAATTTTCTTTTATCTTGAATACCCAGGTAGTATTGAGGATGTTGTCCGGGGTGTTGTAGTATTCTTCCCAGACGTGTTGAGATTCAATTGATAGTAATTCATCCTTCAACTCTTTCTCCCATTTTGGCCATTTGGGACATTTTCAAGCGGCTTTATAGGAAGGTGGTTTGTAGTAGTGATGAAATCCGTGTCTTTGCGGTTTAGGAGTTTCTTGTTTGGGTTGGGATGGTATATCAGGAGTGGGAATTGTTTGAGTTGGAGAATTTGGTGATGGGGGATTTGAGGAGTTATCTTTGTCCTTGGGTTCAGAGTCTGATTCTACAGATTCAGTGCTCGCCTTGCGGATAGCATATTTTTTGTTGGATGTGGAGAAATCTGATTTGTGTAGATCTGAGTTGTATTGGGAGAAGATGTCCAATCCAGATGATTTGAGGAGTGGGAACTTGCTCAAGCTTGTCTTGAGGAATTTGAAATGTTTTTACTCTATAACGGCCCCAAGCAAGTTGAGGACAAGGTAAGAGTGAAAGACTGGATTGAAAACAATTAAGATCCCTTCAAGACCTTTTTCATCAAACTTATGTCCCTTTTGCATAAGGTTTGCAAGGTATATTACCAATGTACCTACGGGTTTTAAATAATTAGTTGGTACTTTCTTACCAAACATAAACTCCCAGGGAGATTGATTTTTACCTTCCTGCAGAATTTGGTTGAGCATGAAGCAGAAGCTTCTGACCACAATGTGCAAGTAGTTCTTGGGTAGTCTTGACAGCAAGAACGTGGCTTGGGCATATTCTACAATAGTTTGATTGGCCCTTTCAGGGCGGCCATTATGTTGAGAGTGATATGGTTTGGAGGTTAAAAGCTTGATATGTTTCGAATTAGCTAAATCTTTGAGGGTGGCGTTGATGAATTCAGTCCCTTTATCTGAAAATTTTTTGGTCAGATAGTAGTTTAGTCTTTTGTGTTCTGTTTCAAGTACCTTGATGATAGTGTTGGGAGTTTTTTTCTTGGATTTAAGGGGGAATGCCGCCAGATAGCCAGTATAATTGTTGACAAGGGTGAGAAGATAGTGATGGTTGGATTTGGATTGGGGAGAGATTGGACCAATCAGATTGAGATGGATTCGCTCCAGAGGCTTGTTAGAGGAGGTAGAGACACTAGTAAATGGATCTCTGGTGATTTTACTTTTAACACAGCTCTCACATTGGAACCTGAGGAGTTCCTCGTTAGGGTAGTGATCTTTCAAGAGAGGTTTGAGGGTGGAAATTGAAGCATGCCCTTAGTTTCGGTGGAGTTTGAGTAAGGAAGGAAGGGTAGTGGGAGATTTGTAAGAGAGATTCACAATTTGGTTATTCCCAGCAGTCCTAGGTTTTTTGATGAAAAGAGATGATCTTGGATGAGTCCTTTTAAGACAATCTTTTTGTTTCTGGTAACAGGGAAATTTTCACGTTGTTGAGTGAGGTTACACCCTTTCTTAGCTAGGAGACCTGGGCTGATTAGGCTTATCACAATATCGGGCACGTATACACAGTCTTCAAGGGTGATTGTTGATTCTTTCCATTCTAACTGGACCGTGCCAGTTCCTCAAATCTTGAGGTTAGCTTCCAGTTTACCAGTTTTGATTTCCTCAAGGTTATCTTGCATCTCAATTGAGGTGAAGTACTTGAGATTGTTGAAGATGTGGACATTGGCTCCAGTGTCCAGAAGGAGGTTAGGATTGCTATCAGAGTTGATCCAAAGAGTGAGGAGAGCGTGGTAGTTGATTGTTGGGTTCTTTTTGTTTTTATTCTTCCATTCCATTTTTTGTTTGATCCACCAGTCTGGAGTGGTCTCAGGATGTAGGTGGAAACAGGATTATTTGGGATGTGGAGCGTTAGGGTTGTGGTAGCCTTCTCTACGGGGCATCTTAACTTTGCGTTCATCCTTGTTGAGTTTTGCCTTAGTTGTCACAAGGGACATGTCGGCGGATGGTTTTGTGACTTTGATCTGAGCTTTTCTTTTGTTATTTTACTGAGTGAGATGATTGAAGACCACGTCTACGGTCAGATTCTTCTTGAGGTGCATGATCTGTTGTTTGAGGTTCTTGAGGATGGGGGGAAATTTAAAGAGAAGTAAATAGGCTAATATGTCCTTCAGAAGTACAATTCCCACATCCGTCATTCTTGTAATCACTTTTTGCATCTTGGTGTTAAATCCATCAATAGCATGTTTGCTAAATGTTGAGTGGAGGAAGTGGTTGAAAACCCTAGCTCTGTTGGCCATCTCTGATGATGTGAATCTCTGCATGATTTTGGCCCATAGAAGTTTAGATGACATGATGTTTGTCGAGTTAACTAAATTTGAATGAGTGGTACTATTGAGTTTTGAGAGGATGATTGCTTGTATCTCTTGGTCTTGCTTAGTCTACATCTGTCCAGAATTCCTTGTAATGGCGTCTTTGATGTCCTTGAGATCAAAGAGCATGAGCATCTTGTCTCTCAAAATCGAGTAGTTTTCTTCATTCAACGGGGGTATGGCGTCGACCGAGGCTTTTAGGGCTACTTGGTGGAAATAGTCGGACGCTCCTGCTGGTTTGTTCATGTCTCCAATTTGTCTTGTTGAGGTTGTTGGTTTTGGCTTTTAACCGTGTTAAGATTTCAGAATTAATTATCAGGAACTAAAAACAAGCAAGGCTGAACAACGTAGGATAGGTAAGAACATGAGAAGACACAAGATAGATAAAGAGAAAGAGATCCTAAAGGTCTGATCAATCACAAGGGTTGAGTTAAGTAGCATGGATGAGGAGACGTCTTTGAGATAAGTAGGATGAGTCGGGCGAAAGCTGATGTTTGAGGAACTGAGGGTTAGTTGACCCGAATGATCTTTTGAAAAGTTCAAGATCTTACCAAGCAGAGATTGGAAGCAGTACAGTCTTGACGTGGAGAGATGTATTGATTTTTGATAGCGGAAAGGAGGAATTTGAATAAAGAATAAAACGAATGGAATAAAATAAAGAATAGAGGAAAAAAGAAATAAAAGATAAGAAAATAGGAATAAGGAATAAGAAAAAAGAGATGGGTTTGATTTGATCTTGGTGGGCTTTGACGTTGTCTTGTATTGAGGTGTTGTGATTTGTTTGTGATTTGTTTGTTAGAGTATGTGGAAGAAAGTTTGTTCAGTGCCAGACAGATGAGGAAGAGGAGAGGCGTGGAAGAGGTAAGTTGGGGGACCGTTGGGGTTGCGCGGAGCTTTGAGTGGGTGCGCTGTAGAGCAGGTAGAGAAGTGTTGCGGAAGTGCTTCATACTGTAGAGCAGGTAGAGAAGTGTTGCGGAAGTGCTTCATACTGTAGAGCAGGTAGAGAAGTGTTGCGGAAGTGCTTCATATCTCAACATCTTGGTGGGCTTTGACGTTGTCTTGTATTGAAGTGTTGTGATTTGTTTGTGATTTGTTTGTTAGAGTATGTGGAAGAAAGTTTGTTCAGTGCCAGACAGAAGAAGAAGAGGAGAGGCGCTGAAGAGGTAAGTCGGGGGACCTTTGGGGTTGTGCGGAGCTTTGAGTGGGTGCGCTGTAGAGCAGGTAGAGAAGTGTTGCGGAAGTGCTTCATATCTCAACATCTTCTCATCATCAATCCCACTCATGTTCTTCTTATTCTCTCTCTCTTTCTTTCTCTTTGTTTCTTCTTTCTTTTTACTATGTTTCTATCTTCTCTCTGATCTCTTCCCTGCATGTCCTATATATTCTCAGCCTGATCCTTATTTTTTCTGTCTCTATGTTACATACTCAAGACACCTCCCCACTCTGCCTGTTTTCCTTACCAGCACACATGCGCGCGTCTCACTTCCATCTTTCATATGTCAACTAACCATGGCACACTTACTGTGACATTGATATCATCATGTCTACCTGATGACAGAGCTCAAGACTGGCAGAAGGATTGTCTCTCCTCATCCTTCTACTTGCCTCTCCACTCTGAATTTCCTCAGGTGTGTATTTTCTTTTTAAATCTTCCTCTCTTTCTAATTTTTCTGTCTGAAAGTAATCCTTCTACTTGCCTCTCCACTCTGAATTTCCTCAGCCCAACATGCGGCTGTTAGACCCTTGCAAAAAGGTCTATGTTTTATTTCCATGTCCAATTCTTCCATCTAGGTCTCAAGCCTCTTCATTTTTTCCTTTGACATAACTGTGATAAGGATGAGATTTATTCCAATGACTAGAAACAGCAGACTATTATGATAGGAGTCTGATCATGTCAAGATAAAGATGGAAATGAGAAAGAGAAGAAGAAAGAGATGAAGACCAACAGTTTATGTCTGGAGACTGGTAGAGAAGAGTGGTAAGACAGATAAGGCGTAGAGAAAGTTGGAGACAGGAAGACAGGCAAGAGACTGAAACATGGAGGATTGAAGATCAGATACGTAATGTGAAGCTTGGCCCAAAGGACTAGAGATTTTACCAGGAAATTGATGGAATTGATGAGTTATTTGCAGTTAGAGAGTTGTTGTACGGTAGACCGGAGTTGAGGACATGGAAGAGAGATGAGATTTGATAAGAGAGTGAGGCAAGAAATAGAGATGAGACATTGGAAGAGAGTTGAGACAAGAAAAGAATCAAAAGAAAAGAAAAAAGAGAGAAGATTCAAGAGAGCAGATAGAGTCTGAAGAACAGTAGAAAATTTAGAGTATCTACACAGTGGTCCAGCAGATTGCGCCATGGTCCCGCATGTTGGTCAAAGCAATCTTCATCTTAAGACCCTGGGTGAGTGGAGAGCTCATTGTCCAAAGTTTCAGAGTGGGTAGAGAGGGTAAACACCCTAGTGCATAGGAGTTCTAGGGAGGTGATGCTTGAGGCCTTGGTTAGAGAATTGGAAACCATAGCATTGGTCGGGATCAGCAAGAGATTGAATAGGGATTCATTGAAGTCTTCACATAATCCCTTAGTCTTGATGTTGATATGTCTGGATTTAGAATGGGATCCAAATTGCTTTATTTTGTCATCCAGACCTTTCTTGTTAATATTTAGCGTGGGTTTGACGTCAGTGAGACTATGCACCTCAGTAATGAGATGCATGATCCACTTGAGTTCCAAGTAACTGTTGGGAAGTGCATTGAGCTCTGACTCCGTAGAAGAGTACGTAATATTTCTTTGTCTTGAGGAATTCCATACAATAGGACAACCATAGTGAAAGATTAAATATCCAGTTTGAGACTTACAAAATGTTGGATTGTCACCCCATGTGGCATTGCTAAAGCTTGAGATAAATTCCTGTTCTAAGTCACATCTGATAACCAGTTTTGAGGTTTTGGTAGTTTTGAGGTACTTCCAGACCTTGTGAACTTCCCTCCAGTGAGTCATACTGGGTTTGCTGTTGAACCTGGCCAGACTGGAGATGGCAAAGGCCATGTTGGCTTGAGTAAATTGTGAGATATGGTTGAGAAGACCAACTGCAGATTGGTAGTTAATGTTCAGCTGTGAGAATTTGGCATGGTTGGAATCCAAAACTGGTTTGAGTTGTAGATTTTGAGTCAAGGGAGCCTTTGTATACTTTCAAGAAGATAGACCAAGTTCTTTGAGGCTATGTTCTATGTGATTTGGCTGACTCAGAAAGATTTTTTCATCTTTAACCTCCATCAACATTCCAAGAATTGCGTTTGGAGAGTGACATGATGAGTTTTTGAAGCAATTTAAGAAGTGGGTTTTGAAGCTGTCAGTATTCCCCACATGGATTGGATCTTCTACATGGAAGTAGACAATTTCTTTGGTAAGGCAATTGATGTATAAGCACGGATTGCTGGCTTGAGATATAATCCATTGGGTTAACGTCTTGTACCAATTTTTTGGAGACTGTTCAAGTCCATAAAACAATTTTTTGAGTTTCAAAAAGGGAGATTTACAATTAGATTGTTCGGGAGTTCTTATGATGACAGTCTCTTGAAGTGGGGCGTGGAGGAAAGCTCCCTTTACATCAAATTGAGTGAAATTTATTTCATTTTTTAGAAAATATACCAGGGTTATTCGGGGCAATCCCAGTTTCGCAGTTGGAGCCCAAGTTTCATTATAATTGATGCCAAGCACCTGGTTGAGACGTTGGACACATAATTGTCCCTTATATTTTGCTGGTTTGCTGTGACAATTCTCCTTAACTTCAAAGAACCAGGTAGTATTTAGAATGTTATCCGGTGAACCATAGTATTCTTCCGACACTCCTTGAGACTTGATCAATTCTAGTTTGTCCTCAGACGCCTTTTTCCACTTAGGCCACTCAGAACACTTTGGTGCTGCTTGATAAGATGGTGGTTCATATTAATGATGAAAACCATACCGTTGGTTTTTTCTAGTTTCCCGTTTTGGCTTTTGATTCAGTTCAGGAACATGCGGAGAAGGAGAAGAAGAGCGGGGAGATTCAGAGGAGGAAGAAGGAGGAGATTTGGCTTCTTCTTGAGTAGAGTCCAAGTCTTAATGTTCACAGCTTATATCTCTTATTGTGTATTGCTTGTCTTGCAAGGAGAAGTCAGCTTTGGTTAATTCAGTTCTGGGTTGAGAGAAGATGTTGAGACCGGAGGATTCAAGAAAAGGAAAACTGACAAAGTGGGTTTTGAGAAACTGAATGTTTTTTGTTTCAATAATAGAGCTAGATGAGCTGAGTATCAAGTAGGAGTGAAAAGGAGGATTAAAACCAACTAGAATTCCTTCCAATCCCTTCTTTTCAAATTTTCAACCTATCTGAATTGGACTTGATAGATAAACCACGGGAGATCCTACAGGTTTCAAGTAGTTAGCGGGGAGCTTCTTGTTGAACATGAGATCCCAAGGGGACAGGTGATTACCTTCCCTGGGAATTTGATTAGGCATGAAACAGAAACTCCTTGTTACTACGTGCCAGTAGTTTTTGGCAAGCCTGGAGGAGGATAAAGTGGCTCTTGCAGATTCTATAATGGTCCTGTTGGCTCTCTCTGCTCAACTGTTATGTTGAGAATGGTAGGGTTCTGAAGTCATGAGTTTGATGTGTTTTGATCTTGCAAAATCCCTTAGAGTGGAGTTAGTAAATTTGGTCCCTTTGTCTGAGAAGATCTCATTGGGTAGTACTTCAACCTCTTGTATTCAGTTTCAAGGATGTTGATAATTTATTGGGAGTTTAATCTTTGGAAATCAAGGGAAATGCCACCAGATAACCGGAGAAGTTGTCCACAAGAGTTAGAATGTAGTGGTGGCCTTCCTTTGATTGAGGTTTTATTGGTCCAATCAGGTCGGAGTGGATTCTTTCCAGTGGTTTGCATGAAGGGGTAGAGACAGCAGAGAAAGGGGATCTTGTAATTTTGCTATTTGCACAACTTTTGCATTGAAAATTATTAATTTCTTCTTTGGAGAAGCAACAATTTATGATAGGTTTGAAAGTAGAGAGAGAAGCATGGCCGTACATTTTATGTATTTCTGATAGTGACTGAGTCTCATGTAGACTCATCATATTAACTGAATGATTCTTGCCAGTAGTTTGAGGTTTTTTGATGACAAACAGATTGTCGCAGATTAGACCCTTCAACACAGTCTGACCGTTTTGTGAGACTGAAAAATGTTCCTTTTTCTGAGAGAGTTTGCATCCTTTTTTTTGCCAAGAGCCCCGGACTTATGAGATTGACCACAATGTCAGGTACATAAGCGCAGTCTTCAACAGTGACAACGGAGTCCTTCCATTCAAGTTTCACTGTCCCTGTTCCTTGGATTTTGAGAGTCGCATCCAACTTTCCAGTTTTGATTTCTTCAGGATCATCTTTTAGATTCATGGAGTCAAAGAATTTGAGATTTTTAAATATGTTAACATTAGCGCCCGAGTCTAGAAGAAGATTTGGTTGATTTTTTGCATTGATACAGTGAGTGGGTAGAGCGTGGTAGTTGATCGCAGGGGCTTTCTTAAATTTATTATTCCCCTCTTTTTGTTGTTCTAGCCACCATTCCAGTGCAATCTTGGGATGTAGATGGAAGAAAGATGATTCAGGATGGGGTGTGTTGGGATTGTGATATCATTCCTTACATTGGAGACTTGTCTCCTTATCCTCTCTGTCCATTTTTGCCTTAGTAGTCACTAAAGATACGTCAGGAGTTGATTTTCCAACCTTGATTTGAGCCTTTTGTTTGTTGTTTTCCTGAATGAGGTGATTGAATACCACTTCAATGGTCACAAGTCTCTCAACGTGCATGATTTTTTGCTTCAGATTTTCTAGTGGAGGCGGGAATTTGAATAAGATAAGGTAGGCCAAGATTTCTTTGGGTATTTTGATTCCAACTTCGGCCATTCAATTGATAGCTTTACCCATTTTGGTGACAAATTCCTTGACAGCATGCTCATTAAAAGGAGAGTGAAGAAATTGATTGAAAAATCTTGCTTGATTAGCCGTTTTGGATGAAGCAAATCTGCAAGTGATTTCAGCCCAGAGTAATTTTGACAACAAGATGTTTGTTGTATTGACAAAATTAGCATGTGTGGTGCTGTCCAATTTGGAGATGATAATTGCTCAAATTTCCCTATCTTTTGTTGATAGTGGACCCTTGTTCCTAGTTATGGCATCTTTGATGTCCTTGAGATTGAATAACATGAGCATTTTATCTTTCCAGATTGAATAATTTTCTTCATTGAGAGGAGGTATTGCGTCAACTGAGGCTTTGAGAGCAACTTGATGAAAATAATTGGACGCTCCTGCTGGTTCACTCATCTTGAGTTTGGTGGAATGTTTGGGCTTTTGACCGTGATAAGGATGAGATTTATTCCAATGAATATAACCATCAGAATATTATGAGAGGATTCAGATCATGTCAAGATAAAGATGGAAATGAGAAAGAGAAGAAGAAAGAGATGAAGACCAACAGTTTATGTCCGGATACTGGTAGAGAAGAGTGGTAGGACAGATAAGGCATAGAGACAGTTGGAGACAGGAAGACAGGCAAGAGACTGAAACATGGAGGATTGAAGATCAGATACGTAATGTGAAGGTTGGCCCAAAGGACTAGGGATCTTACCAGGCAATTGATGGAATTGATGAGTTATTTGCGGTTAGAGAGTTGTTGTACGGTAGACAGGAGTTGAGGACATGGAAGAGAGATGAGAATTGATAAGAGAGTGAGGCAAGAAATAGAGATGAGACATTGGAAGAGAGTTGAGAAAAGAAAAGAATCAAAATAAAATAAAACAGAGAGAAGAGTCAAGACAGCAGATAGATTCTGAAGAACAGCAGAAAATTTAGAGTATCTACACAGCGGTCCAGCGGATTGGGCCTTGGTCCCGCATGTCAGTCAAAGCAATCTTCATCTTAGCAAACTGCATCCCTCCTAGCCTTATGAATGAAGTAAATTTTCAATGCTGTACTATTTCTGTTCAAATTAAGATGAGCAGAACCCGCTTCAAATCCACAAAACCATACTGTTTTTTCAGCCCTGCTCAGATTAACAACTCAGATGTTGGATTTTTTGAGGTAACGTCCAGAGAAGGCTATGAATACTTTGTCACCGTTGTAGATGAGTTCTTCAAATATTTTGCTATATTTCCCATGAAATTCAAACACAAAGTTTTAAACTGTTTCAATTTATTGCAATCATTTTTTGAGTTAGAATCCAAAAATCAAATCAAGTTGATATGGACAGAAAATGTGGTAGAATACGTGTCCAAAGATATTGAGTCCTTCCTTACAACCACCAGTATCATCCATAAAATGGGCCCACCGCATTTCCCACAGATGAACGGGGTGGAAGAACAAACAAACCATACCATTTGAAATGTGTTATTCTTTTCCCTGCTTCAAGCATCAGTAACCAAGTCCTTCTGAGCACAAATTCTCCACCACTGATCTGTGGTAACCAATTTTTTTCCGTGTCATACCCAATCTGGAGTTGACTCCCCCCTGGCCATACTTATGGAACCAACTCTATCAACTTCTCTCATCCATCCTTTTGGGCATCTTGCATGGTACAATTTACCCAATGCCAATTGTAGGAAACTTGACAAAAAAGCCAGGGCAGCAATTCTTCCATTGTATTTTCCAAGTGTTTATGGATAAAGACTGTGAGACCTGGGTAGGAAAACCATTCTTAAAACCAGAGATGTGATATTTGATGAAAAAAACTTCCCCTACACCTCAAGGATTGATCCTCCACCACTGACCTTAAGTGTGGAACTACCATGGATGGACGTTTTCTACAACAATCCTACCTGCATCTCAGATCTCAAATTTCCAGTCCAACTCTTGACTCCTACGTTCATCCTCCAAAGACCTCCCCTCAATTTTCTCCTCACACAAGGGCTGGGCCATTGGCTTGCCACCTCCATCCAGGCACCTTTCGACAGGGATTTACCCCCCTCTCTGGACTCCTCTGGATCTTAACCCTCTCACAACCATTTTCTCACCGGATCTCAGCAAAGCTTTTGCCTTGAGCCGTGCAGCATCTCATGTCAACAACCTACTGAGGTGACCCAAATTCAACTGCCCACTCTCCCCTCAAATTTATTTCCCCTTTTTCTGCCCTAAACTGAAAATCCCTCCCCTTCAGCGCCCCCAGCACCTCCTTGCCACTCTACAGAGGTTCAAAGGCAGTCTAAAAAATGTACACTTCTTGAAATCAACTCTGCAGTCAGGAAATGTGGACACAACTAAGACATGGGAATGGCTTCTTTGCTCTCTGAACAAATGATGCTTTTTGAATGCTTCTGAAGACATGTTTTTGTCTCTCCTGGGAATGCAAAGCTGAACTCTTGTTTTGTGACCACAGATACGTAAGACTATCAAGTCTAAATAGGTATCAAGGTTAAAAAGAGACTTAGACACACAATCCAGAAACTTAAGGCACACCTTGTTACCATGGGTTAAATTCATACTCACAGAATTCACTACCAAGAAGTGTTCTCAATGACTTTGTCCCTAGAAACACTTGGCTTGATTCTTAACCTACTTGCATCAAATGGCTGGAAGGTCAGGCAATTTGACTTCAATACTTGTTCCTAAATGGCAATCTGGAACACAAGGTTTTCTTGGAACTACCTTCTGTCTTTGAAGAAAAACAACATCTGCATTGGTTACACAGGTTGAAAATGTCCATCTATGGGATAAAACAGCTGACGCGTTGATGGAATGTCAATTTACATCAGGCTCTTGTCAAGCTTGGTCTGGAAAACTCAAAGTCAAGCCCCAAACTTTAATTCAAAATAGATTGGGGAAACCTTTTTGTGGTTCTCACAAAACATGTTGCTGACCTCGCAATTGTGAGTGAGTCATCCTTTGTCTCAAAAATGATAGGCTCACTCAGCCATAAATTCAAAGTTGGAGCAGAAAAGGAACTGCATGACTTCCTCTTGCTTAAAATTGTCTGCAAACCTCCAGACCATTTTCTCTATCTAAATCAAGAGCACCAAATTGACAATCTTTTTTCCAAATTCCTTGAGGAGGGTCACATAAACGACCCCACCCTGAAAAAATTTAAATTCAAGAGTCTTTTTCATTGTTTTCCAGACAAACCACCTCCTCAGGACCGTACAGTCAGCTTATAGGGTCTCTCCTCTGCATTTCCCAGTGCATGCGTCTCAATGTGTTGTTTGCCGTCAATCAACTATAAGAAAAACTCTGAAATCTGTTAGAATTGCACTTTCAGGCAGCTATTTTTGTGCTCAATTACTTGGCCTTGTCCAAGAAGTTGAAACTTGGACTTGGGGGCAACCTACATATTTCCTGCTCCTCCAACTCTGACTGGGTAAAGGTCAGAAAGAACCATAAATCAAGCTCATTGTATGTCTTTTTCATTGGGAACGGGGAAGTGACATGGAAATCCAGTAAAAGGCCATGGCATTCCTCTGAAGCACAGAAGCTTAATACAAAGCTCTTTCAGACTTGTGCAAGGAGGGCATGTGGTTTCATCACATCCTCAAGGAGCTGTTGCTGACTACCAATTCCTCCATTGAAATACACATAGGCAATGAATGTGCGGAGGCATTGGCAAAGAATCCCAAGAATCATGCCAGGACCAAGAATATCCATGCATGGTGCCACTTGTTCAGGGAGTGCTTCCAAAATCAAGCAGTTAGTTTCATCCAAATCTCTACCAAGGATATGCCTGTGGACATTCTCACAAAGCTTCTCACTAGAATTCTCCTTGACAAACATTTTTCCATGCTTGGAGTGGTTCCGTGATTGTTTTTAAATTATCCTTCTATCTCTTCTGCCTTCTCCTCTCCTTCTTTTTTTCCCTTTTATTTTATTCCTTTCCATCTTCTGGTTGCAGGAATATCTCTCTATGTTTTCACTTTTTTTTCTCTTCTACCTTATTTTTTATTTCTTCTTCTTCTCTGCACAACACATGTTCAGCAAGGGGGGCTATTGGAGTTAACCTGGGTCACTTCCTACTTTTGCGCTTCTCATCTTTTCTAAACATTTCACACTCATGGGAGTATAGCTGTGGGAGCTCCAAGTGGACAGAAAGATCTCTTTCCTCATTCTTCTTTGTCTATCTTTTACCGCCCCCAGGTATTTTCATCCTTTCTTTTCTCATTTTTGTTTCCACTCTTCCATGTCTTTCCTTTCTCAGTCTTCATTTTCACTGATGCAATGCATCCTTCTGCATCCATCTTGTACCACCCCCAGTTGACCTCAGCACTCAACTACTAGCAACTAAGTTACTCCTCTTGTCTCTGGAATTTTTGCTACCCAAGTCCATTCAACCATGTATATTTCCAGATCATATTCCCTTCAGTAATATTTCCTTAAGTTCCCAATGTCCCAGGTGCATGGGTCATAATTTTGATCCAATGAAGAGAGTTTTTAAATATTCCCAATACCTTAAGGTGGTCCATATTTTTAATTAATAGTTTCTTTATTACTTTATATACCCCTAACCAGCACCAAACCACCCCCTTTCATTATCATCCACTGCACATTTTTGCAGTATTGCAGCAGCACCTTAAATAATGTGTATATTCACTTAAGTAGATAAAGGATTGCAAGGTTCCTGGGATCTGGTACTCTGAAAGTTTTTCATGAAATCAGGAATATTTCACTCATTTTTAAAAGTGAAAAATTGGGGAAGAAAGCAGACACTTACCTCAATAACTTGGTTTTATGGGGATTAACCAGTATTTTCTTACTCATCACAAATATGAATTTTATAATCAATGGAAGTATGGACAATAAAAATCATTAAAGCCAAAATACTGAATTCACTATCTAGCTATTGGCAATTGGCAGAATTCAATTTCTTGTCAGTAATAAAATCTAATAAATCTGTAATAAATTGAAAACAAAATCAGAAGGCAAGGAATTTTCCCCATCAAATCATCAGGGATAAGATAAACTTAGGTAAAAATACCTCACTGATTGGGCTATAATTAAGCCCTAAATGAAAATTTAAATTATTTGAAATGATTTATTGTGAGCTGAATTTCTGGCAATGTATATATTTCATTTTGAATTCATTTCATAGAAAAAGAAATACAACAGTTTTCCCCAAAGAAATTTTTAATTTCAATGACCCTGGTGGCGTTCCAGAACATATTTTATAAAATTTGAAGGGGAAATCCCCATGCATGCTTTGAAGAAATGTTGCACACCTAAAGGGCCTGTGAAATTGAACACAGTGGTTCATTAACAATTCACAGCCACATGTTTCTTTGTTGGGCTAAGGTTTGGTCAATATTTCTGCTAAAAATCAGGTCAATGTGTAACAATACAAATCATAATGGGAATTTATCTTCTAGATATCAGTCAAAATTGCAGTAAAATGATTCCTGACTATCAAAAAGTCACAGGGAGTAAATTGTAGGCAAAAATGGGCTCTCCTTACCAATGCCTTTGTTTTTTCAGGGTCCAATGATTAAGAATGTAAAAATAATGTTTTTCCTCTGGGAATTGAACCCAGGTCTCTCATGTGCATGGCAAGTTTGATACAAAATATACTGAGGATGCTAGCTTCCCAGTGGTCAAGATATTCTTCCAGAGTTTGATGTTGGTGTCACTTTGTGAGGACATAATGATTAATTATCATCAAATGCAACTATTCAGGGACTTTGGTGCTGAATAATGCATGACAGCATGTATCATATCTCAAAAAAACATTTTTTGCTCTGTCATGATCAAAAAATTTTTATTGTTTGTTACACATACCATTAACTCATAGGTGTCCATATTGAGATTCTCAAAACAATTATACTCCAGACGCGCTTCCAAGAGGGGGCCTGGAGGCCTTATATAGTTAGCCCCAAGGGCTTAAGTAATTTTTAAAGGCCTTGAGGGTGAAAAAAATCCTAATAAAGTGTGTTTTCCCACCCCAGACACTCCCTTTAACCTTAAAAATGCATGGAAAACTTTAATTTTCAAAAATCATAACTTTTTTATGTTTCAATCACCACCTTAATAAACCTGAAGAACCTAAATTGAAATATCAAAGCTCTTGCAGACAGTCACTTTCTTTCCTGAGGTCACACCCTTGAGCATTTTTGAATTGATGATCTGGGGTGACCTGGTGTATAACCAGACAACAATTCCTGCATCCTTATATAGTGTTAATGAATCCTATATTCCTCCTCCTCAAATAATGACTCTCTCATGTACGCACCCAAGATCTTGAACTTTCTCTTGTTTGAATTTTTCCCTCTTGTTCATCTCTACTCTTGATCTGTTGAGCATTACATTGTTGTTTCCATGATCTAACCTGTGAGAATAGAAAAATTGAACAATGGTGAACCAAATAAAATTTCCATCAATATTTTTGTTACTTCCTCAATATTTGACAGGCTCCTTCAATTTTTTTCTAGGGAATGGAAAACCCTTTCTTCAGATTGAGGCCTTACTACAACACACAAAATCTGGCAATCTTCTGTAATTTGTACTCAATTCATACCTATTGTTTCTTCATACAACTGGGGCTTGACCCTTCCATCAAAACCATATGACAACATATTGCAGACGTAAAATCATGCCTTACCATTGCTTTCCCTTTTTTTTTCATTGCTTTTTCCTCTTGCAGGCTTGCAACAACCAAATTTGGGGAACACAGGATACAGAGTGCAAGCAAATTTACTTCCTTTTCCCAGAAAGTCAGGCATTAAGTTTTCTCAACCACCTCATGGCAAATCATGGTTAAACCAACATGGTGTAATTTGATCTCAAGAGGAAACTTTAAAGCCCACCCCATGTTACAGGAAAGGCTCCACCCCTCAAAAATGTCCCAATAAAATGGTTGGAAAGTTGAGTAACAGAAGGAACACGTTATATTCTTAGAGTAATTCTTTTGAAACAGAAGGGGACTACAGGATTCGAGAGTATGTTGAAAATTGATGGATTTTTCCATCAGGATTTCAGGAATACAGCAGAAGCTCTCGCCTTTCTTCAATTGGATGATCCCTATGACAGGTGCTTAACTGAAGCATCTAAATTTTATGACAGGGAATGGCCTGTGCAATTTTTCTTTTCTTCTCTTGATCCACAGCCCACCATCCAATCCTTCTTGATTATCTCAAAATCATCAATCCCAGCATGAAGATCACTGCAAGTAAATTGCCCAAAAACCTGAAGTTCTTGAGCCATCATTGTATGGCAAAACACTTGCAAGATATTTTTGCCTTTACAAAATTTTTTTCATGTTAGAAGAGCAAGGATCAACTCTAAATTGATTTGGATTGAATTTGGGGGTTTTTCACAAGAACTTCTAACATTCAAGCAGGGCTTAGCATGAAGGGTACTTTACCCTCAGTAGGCTTGGGGGCAAGGCTACTGGAGGAGGCTACAAGGATCAGAGTAGGAGTTAATTTGGGATTAGTTTCTCATGACACTTGCTTCAATGAACTCCTAGTAAGAGGTAGTAGAAAAATTTATTAGGGGAAAATCAGGAAGGAGAAAGAGGATGCCATTTTAAATAGAAAAGGGCTGGAGCTACAACAGAGGTACAGTTGGTTTGGGATCAGACTACATATGTAATTCCAAGGGAATATTCTAGGGAACAGAGTGGGCTGATCAGGTATGCTACTACAGTATTTTAAGCTGCTTCTACATTTGGAAAAGGTTACAGGTCTGGGCTGTTTAAGTTTGTATAGTACAGTTGAAGGATTTACAGTATACATGGAGTTCATGACACTATGTACTAAGTAGATATATTATTTAATACAATCTGCAAGAGGACGTAAATAAGGATTTGCAAAGGATAAAACAAGACAGAGTATGGGTTAGAAAGAGTTCAAAAGGTTTGAATATGGGCAGAAATGGGTTGTTAAGTATGTTCAAGCCCATGGAGTCTATCTGCATTTTGTATCAGGTTGGACTATATGTAGATATGTACTGCATGAAGATCCTGAGAATATATAGTTACTGGAGATATATTGATATAGGTCTCCTGATCCCTGAGGTTGAAGTTCCTTGGAAAGTATATTAGGCCTCATGGTTAGACTGAGCTTGCTGAGGTAAGAATGAGTTAGGTGTCAGTATGAGCATACCCCCTGGAGAAAAGAAGGGCATCTCCTGATGACCATAAAAAGATCAGCTAGAAGAGGCCATTCAGTCTTGTTCCTTCAGCAATTTCTGACTTGAAATTTCTTTCACCCTACCCCCAACCATCACCACCATCCACCCACTTACCATCTTTATCATCTCATAATGGATCCACCACATCAACATACACTATGGAAAAACCAATAACTACTACCCAGTCCAATATTACTATCCCATTTGTGACAAATCCAAGAAGCTAGATAGGATCTGTACCCCCAGTATCAAACGGAACTCTGCAAAATGTGAAATTTTCAAGCAGTATGGAAGAGCTTGTGACATGGAAAAGCAGAATAAAAAAGCCTTGGGACCAATCCTTCAGGTGCAAGGGAACAGTCAATGTCAGCTTGCTACTATTGCAGATAAAGCTTCAAAAAGTAACAAACTAACATAAATAAAATAAATAAATAAAAATATTATTAAAGGAGAAATAATATTAGGAATATCATTTTAAATTCTGATTCTACAAAAAAATTAAGGTAGGGTCACTGACTGACACCTACCTCAAATTCCTACTGCTTACATTTTTACATAATATATGAAGATTTGGAAAGACGCACAGCCTGGGGATTTTGGACATTTTAATATTTCACCTGAAACCCCATGTATAGGTTTCAAAGTGAATTTTTTGTCAGAATCCAAGAATTCTTTGATTTGGAGGAGTTACGGGAGGAAATTTGATTTGTCACAATTCCCCCACGCAGCCGGGGCAACCAACACATCTGTGCGCGGCTGAGCAGTAGTACTGCCACCCTGTCCACATACCCAGAAAAGCTGTGTACGCATCCCTGGGTATCTGACAATTACGCAGCGGCAGGACTACTGCTGGACAGAGTGAAAGGCGGCTTGAGAAGCCCAGGTACCATGTAAAGGTGCTACAAACTAGACAAGGACATACTACATAGGTAATAAATGTCCCGTGGATAATACATAATCTCAGAATACATAAAATTATATAAAAATACTTAAACAGGCTACCACTGGTTACCCTTCTAGCCTTAGCACCCGTCCCTTTGAGCCCCTGTATCCCTCAGAAGGAAAGAATTGTGACTCAAAAAGATATAAATACAGAGCTCTTTTGAGGATATTGATACCCAGGGACCCAGTTATATTACATCCAGGCACTGCGCCAAGGTAATCAAATACTTATAAGAGATAAGTGAGTGATTTATGGCTTTATTCTGATAAATATTATACCTCCCACAACCCTTTTTATCAATTTAAACTGCTGAAAGACCTTTTAAACCCCATTAATAGGTTTAACCCATCAGTGGACGTCCCAAAGAGGTACGTAAAGGATTCAATAATATACAAGTAAGTTTTATTATTGTTTTTCTGTGGTGGCAGCTTGGTTACAAAGCCCTGTCACTTCACCATATATTTTATATTTATTGTGGCCCCTCTATTAAATTATTTAATAATCAATTTATTAATATTTATTAATAATATTAAGCCATAACAAAACCAATCAACCTTGAAATAGCTCTATCCAAATATTTTACAGATTTTTGCTGCATTTATTGAATAAAATATTTATTATTTATTCCATCACCTCTGGTAGATAATACATAGTAAGGTTCTTGGCATCCCGGAGGATGAAATTAAAACCTTGGAAGTGAAAGAGGCCCCAGACAACAAGGCCATGACGTTGGCATGTTCTTCTAGATTAACTGCAGAATCACACGAGTCTTTTGATTTTATTTCGGAATTTCAAGGTGCTGATGGTGGATGCTTTTAGTGCAATTGGTGCAGGAATGCTTGGAGAGGAATAGATTCAAGAGAGAGACTCTTTGTTGAACTGTTAGGTTGGAGTTGAACAGTGGTTTTAGGTTGTGCAAGGAGGAAAGAGGTCAAGCATTTCTTAGGTGGGGTACTCCTATGGTAGACTTGGATGAAGAGAGCAGAGTGCCAGCAAAAAGAAACCAAAATTTGAATTTCATTGAGTCTGTCAAAACTTTCAAAAACTTTGAATGCCATTGAACTGTCAAGGATGCCCTCAAAGAAGCAAAGCATCAAAGATGGTTGTTGAAGCACTCATTTGGTCACACAAGTGGTCAAAGATACATAAAACATTTTCAAAGCTGTCTGTCAACGTTTCAGACATCAAGAATCAAACCATCAGAGAGATTTGTCAAAGAGCTGAAAAGGTTTGTTGAAGCTTCAAGACAAATCTTCAAAGTTACAAAGATGGTGTTGATGCAGAGGGAATTTCAGAGATGGACTTGAGTAAAGTAGAGGAATTGAGATAAGAATAAAACAAAGTAAAAGGGGTAGGTAAAGGAAAAGAAAAGGGGGAAATAGAGGTCATCTTCAAACAGGGGGGCAGATCAAATTATACTTTGGAGCTTGAAGATCTTAGTAATAAATTGAAGGACTTTGAGGTGAAGATGAAAGTTGTTGAATATAGAAGAAAGAAAAAGAAAGTGATTGAAAGAGTAGAAGGAGGGATTGTTGTTGGTAGGAGAAATGTCTCAGAATAATGTTTGGAAAAATTAGAAAATGGAGAAAGGCTATTGGAGATGATGGAAGGCAGTGTGATGAAGAATAGATTTAGGGAAGATTCATTTATCAATGAAGATCCATTAAAGCAACACTTTGAAATTTATAACAAAAATTCTAAAAATCTGAATTCTAATTTTCAGGAAGGACTGAAAAAAGGAGTGGGTACTGAGATCAGGAAAGGAAAAATTGGTTTTATAGAGGCTAGAAAGAAAAGAAGTATGGAGATAACAAAGAGGTTGTCTGAAATCTTGGCTTTGGCTGGTATTACTTATGAATTAGGTACTTCTGTAAGGGGCCCTAACTTTTATGAACCTAAAAAGTTAAATCTAATCAATACCTGTATTTATAGATTAAAAGAATTGGAAGAAATTATTCTGGAAACTATTTAGAAGATTTCATTTTATTTTTGTTCTGTTTGTGTTTTTTTTTTTTTGATAAAATATTTTGATACTATGAAGACTAAGTTGACTAAAGATCATAGAAGGCCATATATTCTTCATATGATGATTATTACATATATATTTTTTTGGTGGGCAGATAAGAATACAACAGAATAAATCAATTCAATATATTTTATGTTTTGTATTATATATATATATATATTTTTTTTTGAGAATGGTTTTGTTTAATTCAAGTATTTTTTGGTTTGAAAGGATAGAGGGTGCGGAAATTTTGAAGTAAAGTAGGGAAGTTGGAAAGATTAGAATGAGGTTCCCAAGTAGTGCCTTCCTTGTTGTCTTGAAATCCTTTCAACTCAATCAGATACATTAATTTCCCCCTCTTTATATTTTAATCCAATATTTTTGACACTCCCCATTTATTCACCCCATCTATTTCAACTGGTTCAGTTGGTGGTTGGTTCCTGGAAGATAAAGAGTTGGCCTGGTAAGATTTGAGGAGGGAAAAATAGAAAACTGGGTGAATAGTGGACCATTGGAAAGGGAGTTGAAGCTTGAACAAATTTTTCCCAATCTTTTTTGTAATCAAAAAAGGACCTAACCATTGCTCTGAGAGCTTCTGAGTTGGAAGATTAATTTTGGTATTTTTGGAAGAGAGCAAACACTTTTTTTCCAACAGCAAATGAGGCAGGAAAGTTACTTCTTTTTAGGTTGGCATATCTTTCATATGTTTTAATTGAGTTTTCTGATTCAAATGCTAGTTGTTTCTGATTTTGGTGTGTTAAGATATGAAGCACTTCCGTGACACTTCTCTCTCTACTTGTTCTACAGCACACCCACTCAAAGCTCCGCACAACCCCAACGTACCCCCGACTTACCTCTTTCCGCGCCTCCCCTCTTCCCCATTGGTCGGGGCGGAGCAACTTCCTCCTCATTCTCAATAAAAACAAATCACAGACAAATCTCGACACCTCAATACAAGACGATGACCAAATTCATCAAGCTCAAATCAAACCCGTCTCTATTTTCTTTTTGTCTGTTTCTATTCTCTCTCATATTGTTTATTTCATTTTTTTTCTTCTATTCTTTATCTTGTTCCATTTCTTCTATTCTTTATTTAAATTCTATCAACGATTGACATTGACACAATTGCCTCGTCAAGACTGATCCGTTACCAATCTCTGCCTGGTAAGATCTCAAACTTCCCAAAAGATCATCTGGGTCAACTAACTCTCAGTTCCTCAAACACCAGCTTTCGCCCAACCCATTCAATCTATCTCCAAGACGTCTCCTCATCCATGCTTCTTAACTCAACTCGTGCAATAGATCAGACCTGTAGGATCCTCTTCCCTTTATTGATCTTGTGTATTCTCATGTTTTCTTACCTATCCTGCATTGTCCAGCTTTTCTGGTTCTTAGTTCTTGATAATTAAATCTCAAAGTTCAACATGTTGAATCTGAGTTATATAGCAACTGGCAGGTTGGCTGTCTGCTCCTTGTAGGCTGTAAAAGTTGGTGTGTTGTCCATAAATGGTGAAGAATGGAGATTGCTTAGTAGAATTGTGAGTTGAATTACTGTAGGCAAATTCAGCAGAGGGGCTTCAGGTATCCCAGTCATATTTTTGATAACTGACATACATCCTAAGAAAATTTTCTAGGATGTTATTTACCCATTCTGTCTGACCATCTGTTTTGGGTTTATAAGCTCTGGAGAGATTTCATTTTATCTGTAATTTTTCACACAAATTTTTCCAAAAAGAAGAAACAAATAATGATCCTCTGTTGCTTACAATGTTAGTTGGGAGTCCATGTTTAGTAAATACATGAGAGATTTGCAGCTTAGCTAAGTTTACACAGGAGACATCAGTTCGGGTTTTGTTATAGACATTTTTGAAAAAAAATTAACAACCACAAGGATTCAGTCAAATCCATTGGATAGTGGCAGCTGTGAAAAAAAGTACATAGAGAGTGACGTCCAAGGGTAATGTAGAATTGGTAAGGGTTGAAGGGTTCCTAACTTCTTGTGGTGACTGGGCTTATTTCTGCTGCAAAGTTATCAAGAAGAAACATGATCTTTGATAAAATAATTCATATTTTCCCAATGGAAATCTCTTTTGACTATATCAATTGTCTTGTGTTGTCCAGTGTGACCAGGGAGTGGAAATTTTTGTTTACTTCAAATTATCTCAAGTTGGAGTTGTTTATCTTCCTTGGGTTTTGCTATTCTTTCCTTACAAATAAGGAGGCCAGTTTGAGGATCTATAAGATAACTCATTACTTTTCCCTTTTTATGTAACTTCTGAATGATAGGTTGGGTAAATTTTTTGGATTTCTGGGATTGAATTAAGTTATCCAATTGTCCATAAACCTGTTTTTTGGAAATGAAGAAAATTCTAGAAGGTTCAAAGTCATTCTTTTTCAAGAGTTTTGTGACATTTTCTTGGTCTTTTTCTGCGTAGGGCATCCCCCCCTTGGGATAATCATTGTGTTGATGTGACAAGAAATCAGGAACTATAGAGTGCTTTCCAGCTCTTTAAACTATGTTAAAGTTAAATTGGGATAAGAAATCAGCCCAACAGGCTTGGCAACAAGTCAAGACTTCAGAGATCATATAATATTTTAAAGGTAAATTTTCAGTGAGAACTTTAAAGGGAGAGGTAAGACTGAGGAGTTAAGCTCTCCAGATCTTGATAGCCAATACAATTGCTAAAAGATCTTTGTTGTGGAATTCATAGTTCATTTCAGCACTACCCAATTTTCTGCTGTCAAAAGCAATTGGGTGCTTTGATCCATGAAGCAAGACTTGGGTGAGAACAGCCCCTAGGGCATATTCACAAGCCTCAGTCTCCAGAAAAGTTTGTAAAGAAAAATCAAAATTCCTGAGGATAGGAGCCTTGGCAATGGCCATTTTAGGACCTCAAAACTGATTTGAGGCCCCTGGAGATAAAGGAAAGATGGGGTCTGAACCAGTGAGATCAGTGAGGAGATAGACCTTAATTCTGGAATAGTTAATGATAAACCTGGGATAAAAATTAGAAAAACCCAAGAGCTGCTGCAAAGCCTTTTTGTTTGTTGGTGCTTCACAGTCAAAGATTTTTTGGAACTTGGATTTTTCCATTTCAATACCATCCCTAGAGAGCATGTAACCTTAATTATCCACTGAGGAGGAATGAAATTCACAGGTTTCTGCGTATTAGTTGTTGTTCCAAGGTCTGGTTAAGAATTCACACACATGAGCTTTGTTTTCTCTTAAGTTCTTGTAAAAAATAAGCATTTCATCAAGGTATACCACCACATAGATGTTAAGAAGATCTGAAAATATTTCTTGACAAGACATTGAAAAGAGGCAGGAGCATTGGTCAGTTCAACTGGCATAAACAAATATTCAAAACTCCCAAATGGGGTCCTGAATGCTGTAAGTTATTGATCCTCTTCTTTGATTTGAAGGAGATTACAAGCAACCCTGACGTCAATTTTGGAAAAGGTAGTAGAACAGAGAAGACTGATAATAGGTGATTGATGGCAGGAATAGGATACCAATTCTTTTTATTAAAAGTGTAACACTTGTAATAGTCAACCCACAATTTCAAACCACCATCCTTATTTTTAACAAAGAGGCTGGGTGAACCATTGCCTGAAGATCTGGGTCAAATGATACCTTTCTCCATGTATTTCACTAAATAGGCTTGTAGGGCATCCTTCTCAGAGTGACTGAGAGAGTAGATAGGCCCAACTGGAGGCAAACGGGCTTCCAATTTGATATGGTGGTTGTTTTTAGAATCCAAAATGTAGTTGTGCACTATGGAATTTGAAACCATGACCTCAAAATTCATGAGTGATGCTTTAACCACTAACCTAAGTGCGCCATTGCCAGATGGGCAATTTTTCCTGTCCACTCAACAAGGGTTTGCTTGGGTTTAGCTGTAAAGACCTGATGTGTCATTTGACAATTCTGCTCAGGATTTCAGTACCAATACCTAGAATCCTTGGGTGGCAGTCTGCATAAGAGGCAATTTGACTCCAACACTCCTCCTTGCTCTGTGCAGGGTGCATACAGCTATTCACAACTCAAGTTGGTTCTGGTCATCTTGTCTTTTTTCACCTGTTAGGGTGTGCCATTTGGCTGAAGACACTTGCTACCATGTTAGAATCCAAAATTTAGTTGTGCATTATGGGATTTGAACCCATGACCTCAACATTCATGAGTGATGCTTTAACCACTAAGCTAAGTGCGCCTTGCCAGATGGGCCATTGTGCCTGTCCACTCAACAAGGGTTTGCTTGGGTTTAGCTGTAAAGACCTGATTTTTTGTTTGACAATTCTGTTCAGGATTTCAGTACAAAGACTTAGAATCCCTGGTTGGCAGTCTGCATATGAGCAGATTTGACTCCAAAACTTGTAATCACGTTGAGGGGGGAGTTTATCAGCTTTAACCTTGGAAAAAACAACTAAAGAGGTATGGAAAGCCTCCGGAGCTCTCTCAATCACAGTTTCAATTTCTTCAGTGTCCTCATGCTCATCCAAACCTTCTGCCAAAGTCTGCATTGGGTGAGAGTCAGAAGTGGAAATTATCATACACAAAATTTGAATGGATCAATCATCATCTATATCCTCCAATAATTTCAGAGAATTTCCAAAGAATATTTTATTCACATAGGTAGTTTTTTAACTCAAAGGTAAGTGTTGCGTTTGCACAGATTCTGGAGAGGGAGCAGGAGCAGTGACCTGCAGGTTCAATTGTGGAAAGTGATTAGTGGCCAAAAAGATTTCAACAGAAGGGGAAAAATCCGCAGTTGGTTTTTGCCTTGGGGTGATCAATCTGTAGTTCCAATTTCCCACAGGGTTCCAGAAGTTTAAGAAGTCAATACCTTGAATAATATCTTCATTTGGGGGAGTATCAATGACCAGGAAATCTGGCATAAACACATCTTGAATCACTCTCCTCAGCCATACTCAACCCTCATTAATTCACATTCCAGTAGAATCTACCTTCTGCCCCTGGACCCACATGCTGTACACCCTGAATTATTCTCCTGCATATCCCCCAGCCCTGAGATAATCTCCCAGGCATACCCTCCACCTCTCTATGGCTTGGTGCATGCTCATCTCCCCATCAACTCTACCTGGTATGAGAAGTGCATACTGCAAACCCATGGTACATACTCCTGGCTGGACAACCCATACTCCAGTTCAGTACATGCCCTTTCTGGACAGTCCCATTACTCAATATTTCAAGCCATAGTCCAAGCCCAATTGGTAAACATGTAATACCATGGGGTATCCCAGAACCAATACCAGTCACCCCTCCTCTAGGCCTTCCCTCACTTCTCACATATACTGGCCTCTCCTTCCCTCCTGGACTAATTCCCCTCAAGGAATTAGAATACTAATTCTTATTGTTTAGTCCCTCATCCAATAGATTCCATCTCAGCACAAGAAAGCCAACCAGCCTACCTTACTCATCTCACCTATCCCTCTTGTGTTACTCTTACAGGATTCCCTTATCAATATCCTTCAGAGCCTTACTCCTGGATTCTTCTCCTTCATCATTGTCCTTAATTTATGTCCTCTCCTCCTTGCAATCAATCTCTTATCCCTATCCGGAGTTATTTGAGCAGTAGTTCCCGTGCCCTCAGCCCCTTGAAAGCCAGGGGCATTCTTGAAAAAATCCCAATCTATTTTGGGAAAGGAAGTTAAGGAAAAATTGAAGTAAACCCTATGAATTATTTGATGAGATGGAGAATTGAAAGGCCTAAAGGTGAATAAGAAGATTGGAGTGGTCAGAGGTTCAAGGGATAAGCAAAAATTAGAAACCATGGATGTGGAAATATCAGATTGAGTTGGTCCTGAATCAATTAGTACACTGCAGGCCCAATTATTAAGCAAAAAAATGAAACATAATTCTTTATTAAGTGAATTGGATGCTTTCCCTTCAAAATTATGTACTCAAATATTGGAGGGGTGATGGTCATGGAGTACCAAATTTCCATCACCTAGCCTTTTCCCTGTTTGGGCTTAGCAGGATTAAGCTTTTGGCCAGGTTTGAGATCTGGAAGTTTTCTGAAGAGGCTACACTTCTGAGCTCCTCCACAACAGTTACACAACCCTCCTTTTCCCTTCTAGATTTTTCGTCAGCCTTAAGGTGGCAATCCTCACCTACATAAGGATTAGGAATGTAAGTTGGGACAGGTTTAACAGGGGGAGCTTTTGCCTTCCCCTTGAATCTACCTTGGAGGCTGGATTGCTGAGGTCTTTGAAGGGTTGGGAAGCTGGGTCCAGGTCTTGAGGTATAATGGGAGCTGAAAGAATTCTCCCGGATACTTTCATGGTAACAAGTATCATACTTGAGAACAGTTTCCATGAGGTATTGCAACTTTTATTGAGGTCAATCATCACCAGCTAGCTGGTCCAAGAATCTGGATGGAAGTCCCTGTCTGAAATGAAAGAAAAAAGCTTTATTACCCCACCCAGAGACCTTAGTCATGAAAATCCTGAAATTGGTGATATATTTAGTTGCATAACCTTTATATTTCATCTTGAGGAGATTTAAATCCTTTTCACAATTTTAAATTTCCAGACAATCCCAAAATAGGGTACAGAGCTGCTGAGTGAAAAAAAAACATGATTTAATTATGAGGTTAGGCTCATGATTGCAAACATGAGAAATATAGGGTTGGATCCATCCAGTAGAATTTCCTGAAAGTTAGGAGAGTTTAATAAAAAAAAATTGCTGTCATTAGAAAATACCCTCTCATCATTGGCAAGGATGACTTCACAATCTTGGATCAGAGGCCTAAGCTTGGTTGTGTTTTTCCCATAAAACTTTTCTTGGGCATTAATTGATGGAGATTTAAAGTTAGAAGAAGGGTGATGTTCAGCAGGTTTAGAGAGGTGATTCAGTGCATTGGTCATTTTCTGAATAATGGCAAGCAGGGAAGGGTCATTAGTGGGGCCCTGGGAAGTGGAAAGAAGGTTAGTAGCTGGGGAAGGTTATGGGATTTCTGTTGCATTAGAAGTTGGAATAGAATGACCCACTGGTGAGGGTGAATCCAAGCCACTCAAGATTCTGCAATCATGTCAGCTTGCTACTATTGCAGAGACAAAGAAAGCTGCAAAATTAACAAAATAACATAAATAAAACAAATCAATAAAATTAGAAATATTATTTCAAATTCTGAATCTAAATATAAATTAAGGTAGGGTCACTCGCTCACACCTACCTCAAATTCCTACTGCTTATATTTTTAAATAAATGGTGAAGATTTGGAAAGAGACATGGCATTTGGATTTTGGCCATTTCAATATCTCACCTGAAACCCCACGTATAGGTTTCACAGTGAATTTTTTTTGTCAGAATCCATGAATTCTGTGATTTGGAGGAGTTATGGGGGGAAATGTGATTTTTCACAATTCCCGCACGCAGCTGTGGCAACCAACACATCCGCGTGCCGCTGAGCAGCAGCACTGCCACCCTTTCCGCGTACCCTAACAAGCTGTGTACGCAGCCCCAGGAATCTGATAAGTATGCAGCCACGGGACTACGGGCTGACAGAATGACAGGCAGCTTGAGAAGCCCAGGTACCATGTAAAGGTGCTACAACCTAGACAGGGACATACTACATATTTAAGAAATTTCCCCATGGATAAAAGATATTCTAAGAATAAATAAAATTATATAAAATACTTGAATAACTTTCCTACATATTTTTTATAAAATATAATAAAAATACCCAATATGTTGAAAATAATATAACTACTATTTGTAAAATACCTTATAATACTTTAAATGTACAATTGTAGGAATCTTTGAAACATCAGTATTCCCGTTACATACCAAGGAAACTGGGTATGTAAGAATATTACATGAATTCTCATAGCTTATATTTTTAATTAATTATGATTGGTAAATCACCAGAGTTTTGAAAATAAGGAGTAAAATCAATATCATGATTTTACTCCCATCAGCTAATGCATAATGGAAACCCACCTGACATCAGATTAACCGTAGGAATGTCTACTGAGAAAACTCATTAAAATCCTGGGAATATTATTCAAGGATAATTATTTAAATAATAAATCATGTGGATAGATTAGTGTTGTTCACACGTATAAACATCAATGAAAAGGTAGAATATTTCCCATACCCTGAGGAATTAGATCTTACCCGTGCTAAATCACCAAGAACACGTGACAAGATACCACTGGTTACCGTGCTAGCCTCAGGGTACGTCTGTTTGAGTCCCTGTACCCTTCAGAAAGACAGAAATGGGACTTAAAAAGCTATAAATATAGAGGTCTTTTGAGGATATTGATACCCAGAGACCCAGTTATATTTATATCCAGACACCGTTCCAAGGTAGTCAAATACTTAGAAGAGATAAGTAAGTGATTTATGGCTTTAGTCTGATTAATAATATCCGTCCCAAACCCTTTTTATCAATTTAAAATTCTGAACAACCTTTTTAACCCCAGTAATAGGTTTAACCCATCAGTGCACATCCCAAACAGGTGCCTAAAGGATTTAATAATATACCTGAAATTTTTATTATCCTTTTTCCGTTGTTGAAGCTTGGCTAAAAGGCCCTGTCACACCACCATATATTTTATATATATATTATCTTTTGGAAATATCTCCTTTAAGAATATCAATTAAAGGTTCCAAAGTAACCAGGTATACATGTTTTCAAAGTGAATTCCCTGAACATAAGTGTTAAAGATCCCCAATATTATTGTGTCCCCTCTATTAATTTATTCAATAATCAATTGAATTATATTGATTAATTATATCAAACAATAATCAAACCAATCAACCCTGCAACAGCTTTATCCAAATGTTTTACAGATTTTTGCTGCATTTATTGAATAATATATTTATTATTTATTCTATCACCTCTGGTAGCTAAAGGATAGAAAGGGTCTTGGCATCCAGGAGGCTGACAAATGGGTATCTGGCTGGGAGATATTCAATTACACCATATTTAATACCTTGGACCAGACATTTAATGTAAAAATTAATCAAAGATAATTTATCTGAATTTTTAAACCGTGATTTACAATTAATGTCTTTTGCAGTGGATTTAAAAACCAATTCAGAATTAAATATATTTTATTTGAATATTTTGAAAATCAGAAAAGAAGAATACATTGCAAATTACAAACAAACTCGTTGGGAAGCTTTAACTCAAGCTGAACAACTTAATATCTCTTTTTTTCCATAAACACTTGGACAAACTCCTTGAACAAGAAGATCTTGAGAGGTGTATCAACTTTCAAGCCCTATTAAGACAACATAAAGCTTGGAAAAAATACTGGATAAATTCCTTTTTAAAAAATAAAATTAAGCAAAAACATTATTTTACCAAATTATTTTATTAAAATAATATTAACAATAATTTTAATATATTTTACTAACTAACAAAATATCTTTCTCATACTATCAGTTAAACCTCCTATCCCAGAAACCACTGCCACTGAAGTCAATCTATTGGATCAAGAGGTACCAGATATTTCTGGATGTCCTGAAAAAATTGACTGGACTGGAGAAGACCTTATTGGAACACACCAAGACCCCCCTAGAATTACCTATTAAGGACCAATATAATCCTAAAAAAGTCTTAGTAACTTTAAATATCAACTTAAGTAAGCTTTAATAAACTTATTATCATGGATCTTTGTTTAGAAAAATACTTGTAAATATTTTATTCAACATGAAAATATGTAAAACAAGGGCCTCAGGAAAATTTCCCTCCTATTAGCTCTTCAGAAAATAATACCCAGGAAATAGGTTGAGTCCTATGTAGAAAAGTGGAATCTTTTGGATCAATCAGCCCAACTGAAAGGAAGAGCATCAGGAAAGAAGAGATTTTCTTCCCATCCAAAGCCAAAGGGAAAGAAGTTTTTGGATCAGATAATATCCTTAGCTCAAAAGTGGAAAACGTTGTACCACAATTAACCTCTAATTCTGAACCCAGTGTCTGGTCTAAGCCAACCTCTGATTTCATTACCTCCTTTTCTAATGATATGCCTCATACTTCCAAAATTTTTTGTGGAAATTTGGATGGTGTTTACACCCAATTGGATAAGTTGACGTCATTAGTGGCCAAATTCATTAGTAATCAATCAAAAGATGTAGGGATAGAAGAAATTAAGGAACATGCAGAACAATTATTGGGAACAATAAATCAAGGTAAAACCAGTCAGACTCAAACCATTGAGAATATGTTATCAAGTATCAAAGAAGATTTTATCATGTCCTTTCAGCCTTTTAAAGAAGGATTAATGAATACTAATAACAACTCCATTCTTCCTCTTAGTGAACTATTGGATCTGATTAATAATAAAGTGGACCTGAAACTTAATCTGATCAAGAATGATCTTCAAGACTTAAATGTCTGTCTGACCAACCCCTTGGGGAGTACCACAGAGGAACCAAAACCTCCCAGACAAACAACTACCCCTTATGCACCACCCCTATAAGGAATTCATAGGAGTGACACTTTCAGGCCCAGTCCTACTCCTGAGATGGAACAAGCCCTCAAAACTCTACCCCCTATCTCTGAATGGCCTAAGTTCTCTGGTGAAGGAGAATAAAACCGTATAAATTCCATCAAATTTATTGACTATACCATGAATTCCTCTGACCTGCCAAAAGCCATAGCCATAGTCAGGCTGCCCAGACTCTTTGAAGGAGTAGCATTAGATTGTTTTATTAGTAAAAGAGAAGAATTAGGATCATTAACATGGAGTTCTTGGAAACTCTTAATTAAACAACAATTTGGTTCTAGGATGTGGAAAAGAAAAATGATGAAAAATAATGAAAATTTTTGAAAATTCCTCATTTGACCCTTCCAAGCATAAGCCTCACAAAGGGTGCTTAGAACAGAAGAGGAGACTCTACTGCTTTTATCCAGATTCTGATAAAGAGGAAGTTAATGAAAGACTTCTCAACCTGTGCGCTGGAAACCTTAACCATAGTGTGAGATGCAGAATGAGTATGGATGCTGACTTACCAACCCTAATCAATGTGTTGGAAGAAGTAATAGATATGAATGGGTTATACAAGAAGGCTCCTTCTAGACCCAAAAATAGCTTCATTAATAACAAAACCAGAGAACAATCTCCTCTGATAAATATCTCTGACAATAAGAAATCTAATGAGAACAAGTATAAAGAAAGAATATCTGGAACTCGTTGGAACTGTAACAAAACAGGTCATATGAGACAAGACTGCCCATTAACAAAGAGAAAGATAGCAGTAATGGAAGGAGTACCAGAGACTGAAGGGAACCAGAACTATGAAGAAACAGCTGATATTTAAGGATCACTCTCAGTATGTGAATTGATCCTGAATAACCCTATCAATTTAATAGAAGGAGATATAGGCACTTCTATAGAAATCAATCACATCCATGGTGACTCCAGTTTTCCTCAAAAATGGGACCCTTCCATAATTCCTAGACATGTCACTGATGTTAAACCTCTAACCGTTAAAACTATGCGTGGTAAGAGTTATACTACTGGTCAAACTTGTTATGCAACAGGATTGTATAAAGAAACAACAATAAGGTTATTACTTGACAGGGGGGCTTTCTGTTAATGTGTTTGCACTGAATTCTTGAACAAATGGGAAACCAACTGGGAAGAACACCTTCTGCCCATCCCAAAAGCTAAGTTTAGCTCTTGAAACTCCACTATTAATGCTACTGGAGTATGGACTTCTCCTATAGTACTTCCCCATACTAAAGGATCCCTGAGGATTCAAGTGGAATTTTTGGTATTGCTCAAGGTATTATGTGACTACCTAATTATAGGGAAAGATGCTTCAGGTCTATATGGCATAAATTTGTTCCAAAGTGGAGGAATTTATTTCAATGTGGGCGGTAATTGGGACAAGAAGTTCAAGATATTCACTATCCAAAATAACTTGCCCTCTTCTTCTTATCAAAAGCACTTGGAAGAATTCAACCAAGAGTACTTCTCTAAAGCTGCGCTGAATAAGAAACTTTCTGAAGAACAGAAGAAAGATATATTGACAGTCAGCTTTGATAATCAAAATGCTTTCTGTACTAGAGATCATCCCATTGGTGATATCAAAGGACATGACATGATATTGACTTTGACCATTAAGCCTGCTTATCCTCCTAACCTAAGAAGACCCGCTTATCCCTCTAGTCCTAAATCTAGAATAGCTCTTGAGGAACACATCCAAGATCTTATAAACTTACAAGTATTAAGGAAAGTTGGGAATAATGAACAAGTGGGTGTGACCACCCCTGTAATCATAGCTTGGCATAATGATAAGTCAAGAATGGCAGGAGACTTCATAATGCTGAATTACTATACTAAAGCAGACTATTATCCCATCCCCCAGATTGATCATGCTTTTCATAAACTGTCTAAAGCTAAATACATCACTACTATGGATATGCTTAAAGGGTTCCATCAGATACCTATAAACCCTGAAAGTAGAAATTTCATGAGAATAATCTTCCATTTAGGAATATATGAATACCTCAGGATGCCCTTTGGTATAAAGAATTCCCCATCACACTTCCATAGAAAAATGGATACAGTTCTGGGTACTTACATCAGACAAGGATGGATGATGGTTTATTTAGATGATGTTATCATATATTCTGATGATTGGGATACTGATATAAATCAAATAATATTAGTCCTCCAAAAGATTTCCAAATGAGTATTAAAAGCTTCCATGAAGAAATGTAACTTTGGATATGGAGAACTGAAAGCTCTGAGACATATAGTCTCTTGTCTAACTCTAGCTGCTAACCGGAATAAGATAGCTGCTGTAATGAACAGACCCATGCCTCAGGATAAAACAGAGTTGCTATCATTTATTAGTATTTGCAGTTACTACAGGCAATACATCCCAAAGTCTGCTATGCTAACTAAAAATCTGTACTAAATATGCAACAATAACACTCTCCTTGAAATGACACATGAGAAGTTGAAAAACTATGAATAATTGAAAATATCTATGACCTCCACTCCTCTACCAATCCAACCAGACTTCTCTAAACCCTTTAAGCTGTGGATTGATGCTTTTCTGGAAGTGTTAGGAGCTGCCTTGCACCAAGAAAGAATAGAAGAAGGCAAACCAATGGAGAACCAGTACTTTTTATATCTAGACAGATCAAAAACACTCATAAAAGATATGGAGCCAGTCAGATGGAATGCTTGGCTCTAGTGGGGGCTCTAGAGAATTTACACTATTACTTAGAAGGCACCACTTTCCAATTAATTATGGATTTTAATGCTGTGAGAAATCTCACAAACATGAAGACTCCTAGTAGACATATGCTCAGGTGGCAAATAGCTATACAAAATTATAGAGGCCAGATGACTATAGTACATAAATCTGGAGCTAAACACCAGAATGCTGAAATTTTAAGCAGAAATGCTTTGCCTAATGAACTTAGCAATCCAGCATATGACCCTGAGGATCAGGATATCTTTCCTATCTTAAACATCAATCATCTTACATCAGATGCTCCAATTATGGGGATCCACCTATGTGAATTAGATACTTCTTTCTTTAATCTAGTAAGAGAGAATTATTCCTCTGACCTAAAGCTTCTGATTACCATTATACAATGTGAATCCCCAGAAGCAGCCCTAATAAATAGTTTTCCAGCCTCATTACTCAAACCATACAAAGCAGGAAGGTTCACTTTTTGGGATGGTCTCCTATACTACAGACACCAACATCCCAGTGTGTTGATACTGAGAAACAAAGATCATACAAAACACATCCTTCAGGAATGCCATGACCACTTTTCATCAGGGAATCTATCCACTGAAAGGAACTTGGAGAAATTAAAGCAGACTAATTGGGAGATAGATTGGAAAAAGATTACTATTAAGTAGGTTGCTAGCTTTGAGACTTGCCAAAATCTAGTAAAAATACTTGCAAAAGTTTTGGACTCCTACAAAAAATATCTGAACCCAAAAATAGGTGGGAAATAATTAATATGGATTTTGTCACAGGCCTCCCCCCTGGAGGTACACACTCATATAACTCTGTCCTGGTTATTGTAGACAGATACTCTCAGAAGGCAAAGTTCTTACCTAACCACAAAGAAAACAATGCTATGGATGTGGCAGTGTTATTTTGGAACAAGATTATAGCTGATGAAGGTATACCTAAGATTATAATCAGTGACAGAGACCCCAAATTCACCTCTGAATTCTGGAGTAATCTACATGATATACTGGGTACTAATTTAGCCTTTTTGACAGCTTACCATCCCCAGACTGATGGATTAGCTATTAGGATGATACAGACCCTGGAATATATGTTAAGAAGGTTTTGTAGCTTTTTTCTAGCATACAAGAGCACAGATGGATATTGCCATGACTGGGTAAGTTTCCTCCCAGCCCTGGAGATGTGTTATGATAGCAGTAAACACTCTACTACCAAAGAAGCCCCTTACATACTAGAAAGAGAAAGAGGATGGATTCCAAAACTCCCCAGGAATACCCTGAGCTGTCAGCTCTCTGATACCAGGAACCTTGCAGTCCTTTAGCTACAGAGAGTGATAAAAGTGCTGGAATGATAATAATAATTATTATTCCAATAATAAACGCTTAGAAGCTCAAATAAGAGCAGTTGCAAGGTTTTATTGGTTTGGTAGTAAATTGTTTTCAATATAATATAAAAGAGGGGCCACAGTATTATACTACTGGGGATCTTTACAGACTAGCAACCTCTCTTCAAGGGGTCTCCTTAGGCAGTTTTTAAGAACCTTGGAATAAATATGGGTGCCTCAGAAAGGACTTATTCCACTGATGGCCGGGCTTAACAGCACAAGCGGCCTAGACAGGAAGGGTAACACTCACTCTGAGCACTTTACCACGAAAAATACTGGAATAATTGGAAGGGTTTCAGAGCAGATGGGGTAGATTGCTTGACTAAACTTCAATGGTTAATTGGTTATAGAGGTAAAATAATACTACTGCAGACTAAGTAATAAATCACTTTCTTATCTTCATATAAGCAATTGATTAACAATGACACGGTGTCTGATTGATAATAAATAATTCCTGGTAAACTGATGATGGAATAATGGATCCAAAGAGGTCTGTATAAATACCTTCTTGGGGTGATTTTAGTCTTCTCAGGGCACATAGAGAGGGTTCTGCTCGTGGGCTGAGGCTGGCAAGCCAGTCAGGGCAAGATTAGCACGTCTACTTGGTGCTGTCAATAAGCTGTCCTTAGATCTGCTGGATTTCTGTACTATTTTAGCCACAGGATCTGTTAATTAGTTATGGCGTAAATTTAATCATTCTGTACTCATCCTTCATTTGTACTATTGATATTGCTTTGAAGCGTGAAGATGTGGATGTTTACTAATTTCCCGTCATCTGTTGATCATTTAGATAATTTTAAATAATTTTTATGAACACTTCTTGTAGTGTTTTGTGGTCTTCAAAGATCAAGATCTGTGGTTTACATGGTAGTCCTTGATCTTTGATTTATTATTAAAAAATGTTTAAAACTTAATTTTCATTAATTTTATTTAAGTTTTGATCTTTTTAGATCATTCTTGATGCATATGTCCTTTTTTTACATATACTAGGCAACCCTAACTAGGTTGTAGCTCTTCTGAGAGGTACCTGGTTGTCAGATTAGTCACGACTGATCCAGGCGCGGGGATCAGTAGTACAAATGCGCGCAGGGTAGGATCCGCTGCGTGTGTGGCAGAATCAGCTGCGCGCGCGTCTCTAGTACGCGGGATCCTGCTGCTGCTAGTACGTAGGGTTATGTAATGATGCGGGGCTGCGCGCAGACATTGTGACATAACACATTTCCGCGTATAACTCCTAAAATATACGCAACACCTCAATTTTGAGTGAATTTTATGTGTTAACCCTATATGTGACAATACGTGTGAAATTTTAGAATGGCCAAAAAGTGCCATACAGGTGTCGTAATTTTGAGTACTTTTCTTTTTAATTATTTTAAAAATATAAGGACTTGGAATTCAAGGGTGGGGTCAGTGAGTGACCCTACCTAATTTTGGGTGAGGAATTCATTCCTGTAATAATATTTATGGATTTCCCACTCCTTGCGTTGTTAATTGAGGTATTCTTATTTTTCATATTTTGTGTTACTATTTGACAGTTTTGCTCTGTATATAGTAGCAAGCTGACATGAACTATAACTTAGCCACCATCCCCTCCAAATCTCTTGAATTTAAGAGATTGATAGACCTGGAAAATAATCATGCTCAAAAATGTGTAGAAGAAGCAGTGGAATACAACAAACAAAGATGGGAAAAATCACACAGAGAACCTGACTTTAATATAGGAGATCAGATATTGATATCAAATGCCAACTTCAAAAAATTAGCAGGGAACAGAAAGCTGAAACTAGCTTTTGTAGGTAAATTTGTTATCAAGAAAATGCACAGCAAGAATGCTGTGGAAATATTCTTGAGTGAATAATTTTCAAGAAAGCACCCAGTTTTCCCTGTTAGCTTAGTAAAGGACCTTCAACCAAGAGAAGGTAGAAACCTCCCTCCAGTAATAATCCCATTAGAACCTGACCCTGTGAAAAAAAAGGGAAAGTCAGCAGGATATTAAGAGACAAGAAAGATAGATTGCAAGGTATAGATTTTATAATATACTTAGTAAGATACAAAGGAGAATCTGCAGACAAAGATGAATGGTTACCAGAGAGTAATATACCTGATGGACCAATACATCTTAGAAACTAAACAGCCAGCAAAAGGAACTGAAATACATATGGAATTAATTTTTCCCAAAAACTTCAGATTTTTTCAGATATGTTCATATCTTGGAGTGGGGGAATTATCAGAATTATTGGCCCACAAGCTGATTCAAAGAGCAGTACTTAAAGCAAAAAAAATTCTGAGACAATAATTTCTCATGATTGATCCTAAATATGAGGCAGAGGCAATGGCACAGAAGTGAATTTGACTTAATTGATGAATGAATGGATGCAAAACAGCAGGGAAAAGAGCTCCTTAAATAAAAAAGATGGTGCTCATGTGGAGCTCATGTAATGAAAAGCAAAAGGCAAAAATTCCGCCCCAAAAGGGCTCTACAGGCTCTACAAGCCTTCTTACTTGGTTTGGGCTTACTCAGCCCACTTGGCTTTAGTCCCTGAACCCTTTCAACCAGCCTGTACTGGTCAAATTGGTGTTTCCACCCTTACAGGGCTGAACCAGCCCTTGTTGCTGTTCATACCCTGGCTGGTTGTCTATTACAACCTGCCTATGTTACCTGGTTACATCTGACTTTTGACCATAATGGACCTTCCCATACTTTCACAGGCCTGGTTGCCTCCTGCAACCAGGCGCCTGGCCCTCAAAATGGCCAGGGTTGACCCAAAATCCCTCTGGGTCCGGCCAAAACCCACAGGAGGGGGGTGTAACCAACAGACATGCGCCCCCCCTGTCTCTCAGCTAGGTGACCATCAGGGGTGATGAAATCCCCTGCTGGTTTCCTGGGAAATTGCCTTCCCCAGGACAACAGGAAATGATGGTGGGCTGGAGGGGGATCCTGACTGACCATTGAAATCTCATTCAAAACACTCAATATAATGATGTTGACTCAAGTCACTCAAAATAATGATGTTCAAAATGTGATAACCCTTTATATTAGTAGAACTAGTTAGCTGCATTAGAATTATAATTTAAAAGAAACCCAATGATGAAATGAAGTCAAAGTCTATCACAATCTAAAATACATTTGCAGTTGATCTTTGAGATGATCAACCCAACCAGAGGCTTTTATAGAAATCAAGGAACGTGGTTTCGCTACAATGGGCGGGATGGGAATCATTTCTCCCTCAAGTACTAATAGAACCCAGTGGTTGTTGTGTACAAAGGAAATGAAAATTGGATCTGATTGATCAGTAACACCATTTTTCATTGGAGTATAATTATCACATGTCTCCAATGAAATGAAACATCTAGGTCTGGAATATGTGTCTCCTATGATTTGACCCATATCTAATTTAGCCAGCCATTTTGAGGAGGGAATCTTTTCATTGATGTCTTCAACATCAAGTCTCTCTTTAATCTTTTCAACCTCCCTTGCACCACCAAGCATCTTAATGTAGCATGCTTTATGTTTCTCTAATGTTTCAATCATTTCCTTCATAAATTTAAATCAACCATGTTCTTCATATCCAAGAGATTGATAAATTACTCTAAATTCACCATTTCAATTTCCAATTGGATCTCAAACCTCACTCAAGATCTTATGGAATTCCTTGGTTATTTTATTGAGGTATTTCATGTTTGGTTCCTATCATGAAAACTAACTTAGTAATCATTTCTTTAATCAGATCAATTAAATGAATACTCACCAAAGATAAGCTTCTGGTTGAGCTTTGTTGCACATTCCCTTCCTCTGAAGAGGATTCTGATTGAAAATTAAGTGATCCCAATTCAATTTCAGTCTCTTCCTCTGAACTATGAAATTCAGATTAAGATTCTGCCAACTTTGACTAATAATTCTTCATTAGTTAGTAACTAAGTTCATTAAACCAAAAAATGAAAATATCTCAAAAGAAAAGACTTACAATCTTTTTTCTTTTATTTTTTGGAGCCCTTCTAGTCCTTTTTTACCCCTTGATTTGTTTTTAAACATGCTCAAACCAGGATTGTTCTTGCCGCATATCTGTCAATTTTGACCTGCCCCTACTTGATTGTAAGACTTTAGTTTGAAGTCTTGGCCTCAATCAATATTTTGTAATCTTCTGAGTGATATACTTCAATCGGCCACTTTTCTCATGATCTAGAGATTCCAAGATTGTTGCATTCAATTTTTCAAGTAACTGAGGAAGCTTAGAATTTCATCAACATTGAAATTTAAAATTCAAAAGGATCAACCATTAGTGAATTAGGAATCATTAATCAAAAAGCATTAATCAAAAAGCATTAATCAAAAAGAATTAATCAAAAAGCATTAATCAAAAAGCATTAATCAAAAAGCATTAATCAAAAAGAATTAATCACATAGTGATTTGAACAATCCAACTTAAACAATCCAACTTAAGCCAACTTACAGAACTAGAACTTCAAGTGTCATAGTCCAACCTCCACCAAGGTTGAACATCTTTGGGTACTAGGGATCCTCTGAATGCTAGACATTCACCTATTTGGTGGGAACAAGGCAAACCAATAGCCTTGGAATATGACTTGGTGCACACTTTGCCATAATGACCACATTTGAGTTTCTTGAATCGTTTCCTAACAAGATGAATTTCCTCTAAAGAAAATTTGTAACCCAATGGTAACAGTTCAGGTGGAAGAACGGTCCCTAACTTAATTCAAGAGTTAAAAAGTGTGGCATGAACCAATTTAATTTGCTCAAAACTTTTCTGTCAAGGCTTTTCTAAATATCCGATAGGTTTCCTGAAGATTTTTCAAGGAATTGTTTGAGAGTCACATGGGCCCCTTCAACCCAAGATGTTGTTTTGTTTCCAAAATCTGGTTTTATTCAAGTCCACACTGTTACAAACGTCTCTTTGATAGGGAAAATGTTATTTTCCATATACTCAAGTACATTCTCATAGTCTTTCAAGAAACACTATACAATTCAAAAGGTCAGAACCCAAAACTAGGAAGAAAAAGAAGTAGTGATTTGGACCTACTCTGAGTTCCGCATCATTGACCTCCGCCTCCTCCTTGGTCTTTGAGGCCCCATAAGTTTCCCACAGAGTCATAAAGCTTTTCCATCCTTCAAAGTCATTAACAAAGCAAGCTTTAAAGTTTGCTTTTATGTTTTTAGAAAAGTTCCAACTGCAACATTGTCTTGATGACTCAAAGAAACTAGATTCAATAGCACAAATCAAAGCTTTTTCACGGTCCTTCCCAAAAACCTTTGGAAGTCTTTCAGGATCATATGCCAAATCTTTTATTGCATTTACAGACCAACTGTAGAAATCAAACGTTACTTTTATTATAAAAAATGATCTTTTGTGAAAGTTTTCCAATTGGCTGTCATTCCTACAACATGCAATAGTGGGATTTTGTACTTATTTGTCTTATAAGTACAATCTGAAATAGCAATATGATTGAATTGTTTTGAAAGCTTTACTGCCTCAGGATTTGCTAAGTACAGGGCCTCCAAGTGACCTTCTTCACTGAACTGCGACCTGTGAATTCAGCTTGTTTCTTCAAGCTGTTCATAGAGTACCTCCATAACACTTTTACCCTTTAGTTCTGCAAGCGTTTCCTTCTGCTTAGTGTTATAGATTGTTTGGTCATCAACATAATTGGGCCCATCAATCTTGCTCTATTTTCTCTTAAGTTGTAACATATTGAGCCCATATTTCATGCCTTCCTTAAGTAAATACAAGGCTTTCCCATAGATTCTCCTCAGTTGAGGATGCACAGAGAGATTTTTAGATGGTTGATGGTTATGTTGCATTTCTTTATAGGAGATTTGCCACAAGGGGTCTGCCTTTGTGCAACTTGCATGGATTAAAAACTTGCACCCAACCTTCCTGGTTTGAGTTTTTCTAGACCTTTTGGTAAGAAGTTTTCCCAAATAGGAACCATGTCTATCACAGGCTAAATCCATATATTGGTCACACTTTGAGTTGAAAACTGTTAAAGCATAACCATGCTTCATTTCCCATGTTTTAAAATAGGTTTGTGCCTCTTTTCTAGTAGGAAAAGCTCTCACAGGAGGTGGGTCAAGTGGATCTGTAATAGCTACATAGTTATATTGATGGCATGCACTCCATCAGTTTCAATCAAATTAAATCTGGCAAAGACCAGTAACATGAAATTTTACTCACAACCAGAGGTCAAATCCCACTGTGAAGCATTTTGTTCCTCAACTTTCACCCTTGATGAGGATGCAATTGGGGCTTCCAACGTTTCATTACCCAAATAATTTTTTTTCTTTTTCCAAAGCTTTGTTGATGGCACCATTAATGTAGACCTTCCACAAAGCCATGTCAGAAGAAGGAGGGCTTGCCACTGTTCCCATGAAAATAAATCCAATGGTATACTTCAGTATTGAATCCAAATTTCATTTGAACAAACAAATTTTGCTCAATTTTGAGTTGAGAAAGAATTATTTGCAGAATTTGAAATGATTTCAATTTTCACTTTACTTTTACTTTGGTTTCACTTTCAAGTCTCTTTGGGATTTCTAGGTGTGGAACAACAGTCCCACCAAGTGTTGGTTGATCTCAAATTTGGGTTGAAGGAACCCAAGTGTGGTCCAGGGGGTACCCAAAATTCTTGCAAGACTTGTGGGGGGTTGTGCACCCCCAAACACGGCAGTTTTGAGCCATATACCAACCCCCCAGGGGTTGCGCGTGTTTCAAACGGCCCTTTGTAGTTGTCTATGTGCCCCCACAACTCATTTGAGCCGTGTATGGCCCTACGCAACTACCACACGGTTGGATCTGTGAATTTAACATCACCCTAAATAATAAACATGTGGATAGATTAGTGTTGTTCACACATCTAAAAATCAATCAAAAAGTAGAATAATTCCCATAACCTGTGGAATTAGATGTTACCCTTGCTAAAGAACCAAGAACAGGTGACAGAATACCACTGGTTACCCTGCTAGCCTTAGCATTTGTCCCTTTGAGCCCCTGTACCCCTCAGAGAGACAGAAATGGGACTCAAAAAGCTATAAATATAGCGCTCTTTTGAGGATATTGATACCCAGAGACCCAGTTATATTTATAGCCAGACACCTTGCCAAGGTAATCAAATACTTATTAGAGATAATTAAGTGATTTATGGCTTTAGTCTGATGAATAATATCTTTCCCCAACTGTTTTTATCAATTTAAACTTCTGCACAACCTTTTTAACCCCAGTAATAGGTTCAACCCATCAGTTCATGTCCCAAACAGGTACCTAAAGGATTTAATAATATACCATTGAGTCTTATTATCCTTTTCTGTTGTGGAAGCTTGGCTAAAAGGCCCTGTAACACTACCATATATTTTATATATATATTATCTTTGGGAAATATCTCCTTTAAGAATATAAATTAAAGGTTCCAAAGTAACCAGGTATAAGGATTTTCAAAGTGAATTCCCTGAAGAGAGGTGCTGAATATCCCCAATATTATCGTGGACCCTTTATTAATTTATTTAATAATCAATTCATTTATATTGATTAATAATATTAAACCATAACCAAACCAATCAACCTTGCAACAGCTTTATCAAAATATTTTACGTATTTTTTCTGCATTTATTAAATAATATATTGTTATTTATTCTATAAACTCCTGTAGCTCAAGGATACCAAGGGTCTTGGCATCCAGGAGGCTGACAAATCAAATCCTGAGTCCTCATCCTCACCATTGTCTTCATATTCTCCTGGAATTGGAACCAAGCTGGTGTCCTAAGCAGGAGAGTCCAAGCCATGGTAGCCTGGGATGGGGAACTTTCCTGTAACTCTTTGACGGATAGAATTGCCAGAAGGAGGGATATAAGGAAGAGAAATTTGTGCCATAGGCTCCAAAAAGATGTTATCCACAGAGGCTGAGGTGGAAGCCACTGGTTCTGGTAAGTTGAAAAAGGGTCTACCTGCTCCACAAGCTCTGGGGGTAGAAGGGTTGGTAGGTTCAGTGATACCCCTTCCTCTAAAGCTACAGGTGACAGCTGTTTTATAAATGTGAGAAAAGAGTTCAAGTTTTGGAGGCATTCCTTTTGCTAAGAATATGGGGTTACCCAAGATTTTCTTAACCTAAAATAAGAAAAAAATCATTCAAGATTATGATACGCAAGCTGATTGAATATGCATTCAATTCAGGCGTTGAAGTTCCTTTTTCAAGCGCCAAAGTAAAGCATGAAAGGCATCAAAGTGTTGACGTGTCAAAGTAAAAGTTTTGAAGCACTAAAGCATCAAAGTAAGGGAATTGGAGCATAAAATAGTCAAATCAAGGAGTTTAAGCGCCCAAGAAAAACATTGAAGAGTAAAAGAGAGGTCTTAGCCGTTGGGGCCTGGGAGTATAAAAGGAATGTTTGAAAAGATAAAGGGTGGAATAACATGACCTCAAATTCAATAGAAAAATCAAGGTTGGTAATGGATAGAAAATCAAACAAAACTTTCCACAGATTCAATAGCAAGTTTTGATGCAGTAAATGGGGTGGGGATTTTTGGTGGGGGAAGGGTATATTATTAGGGAAGAAATCAGTTAAATGTCACAAGGGCTGCTAACATGCAATCAGGGCTTAAAACACAGGGGACCCTACCCTAAGTAGGCTTGGGGACAAGGTTACTGGAGGAGGCTACAAGGAGCATGGTAGGAGTTAAATTGCAATAAAGTGCTGATGACACTTGCTCCAATGAATTCCTAGTATGAATTAGTAAACAGATTTCTTGGGGGAAAATCAGGAAGAATACAGAGGATTCCCTTTTTAATAGAAAATGGCTGGAGCTACAACAGAGATACAGTTGTTTGGGGCTCAGAATACATATTTAATGACAAGAGAATAGTCTAGGTAACAGAGAGGGCTGATAAGGTATGCTACTCCATTATGTTAGGCTGCTTCTACGTTGGGACAAGGTTACAGGTCTGAGCTGTCTAATTTTGGAGAGTAAAGTTGAAGGATTTACAGTTTACATGCAGTTCATGACTGTTGAGATAGAACAATCTCCTTCATACATTCATTTTTGATTTAATTTATTTTTATATTTTCATTCTTTATTTTATTCTATCTTTATTTTTTTATTTTATTCTTTTTCTTTATTCATTTCTTTATTCTCTGTGTTCTTCTTATTCTCTCCTTCACTGCGCGCTTCTATACAGTTCACCCACGCGCCGCAGTATATTTTTCTCTGTGTGTGCTATCCAATCACTGGCACGCTTTGTTGTAATTGAATATGCATCAAGACCTACCAAGCAAGAGGACAAGTCAATTTTATCCGGGGGGGCGCAACCTGATCTGAAGCTGATCCACACCTCATCCAATTGTCAAGATTTCTTCTCAACCTATCAGGCTCTCAATCTTGGCATTAAGATTTTGTCTTGGCACCTCAGGCTCTCCCTCTTTTCATCAAGATTTAATTCTTGAGGGACCCTCAAGGAAATCATAATCTGGTAATTCTAATTTGGTAAAACACAACCTGGCCCAAGAGTAATTATAATCTGAATCCTTATCTATTCCTTTCTATTACATAGCGTCATAAAACTCTGGAGGAAATAGCTTTTCAAAGTTGTCATCTACTCTGTCTTATTGTCTCAGTCATTTGATGAGAAAGCCTGGGTAGGCTATAAGTTTTACGCTGTTCTTATAAAATATTCATTAGCCATTTCTAATCTGTTTTCTTCTTCAGAACTTGTTTTAGTTTGTTACTTCTGAAATAAAACATTAAAAGGAATTCATCACAATTAACAGTTGAATCCCGGAATCCGGCCCAGATTGAATATTCTAAAAACAAGTTATCCAGCATGACTGATTCATAACCGCCATCATTCTTAAGACAGCTATAGAAGCTATCCCTCCACTCACTCATGACAACTTTTCAATATGGTGTAATTGTGTTATAAACATGATGGACCTGCAGGAGGACCTCTACCCCAAACTTACAAAGAAAAGGTCAGACGCTAAGGGAGTTCCTATTGGCCTTAATCATATGGAAAATGTTTGAATTTGAATAATTCTCATTTCTAAACTCAACATCACCTTCCAAGCAAACGTAATCACACCTGATAATGAGAAGTACCCACACCTTATTTGGGCCAATATCAACAATTACTTTGCCTGAAATCATGCGTCAAATCAGGCTAGAATTTTTAAGGAATTCCTTAGGACTCCATTTACACACTCTAACATACTTGGATTTATCACAGACACTAGAAAGGCTATGTGACGCTTACACAAAGTTGGAATTGATTTACCACCCAATATTATCACTTATCTCATCTTGGAGAAATTCCCTGCTTCAATGGACACCGTTATTTGGCAAATCACCCATTCAGATTAGTCAATCACTCCTGACCAGGTTCTAGATCATCTTTGTATGTTTCACAACAACAAATTCCTTAGCAAAGCGTCATCCCTCCCAGATAAAAAGGAAGAAAGTTTGGTCTCTTTTCTGACTTCTAACATCAAGCCATGTGATGACAAGTGGCATAACCCAAAAGCTAATCATCCTGAAGGCAGATGCTGTAAACTCTACCCTCAGCTCAAACTGTTGTTTCCCTCAAAGAAGAAGAAATTGGGATCTAATGATTCTAGCAGTGAGATCACCTTGGTCAGCTCCATTCATACAAGCTTTCCATTCTCCAAAAACAGTTTTGTACTGGATTCTGGGTCCTCAAGACAGATAGTGTCTGACCCTTCCATTTTTGTTCAATTAGACCAATTGTTGAATGGTCTTATATTGACTAGCTCTGGCACCAATTCTTTAGCTTATGAAGGTGAAGGTACTATTGTGCTGGAAGACAACAAGAAATCTATGGTCTCTATTCCAAACGTTCTCTTTTTGCCCCAATCAATGGCTAACTTGTTGTAAATGAGAGCTTTGATTCTTGATGGATTTATTGTGAAGTTCAGAGAAGACGTTCTTCTTGTAAAGAAAGTGAATTGGATCATGTTTGGTAGCTATAATTGCAACATTCCATTTCTAACTTTCTCTACTGAATGGAATCAACCAGTGTCCTACCTTTCTCAAAGTGAAACTCTACATAAATTGCTTGGTCATGTGAGTTATAGTCAAATTTGGCAGAAATTAGGAATTAAAATAAATAAACCCTCCGTCTGTGAAGCATGTGCCATCAGCAAAATATCCCATTCACCTTTCAAGAAAAAACATCTGAGAGCCAAGAGACCCTTCCAGGAGTTACACTGCAAACTTTTTGGACCTATTACCCCTATGAGTATTAATGGAGACTCTTATTTCCTGACGGTTTTCAATAGCTGCACAAGGTTTTTCACAGTGATACCATTAAAGAACAAAAGCAACGCGGCAACAACTCTTCAACTCTTTATTAATACTGAGGCTAAGAGGTTCAATTACACTCCCATGGTTATTCATTCAGATCAAGGGAAGGAATTCTGGAGCTCCTCAATGTCCGATTAATGTAAGCAAAATCACATTAAACAGAACTTTGCTGATTCTTATACACCGGAGCAAAATGGATTAGCAGAATGATTCAATAGACTAATATTGGAATTGCTGAGAACTGTACTGGTGGATTCTCAAATTTAGAAAAGATATTGGAACATTGATATCAAATATTGCGCCCTAGCACTCAATCAGATTCCCTCTCATAGGTCAAAACTGTCTCCATACAAACAATTTAAAAGGAAAAATTTAGATGTTAAATACTTTCTTCCAATAGGAAATCCTGTTTCCTATATTCTTGGAGACAGGAAACCATTTTCAAAGCTCAAACCTTGGGGACTTATTGGAAAACTGATTGGTTACAACAACAATCTTTACTCGTACCAATTGCTAACTTCTGACTGCAAGATTTTAGACAAAAAGCATGTCCTTGAACTCAAGTTTGACAGCCTTCACAAGCAGATCAATAACAACATTGAGATCGGAAGTCCGTTTGAAGAATCTCCCTTTGACCAACATGATGTTTCCAGTAACAACTGTTTTATAGAAGAGACGGTGTCCTCCAATCAACATGACCAAGTTCTTCATAATCAACCCAATATTCGTCACATGACGCTGGACAGGAGCAGAGAAGATCCGGACCTCTCAGTCTCTCCCAGTGAAGAAGAACCAAAGCACAATTTGCGCAAGCGGGGTCCAACCTTCCGACCAGTCAAGTACTCTTACATTTCACTTCCTAAACAAAACCATTTTGAAGATTGGTCAGTCAAGCGCAGGAGCAAGTTGGATGCTATTGAGGCTCAGGATGTGTGGGAAGACTTTGAAACCAATCCAGAAAACTACTTGCAAACCATGTGGGTTGATAGGATCAAGCCAGTGACTAGTCTTACACCAGAAAAGCGGAAGTCAAGACTTTGCATTATGGGAAATCACCAAATTCTTGGAGTTGACTGCTGCAGTACCTATGCACCAACTGGGAAGTTCACCACGCTGATCCTGCTTCTGCTGAGCGTGTTGGATCTCTGTTTTCCTCTGCGTCAATTTGACGTGAAGGCTGCATTTCTGTTTGCTCCTTTAGAAGAAGACCTTTATATTTTAAGACCAAAAGAAAGCTCTTGATCATCTAAATTCCTCAAATTCAACAAATCTCTCTATGGACTCTGTCAAGCACCTGCAAATTGGTATAAAACATTAACCGGATGGCTTGAGGAGGTAGGATATAAGCAATCTACAGCGGATCCCTGCCTATATCTTCACAAAGCCAGACTTTCATCCTTGTTCTTTCATGTAGACAATCTGATTGTTGCGGGAGAAATAGATTGGTTTGAGGGCTTTTTTTTAGAGAGATTTCCTAGATCAAGTGCGCATGATCCCAACACAATACTGGGAATGGATTTCCAGCAGGGCAAGAATCAAATTACGCTCACTCAGAGTAAGTTGATTAGCCACGGACTCTCTGAGCTCAATTTGCTATCAACCAAGCCTGTTCAAACACCCCTCACTCCGGGAGTTCAACTGCTTCTGGCCTCTCAAAGTGATCAAGTACAGTTCCTCAAACTGGGAATTAAATATTGGAAATATACTGGTTTATTGAATTATCCTGCTTGTAGGACCAGAACCAATCTTGTGGCTTCAGTGTCTATTCTCTCCCGGTTCAATCAAAACCCGGGGCTAACTCACTGGAAACATGTACTTCATTTTTGGAAGTATTTGGCAGGAACACAGGATTTGTCTCTTCTCTTACAACTGGATTCCAGTGCAAAGGACTGCTTAACCGTCTACACTGATTCTACTTGGGCGGACAATCCTCACTTGAGAAAATCTCAAACGGGGTACATCACGTTCTGGAAAAATTCACCTGTCTCCTGGAAGAGTTGGAAGCAATCTAATGTGACTTTGTCCTCCACTGAAGCGGAATTGAATGCGCTCATGAATGGAGCGCAAGAATCTATATGTATCAAATCAATTGTTGAGGATCTTTGGAAAGAGAAACAACATGAGAGGACATATTTTATGTTGGACAACAAGGGTCTGATCAATAAGATTCAACACTTTGGTTTGAACTCAAAGACTAAGTGAATTGACATGAAAGTCAAATGGCTGCGCGACAAATACAATGCCAAGAATATTGATGTCAAGCTGATACGCACAGACAGCATGGTTTCCAACTCTCTAAAAAAGGCTTCAAACAGACAGGCAAATGATTTACTCATATTGAGGAGTCTGAAAGTGTAGTTTTGCACCAAATTATGGGGGGTGTTGAGATAGAACAATCTCCTTCATCCATTCATTTTTAATTTAATTTATTTTTATATTTTATCTTTATATCTTTATTCTTTATTTTATTCTATCCTTATATTTTTATTTTATTCTTTTTCTTTATTCATTTCTTTTTTCTCTGTGTTCTTTTTTTTCTCTCTTGCACTGCACGCTTCTATACTTTTCACCTGCGCGCTGCAGTATATTTTTCTCTGTGCGTGCTATCCAATCACTGGCACGCTTTGTTGTAATTGAATATGCATCAATACCTACCAAGCAAGAGGAAAAGTCAATTTTATCTGGGGGTGCAACCTGATCTGAAGCTGATCCACACCTCATCCAATTGTCAAGATTTCTTCTTGACCCTTTAGGCTCTTGACCTTGGCGTAAAGATTTTGTCTCAACACCTCAGGCTCTCCATCTTTGCATCAAGATTCAATTCTCAAGGGACCTTCAAGGAAATCATAATCTGGTAATTCCAATTTGGTACAACAAAACCCGGCCCAAGAGTAATTATAATCTGAATCCTTATCTATTCCTTTCTATTACATAGAGTCATACAACTCTGGAGGAAACAGCTTTGAAAAGTTTTCATCTACTCTGTCTTATTGTCTCAGTCATTTGATGAGATAGCCTGGGTAGGCTAAAAGTTTTACACTGTTCTTATAAAATATTCATTAGCCATTTCTAATCTGTTTTCTTCTTCAGAACTGGTTTTAGTTTTTTACTTCTCAAAAAAAAAAACATTAAAAGGAATTCATCAATGACACTATGTACAAAGTAGATCTATTATTTAGTACAATCTGCAAGAGGATGTACACAAGGATTCCCAAATGATAAACCATGACAGAGTATGGGTAAGACAGAGTTAAAAAGTTTTTAGTATCTGCAGACCTGGTTGATTAAGTAGGTGCAAGCCTATGGATTCTTTCTGCATATTTTATGAGTTTAGACTATATGTAGATATGTACTGCATGAATATCCTGAGGATAAATAGTTACTAGACATATATTCATATAAGTCTTGTGAGCCCTGAGGTTTATTTTCCTTGGAAAGTAGATTAGGCCTGAGGGTTAGACTGAGTTTTCTGAGGTTAGAATGAGTTAGGTGCCAGTATAGAAGTGGTATTGAATTTAGTGTCTTCACAAGCACTAAATCAGTAATCAATGATGATTTTACTTTTGTCAAGGAATTTATCAATGATAAGATTGAAAATCTAAGGGTCAATAAAATCTCAATCTTTTATTCCATCATTGAATTCCTTGACCAAAATGGGGGTGTTGCTTGTTTCATAGATGGTCCGGGTGGGTCAGGCAAAACATATCTCCTCAACAAAGTAGTCCAATGGTGCAATGCAAATAATATCCAATGTATAGCAGTATATTTCTTGGGAATCTCTGATCTATTATTAATTCAAGGGCAAACAGCTCACTGCAGCTTTGTAATTCCACTCTCTATGAGTCCTGAGATGTCATGAACTTACCTTCCCTCTGAAAAGCATTCAAGAATAATTTCAAGCATAAGGCTTGTGTTTTGGGATGACATTAGTATGTCTCATTGTCATTCAATTTCAGCTGTTGAAAAGTATCTAAGGGGTCTCATGGAAAATTAAGAGGACATTGGCAGCTGTGTGGTTGTTTTCTCCAGATAATTTTGTCATATTTTTCCAGTGATTCCCCAGGAGACCCTTGAAAATCAAGTGGAAACCTGATTCAAGTCATGTATGTTATATAAGAACTGCATTGAACCCAAGTTAACCAAAAACCTATTTGTGTTCACTGGGGTTTACAATGTCACAGGCATTGAATTTGAGCTGTTTGCCAACTGGATATTAAAATTGGGAGAAGGGAACCTGTAGAAAATGGATTACGGGTAGGTGGAAATGCCATGTGTCAATTCATACAAGTCTGGTAATCAAGAATAATTCAGCAAAAAAGTGAAAAGCTATGTATTTGGGAACTTTTCAAACTTCATTAAAACAAACAGGATCCAAATTTTTTCAAATTTTCTGACAGAATGTGCAATGGTATGTCCTTTAAATGAGGGTGTTAACACATTAAAAACCAAAGTAATATCCAGAATTCTGGATTGTGCATTCAATTTGGTTCCAATATATCTTGTGGAAGCAATTGTCTGCAATCTGTTCAAGAAGAGATCCTCCATTCAATGAACCCAGCTGGCTTCCTGCCCAATGTTTTGAGCTTGAAGAAATTTATGTGCTTGATGAAAATCTGCAGCTTCAGTTTAGAAAAAGGCCTCTCCAAGGGAACTTTTCTGATGGTACTTGAAATCAAAGCCAATTGCCTTAAGTGCCAGGTCTTCAATGGTTCTTGGAGCAGAACTGTTGCTCTCTTACCAGACATCAAATTTTACACAAAGAAGATAAGAAGCTAGGAGTTAGATTTTTCATATAACAATTCCCCATGACCGTAGCTTTTGAAATGCCAATAAATAAGTCACAGGGTGAAGGATAAAAAAAAGTAGGTGTTTACCTGCCCCACCCTGTTCTTTCTCATGGCCAATTATATGTTCCTCTCTCAAGGGCAAAGTTTACAAACAAAATCCTTGTTGGCAAGGTGCTCAGTGAGGATGCAGAGACTGTGAATGTTGTTAAATGCTGCATTGCTCAAATCCACTGAACTCATGTATTCAAATTTTCAATAGTTGTTCTTATTTTTGAACTTGGTTAAGTTAACCAAGAGCTGGACCATAGGCAATGTAATCATTGCTGGGAAAAGGCTCTGAAAAAAAAATTGTGTGAAGTTATTCCCATGAAAAGGATTGTTAAAATTAACATTTTGCAAAAGAAAATGGTGTCAGCTAACAACTCCAACCTCAGCCTCCTGCTGCGGCGCCTCCTATCCTAAGCTTTAGACTCCCCAGCGCAGTAGTGGTACTATGGTGTTCCCATGGGATTGTTTAACCTAACTCCTACACTCCGTCCGTTGAGCTGGTAGTGTGTCAAGGTCACTTTGATCTGGAAGACGGTCTTTGTCTCGGTCCCCGACATCTCTTCTCCTTATCTTATTCTTTCCACTTCCGTTATCTATTCCTTTTCCTATCCTATTCCTATCTTTCTCCTTCTTCTCGCCAAGTCAAACATCCTATTGTCCCCAGCCGCCATTGACAACTCACTCATCAAACCAGAAGCATCCTCAGTATTCAGGAGGAGCTAGAAGCGGCTCAGTAGGAGGTACAGCTTACAGTCCCCCCACCATCATTCTATTTCCGTATTCCTCAAACACTCTTGTCTTATTCTTTCTTCTTTATTCTAATCTTGCTTCCACGCTCACTTAACTTTACATTTCTTATTACTTCTCATTCACTGAAGGTCTCAGCCCGCTTTCGCCTAAACTCCATTCTGAGTGATTGTACTTTCTGGCCGAGCCCTTCGTTCTGGTCTCCTGTTATATTTACTGTTACTACTTTGATACGCGTGTGCTGCAATAAAGAATCAATTGCGTTTCCTTGCAAATGGAAGCCATCCTCAACCCAGGCGGCGCAGCCGCCCCTGGACTCCTGTCTTTCTAAGATTGACATGCCTTCCAGGGGTGGGGAATCATGCCCGAAGGCATGATTGTCTCCCTTTGTATGAGAAAAAGCCTGTGAAGATTTTGTTTGGCATTGTGTACGGGGAACTTAGACGGGCCTTTATTTTTTCTGGGGTCTTAAAGATTTCAATAAGCTAACGACAAGTCATTTTCTTTATAAGCTTAAACAGATGTTGATCTTTGTAAATTTATGACAATGGTGAGAAGCTAACAACGAGCTCTTGTCATAAGCATAAGGGCATTTGTTTGGTCGGGGGCGGCGCAGCCGCCTACACTTTAAGTCATGACGAAGAAGGCATCGAGGGGAAGGGACCGATACATGGGTGCTTATCTTGAGGAGACGAAGGCAGGGGAGTTAGAGACACCAGTGGACGAGAGCCAACCATGCGAGAATCTTTTGTGGACATACCTCAAGTCTTGAAGGTATAAGACCGGCGATTCAGCACACCACGAGTTAGATGGGGAGCGGTAGGGTCGCCCCACGAGAGAAGCTTGGTTGAGAAGCGACTGGCTGATGGGTCAGGGTGCAGATGTGAGAACCGCCCCCCCAGCGTGGACCACGAGTTAGAACACACATGTGCGATCCTTGCCCCCAAACAGGGCCGCGTGTCAAGATGCAAATGTGAGAGCCTTCGCCGCCCCAGCGTGGTCCGGCCATGGTGTGCAGGTGAAAGAGATGAGTCTTTAGTGGAGTAAAGGAGGGTGAGATGCGATCGAAAATGCCTAGTTGGATGTTGAGTGCGGTTGATGTGATGTGAGGAGATGGAGAGGGTGCGAGCCGGGTGGTATGACGGTGGCTTTTTATATTCGACGAGCATTTTTCCCCATCAAATGTGTGCGTGAAGCAGAGCACCTCTGAGTTCCTTCTTCGCAGTTTGCAAACTTTTCATCTCATCGTTGTCTACGCACATCGACGGTGACGGGGGACTATTGCCATAGATATCATTACTTGCATCATGCAAGGAATGATAGTGGTTCCACGCGCTGCAACTGGAACAAAGACCACGATGTGGAATTTGCACAATACAGGATTTCCTCATACACCAACGAACAAAGCTTAAGCATTACATGCTAATAGAAGATCAAAGCCGAAGTAATCACGTTTCAAACTTTTGACGGCTCATGCCTTTCCCGGTGAATGAGAAGGTGTGACATTGCCATTCGCGTTTCCTTCCATGTCCCCACCTTACTAAACTTGAGGAGTCTGGATCAAATGGTCAAGGCTTTCGCATAAGTCAAACTTTGAGGACGCACCGTTGAGCGCTGTTCGCTCGATAGTGGGGTGACCTGGTGTATACGGAAAACGTTTCCTGTCCTTTAATCCTTAAATTTATAATTTATATCAATCTGACATGCGCTATAACGGGGTCCTGACCCCTTCTTTGTATTATTCTCTCTAGGGGCACTGAAATCAATCAAATGCTCATGTACATCGCTTGTATATCGGGATTCTGACCTGTTTATTGTGTTGGTCCCTGTCCCCGCACTCAAGATCATCAAAATGCTCATGAATACACAATACCAATTGTTGACAATCCGACACCTGCCTCCCTCTGCGCACGCCGGAGAGCTTTTTGACCAAATTCGGGAAATGTCTTCTTCAACATGCCAGTAAAAGTCTTCCCATTTACAGTTGGGCCCTTTCCTCTTAGCGGAAAGCTTACTGACCAAATTCGGGAAATGTCGTCTTCAAGATGCAAGTGAAAGTCTTCCCATTTGCAGATGGGTAATAATTTTGACTCAAATGCGTACTACTATTATCATGCCCATGCGCCTTATGACTCAATATGGGAATTTCATTACCTTGACTGTGTGAAAGATCAGAATAATCCTCGAGCCTAGACCAGGCTTTGATTGCAAGAATGAAGGAAATGAGTTCGAGGATCACAAGAAACAAAAGGACAAATCATCAAGAGAATCAAGGAGGAAGAAACCAACAAAACTGCAAGATTCTACAGGCTGGATGATGGCCTCTAAATAGACTAAGTAGAATCGTAGTAGTATCAACTTGATGATACGGTGATCTTGGTTACGGATTGGGATACCGATGAGAGGATGAGATTTGAGTATCGGTCAGATTGATCCAGGTGGTGAGTTGGATAGTTTTAGTAACTTACTCCTTAAGGGACTGATGATCGAGTCTTGAGGACTTGACGAGGATTCTGTTACGACCAGGCATAATCTAGGCCATGGGAATATGCACTTAGAAGGAACGGATCAAACCATATATTCACAAGACAAAACCTAAACCATGGGAGCAAAATAGAAGATGAACAAATAAACTTAACGATGAGGGTTATTCTAGAACTTTCTCCAGTTTTTTCATCTGCTTACAAAAACGCGAACCTAGGAGACAGGATAATCATCATGTATCGCCCAGATACATGAAAGAAGAAATCTAACTATTTTTATCCTGTCCTCCTAGGTGAGTAAACATATGATGTATATAGCATAATAATCATGATGTATCGCCCAGACACATGAAAGAAGAAATCTAACTATTTTTATCCTGTCATCCTAGCACAAGAGCATTACAGGTTATGAGCCTTTGAAGCGCTACGCCGTTTAGAAACACAGCAAACATATACGAGCATTTGGGAAACCTCTGTGGTGCCCGGACTGAAAACCTAGGGGGGTGCCAAGCGCATGGAAAGAAAGACCAGACGATCAGCCTCTGTTGCGCCGACGGCCGGAAAGACAGGAAAGGAGCAGATTGATTCGATCTTTGATAAACTAGGGGTATCTACCTTGCATGCCCCGTCAGCCTTGTTGCACGTACCAGGAACGTTTTTTCTGTCACCTGCGGACAACAAGCCAAAGCTGTCAGTTGGAGATCCCATTCGACCAATGGACAAAAGGACCCCCGACGCGCTCAACCTAATCGCAATGCAGGCAAGACTCGATACGGCAGTTGGGCGAGTTCCAAAACTCGCGCTTGATGGTGCAAACTTCCAAGCATGGGCGGTCATGCTTGAATACGCGCTAACTGCCGCCACCGGCAGGGAGCGTATTTTAACCAGCAGGGACCAACTCCTGAGCGCGACGGAGGAGATCATTGTTAAGCATGGGATCCTTGCCACGGTTGACGAGTCCTTGCAGGTAGGGGTCATCCAGGCCTTGTCTGCAACGGCGGCGTACAACTACGTCTCCAAGTGTTTCAGCATAAATAGCCGGTCCAACCATGTCAGGATTGTCAGGGAGATGCTGAGCGCGAAGTTCGACTTGCGGGATCAAGGGGCGGATATTGATGCCCACTTTTGCAGGATTGAAGGCTTGGGGCGGTCTCTGTTTTGTTCTGGGTTCCACCTCAACAAAGAATCATTCATAGGCATGTTATTTCACCTCTCACTGCCCGGGATCAACACCTACCCTTTTGTGAACATCTGTAGGCAGGTAGATGTCCAACCAAAGCCCAGCGGTAACGTGTCCAACCTGGAACTCCTCCGACTCGCGAAGGTGGAGCTGATGCATTATTGGCAGAATCGCAAGTTGCAAGAGGAGCGACCCAGGAGGCAAACCAAGAAAGACAAGGGCGCCGAACCTGCCCGGAAGACAAGAACGTGCTACATGTGTAAGCAGCCAGGCCACTGGAAGGGCGAGTGCCCTAACCGGGGGTCTGGCAGGTCAGGTAGGGGCGGCCCAGGCCAGCAAAAAGCCATAATGGCGAATTCAATAAAGGTGGAGGGCAACAAGGAGAATGTCACTGCACAGAAGGTGGAACTAAGGGCGGAGGCAGTTGATGAGGAGGACATTGGGTGGCTGTCAAGGAGAGGGGAGGAGATTACCATTGGTGTAGATTTGTGAGCCTCACACTCTCTAACTAGCCGTCTCGACATTCTGCTGGACCCGGTTGACCTTGAACAACCAATACCTGTCTCTGTAGCCACTAGCGGCCCTACGGCAACAGTCACCAAGATAGGAAAAATCAAGTTTGTCGGGAGAGAGGGGTTGGTTGTGGCTCACAATAGGGGGTATCAAAGTTAACCAAACCCGCCATTTTTTAATGGTGGGTTTCAACCCAAATCCGCCATTAAAAATCAAAAAAACCCACTTATTTCAGATCAGACGTGTCAAAGTTAACCTGAAATAAGTGGGTTTTTTCAAATAAAGTATTTAAATGCTTCCACCACCTGTCCGCGTCATACACCCCTGTCTTCCCACCTCCTTCTACCTCCAACCTCATTGGAAAATTTTTTACCCCCACCCTCATCATAAAATTGATTGACCACTCTCATCACTTTATCGCTCTCATCACTTGATCACTCTCATCCACTTCATTACTCTCAAAACTTCATCACTCTCATCACTTAACCGCTCTCATCACTTGATCACTCTCATCCACTTTATCGCTCTCAAAACTTCACCACTCTCATCACTTTATCGCTCTCATCACTTGCGTAGCCCAAACTCTTTCAAATGGCCCCTCAGCAAACCTCCCCCCACAAGTCCAACACACCCAAGAGAACATCGCCAAGGAAATCCACAACAAACAATCCTCCCCCATCAGCTTCCAAGGGCTCAAGTCAGCTCAAGAGAGCTGATCACATCATCCTGGTAAACTGGCTGAAAATTCCCTCCAACTATGATGCCTGCTTTGGATCCAACAACAAAACACGTGTTGGCCAACCTCAATCCTCTAAGGTCAATGGTTATCTCCTGATGGCCAATGAACTCAAGAAAAAAACAAAAGGTAGGCTGGATCTGTCATCCAAACAGATGAGGGAGCAGTTCAAAAACTATCAAGCCAAGTACAAAAAGGCCCACTCCATGTCTATCTCCACTGGCTTTGGTATCACCGACTTGGAAAAAGCCAAAGGAATCAACTTGGTGGTTGATAAGTTGGACTCCATTTGTCCTTTTTATATTCAAATGGATGAAATCTTTGGAAAGAAGGCCAACATCACCCCCCTAGCTACTTTTGATGCCCAACAATCCAATTCCGTTGATGCCAAGGACTTGGCTGGACATGCTCAGCCTACCAACGGGGACCTTGATGAAACCTTGGCCTTGGAGTGGCCCCCATCTGATGACAAGGAGGATATTCAAACACAATCGGCTCCAATCACTTCTACTTTGGTATTGATTGATCAGTCAATCCCAACCTTGGACCCCTCACTTCCTTCTTTTGATTGCTCTCTTCCTGGGGCAGAACAACCGGAGAACTTGCCCAATGAGGAGGATGTTATTCCTGGATCACCGTTGCCATCAACATCTGCTCAAGTAAGGAAATAAATTGTTTTTGATTCTGTCTGGTTGCTCCTGACTGATTTACATTGTAAAAAAACAGGCTCATCCATTTTTGATTGGCCAAAAACTCAAGCCAATGGGGCCTCCCACATTGCCTTCAAATACTAGTGAGGACTTTCAGACTCAAACCTCCTCTGCCAAGGGTAAGCAAAAGGCCTCCAATTCCATCAATGTCAACCCCAAAAGTCATCAAAAGAGGAGAAACACTTCCAGTTTTTCGGGCTTTGAAGAAATCATGGAGAAGCAAGATTCATGTAAGTTGATTGATTCAATATCCTTGCTTTCAAAATCATGCTCATTGCCATTCCCCTCCAAAAAACAGTGAAATCACAAATTGAATCAGATAAACTTCAGTTTGAAAAGCAAAAGTGGGATTGCCAACTGGCCATGGATGGTCAAAAGCAGCAAGCCAAGACTTTGGCTAATCAACAAAAATTGGATGCTGAGTGGAGGTTGAAACAAGCTGAGCTAGAGTTTCAAAAAGAGGAAAAGGAGAAGGATTGTCAGCAAGTGCAACTGGAAAAGGAGAGGGAACAACGGGCAAACAAAAAAAAGGACAAGGTATCAGTAGCTTTGGCTAGCATTGGCAGTGGTAGATTGGTAGAAGAAATACAGCAGATTACACAAATGCTGGGCTTGTAAATATATTTTCATGGATGAAATAAAAACAAATTATTTTTTACTACAACAATGTTTGAGAGCATTCTTAACCCCACCAATATACAAATCTTTTTTGTTTTTATTGATATTTTTTTCTCTAGAGTAAATTTGGCCGTTTTTCATGTCCCTACAAGTGCTCTGAGTTTTTTTATTAATTTGGAGTGACATGGCCATTCTGGTATGGGTTGCTGTGTCCACAGCTGGAAAGGTACAGTGCTTGTACTTGTTAGCCGCCCAAATCATTTTGACTATACCTTTTTGCTTGAAATCAATTCCAAAGCCAAGGTCAGGAAAAACAAATTGACCGTCCAAAACTTGATATTCATCCGTATCTTCAATAAGTCGACCATTCGATTTTTTGGTTGGGACCACAAGTAAAAAGGAATAGCCAGAGATGTCGCCTTTGTCAATATGAGGAGAATTGTAAAAAGAATCCGAGGTGAAAGTGAGGTGTGGGGAGCAATCAAAAGGTGTAGGCTTGGAACCAAATTCCAACGAAGAGAAAGAGGGGATGTTGCTGTCCTTCATGGTATCACGGTTTGATTCAAAGGCAAGTTTGGCCAAATTACAAAACATTTGTCCTAAAATTTGGGATACTTTCTTGGCCTTCAGGTTGAGGACAGCGTACTCTTGAGGAGAAGATCTAATGGATGATTTCTTCACATAACGTCCGAATAACTCCAAAGGTTTCATCAATTTTTGCCAACCAATCGCCCACATTTTTCCCCCCCAAGATCTTGAGGGACAAACCGGGTTGACAAATTTTTTTGAACAGTGAAGGAATGTCGTCACAAAGTTGATATCTTTCTTATCTTGCTCAGATAGTCAATCCAAAGGCACAAATTCAATGACGGCAACCAGAGCATGGTGATCAGATTGGTTGAGAACAATAACTTTTCCATGGTGGAAGAAGTGGAAAGCCCCAATTGTCTGTTTTGCTTGCTTAAATTCTTCCTGGGTGGGTTTTTGAGGGTTGTTTTTCTTTTCAGCCATGATAGCAGGGTACAGATCCAAAGGGCATAGCTTTTGTCTAGACCAGGCAAACTTTCCCTTGATCAAGTTGTCAGTCACTTCCAAAGAAATTTCTGAATACCTCATTTGAGCCCTCCTTTTTCTACAATTCCTCTGCTTGCCACCTCTCTTTATGTTTTTCATACCATCTCCTTCCATCTTTCTCCCTCCCAGGCACTTGCTGCACCCAAAGTGAGGATCAAGGTGAAATTTGAATGGATGTATAACATTTTGAGTTTGGTAGGCAGTGAAGGAATTGATATCAAAAAAGGGGTTGGACAAACGAAAAGACCGGTCAAACAAATAAAAAAATAAAAAAAAATTCAGCAATGTTCTCTTTATCGGAAACAAACATTGGGATTAAAAAAATAAAAAAGAGATGAAAATCAACGATTCCTCTGCTTGCCACCTCTCTTTATGTTTTTCATACCATCTCCTTCCATCTTTCTCCCTCCCAGGCACTTGCTGCACCCAAGGTGAGGATCAAGGTGAAATTTGAATGGATGTATAACATTTTGAGTTTGGTAGCAAGTGAAGGAATAGATAGATATCAAAAGAATAGAATTAGCTGGGGAGGAGTGGTAATGATGAGGAGCCATAGCCGGCATCATACTAGGCGAACCAGACTGTCCCAGGACATAGCTTGGTTGGCGTAAGACTTGAGAGAATGTGTTCTGGCAGAGCTCAAAAACCTAAAAAAAACAAACAAAAACAAAGAAAAAAACAAAGGGGAAGTCAGTTCCTGTACCCTACAAAAACCCTGCATCGATTGGCCCAAACAATCCACCAATCGATTGCAAATCAATTGCTCGATCGATTGCCAATCAATTGCCTGATTGATTGCCAATCAATTGCCCAATTGATTGCCAATCAATTTCCCAATTGATTGCCAATCAATCAAGCGATCAATTGCCAATTGATTGCCCGATCAATTCGCAATCAATCAAGCAATCAATTGCGAATCAATCGGGCAATTGATTGGCAATCAATTGCGAATCGATTGGGCAATTGATTGGCAATCAATTGCTCAATCAATTTGCAATCAAGCAAGCAATTGATTGCTCATCAATTGCTTGATCGATGAGAGGAGGAATTGGAGGAGGGGAGGGGCTCACCTTGATGGATTGAGAAATGGATCCAGGGGGGGACTAAAGGTTGAATGATCAAAGGATCAGCCACTGGTGAGGGGAAGGAAGAGGAAGAGGGTGGAGGGGGCTTACCAGGATTAGGAGGAGGGGATTCAGTGAGTGAGGTGAGATGAAGTGGTGGTGGTGAGTAAGGTGGTGGTGATGAGTGAGGTGGTTTGGTGAGGAGGAGGCAGGGTTTGACCGGTGAGTGAGTGGGGTGAGGTTGAAGGGGTTGAGTGGTGAGGGGGAGGGGGGTGGCATTTGGTGAGTGGCAGGGTTTGAGGTGGAGGTGTTTTTGGATTCAAGTCCACTAAAAAAAAATAAAAAAAAACTCAGCCTATGAATCTTGGGTGAACAACCAAAAACAAAAAAATACGGTGAAGGGAATTTTTACCAATTTCAAAATCAAAAATTACTCATCAAAGCAAGCAAGGGTGAGAGGAAGAATCCGCTCTCTCATAGAAGAAGATGAGGGACCAGATGAGACAGGGATGACTTGAGGCGGATCAGGAATATCATCTTGGAATATTTTGTCCCATTCATCTTTGATGTTGGCCAAAAGGTTGTGAAGGATTACATAAGTGATAATCCAGTTGATGAGGAACCTCATATCTTTGGAACATTGGAGCTGGTTTTGCATCTCCGTAAGCTGGCCCATCTTCCTTTCAGAATTCCTATGGCATGCTCAATCCGAACTTGTGATTGGGCAAGATGATAGTTAAAATTGGTTTTTCCTTGATCATTGGACAAAACATTCCGGAATGCTGGAACTACATATTTCCCACTAGCATAAGCCGAATCGGCAAGAAGGTATTGATCTTGGTCAAAGTAGATCTCTGGTTGTTGGGCAATCCGCATCCAATTGAAAACATATGAATCATTAAAAGAACCTGGAAGGCCATCATGGAGGGAGATGAACTTCTTGTTGTTATTGAAAACAAGTTGTAGTGCCACGGAGTATCTAAAAAAAGAGATGGAACATATTTGGTCAGTGTGTGATCCAAAGTTTTATCATAGCAATTGGAAAAGAAATGAATCAATTGCCTTTTTTTACGATCAAAATAGTGGTTGCCATCTAGGTTGGGTTTTTGACTCAAGGGGATGGTGGTTCCATCAACAAAACCAATGCAACCAGGAAAGCCTTCTGTCTCCATTACTTGAGATATCTCCTTGCTTTCTTCTTTGGTTGGACATGAAAGGACCGAGTGACGGAAAGATAGGATAGCAATCATGATTCTTTTGGTGTATAAGTCAATGCTTCCGTAACTGACTTAGAATAGATTTTCCAATTGATGGATTGCTGCTCCATTTCCATTTGACCCAAATCTACAAAGAGCAATGGCAAGTTGGATGGCTGGATTGCGTTGAGGATTGCAAGAATTGTTCTGGAAGATGTGGTGGTCTTCAATCATTGCCAAAAGTTTCATGAAAGAAGGCAACAAATTTTGGAACAGTTGCTGGAAGCTTAAGTCAGGGATGAGATGAAGCTTTTGCCTTTCATACATAGGGTTATGGAGAGTGTGTATTCTTGGAACCATGTATTGCTTTGCCAACAGAGAATTCAAAGCTAACCAAGTTGATTCCAAATCAGAGTCTGAATCAGAGTCTGAATGGGAGTCAAACAGTAGCAAAAGTTCAGTCAGCTTTTTTGCGTTTTCAACTTGCTGGCGGGATGTTTGATTGGACATGTTGAGAAAGGTGGTGAGTGATGTGGGGTGATGAGATGATGATGGGATTTGTGTGAAGATGGGTATGTGAAGGTATGTGAAAAACAATAGAGATGTGTGTGATGCAATGGAGATGGGACCGGTATGGATTTGCTGATGTGGATGGGTGTTTTTGATGTGATGGATGGTGGATGGATGATGATGCATAAATGGCGGGTTTAATGGCATGTTTAATGATTGAAATCGGCCATTTTCATGAAACACACCATTTTGAAATACACCAGTTAGGAGGTATGTGTATTTCAGAAACCCGCCATTAAAAATGGCGGGTTTCTAATGGCGGGTTTGCTAAATTTGATACCCCCTAATGTATACTTCAGCAAGGATGCCACCTGCACGCTACTGTCCGCAGAGGCCTTGCGGCGGGGAGGGGGGCACCTTAGCGTAGATCAGCGGGGTTTCTTGTGTTTTGTATTCCCCAATCAGTTTGTCCTACAGAGTGAGCCAATTGGCAACAGGTGGCAAATTGTCTGTATGAGGCAATCAAAGCCTGCGCCAGCGTGAGTCGTTGCCCCTTGCAAAGAAATGTTGTGGTCACCTGTCAGCTTGCTACTATTGCAGAGCAAGCTGCAAAAGTAACAAAAATAACATGAAAATAATAATAATACAATCAACCTAAGAAGGAGTAGGAAAACCATGAATATTATTACAGAAATGGATTCTCCACCCAAAATTAGGTAGGGTCACTCACTGACCCCACCCTTGAAATCCAACTCCTTATATTTTTAAATAATTAAGGAAAGAAGAACCAAAATACTACGGCTCCAGTATTGAGCTTTTTGGCCAATTAAATATCTCACACACACTGTCACGTATAGGTTTCACACCTAAAATTCAGTCAGAATTGAGGTGTTGTGTATATTTTAGGAGTTACGGGCCGAAATGTGTTTTGTCACAATTCCTGCACACAGCCGCGGCAGCCAAAGCACCCGCGCGCGGCTGAGATACAGCCGTGTCAACCCGTTGAGGTTGTGTACGCAGCCCCGGGCCTCTGACAAGTACGCAGCCGCGGGACTATGGGCTGACAGAGTGACAGGCGGCTCAGGTACCGCGTAAACAGGCTACAACATACACAGGAACTTTCTACATATGTAGTAAAGGTTCCCGTGGATAGTAGACTGTCTAAACATACATAATATTATATAAAAATACATAAATAATACTTAAACGTATTTTTTATTTAATATAATGCAAAGTACCAAGAATGTCGAAAATAAGACAATGACAACTTCTAAAAATATATTAAAATAATTTAATATACTTTTATGAGAAATGCTATACATCAATATTTTGGTGACATACTAAGGAACATAATGATGTAGTAATATTACATGAATTATCATGAATTATATTTTTAAGTAATTATCTTAACAAAGCAACTGGAACTCGAAAATGAAGAGTAAAATCAATATTATGACTTTTACTCCAGTTATATAATACATAATGAGAACTTACCTGACATCAAAATGTCCGTAACGATGTCTAATAAGATAATTGTTAGATTACTGGGAAAATATATTAAGGATAATTAATTAAATGATACATAAATAGGACAGATTAGTGTTATTCACACGTCCTAATGTCCATTATAAGGTAGAATAATTCCCATACCCTAAGGAATTAGATGCTACCCGGGCTATACCACCAAGAACACATGACAGGCTACCCCTGGTTACCCTTCTAGCCTTAGTGTACGTCCCTTTGAGCACCTACAACACTCAGAAGGACCATATTGGGACTCCAAAAGCTATAAATACAGAGCTCTTTTGAGGATGTTGATGGGCAGAGACCCAGTAATATTCATATCCAGACGCCTTGCCAAGGTAATCAAATACTTATAAGAGATAAGTAAGCGATTTATGGCAATGTCTGATCAGTAATATCCATCTTCAAAACTCTTTTTATGAATTAAAACTGCTGAACAACCTTACAACCCCAGTATACAGGTTTAACCCATCAGTACACGTCTCAAACAGATACCCAAAGGATTTAATAATATACCAAGTGAGTCTTATTATCCTTTCTCTGTCGTGGTAGCTTGGCTACAAGGCCCTACCACTCCATTGTGTATTTTATATACATATTATCTTTGGGTATAATAATCTTTAAACTAAAGAACCCAAAGTAACCAGGACTATGTGTTTTCATACTGAAATCCCTGAAGAGAGGTGTTAAAGATCCCCAATATAATTTTGGCCCCTCTATAAATATTTAATAATCAATTCTGATTTGAAACAATAAACAATAACCAAACCATTTAACCTTGCAATAAGCTTAATCCAAGTATTATACAGATTTTTGCTGCATTTATTAAATAATATATTTATTATTTACTCTATCACCTCTGGTAGCTAAAGGATAGAAAGGGTCTTGGCATCCAGGAGGCTGACAATTGGGGGTCTGGCCGGGAAATATTCCATTTTATTATATTGAATACCTTGGACCAGACATTTTCACAAAAAAATAAAATCAAAGATAAATTTATCTGACTTTATAACAGTGATTTATTATAAAATTCTTTAGCAGTGGATTCAAAAACCAATGCAGAATTAATAATCTATTATTTAAATCTTTTTAAGATAAGAAAAGAAGAATATATTAAAAACTATAAACCTACTGGTTGGAAAGCTTTAACTCAAGCTGAGCAACTTAATATTTCTTCTGCACTCAAACACTTAGATAAACTCCTTGAAAAAGAAGATCTTGAAAGGTGTATCAACTTTGAGGCTCTATTAAGAAAACATAAATCTTGGAAAAAATACCGTATAAATTACTTTTTGAAATATAAAAGTAAGTACACAACTTGCATTACCATATTATTTTTAAAGAAAATAATTTTAACATATTTTATTAAACCAATAAAATACACTTTTTTTACCAGTGAACCCCCCTGTACCAGAACCCCCCGCCACTGAAGTGGATCTATTGGATCAGGAAGTCCCAGACATCTCTGGACGCCCTGAAAATATTGGTTGGACGGGTGAAGACCTCATTGGAACCCACCAAGACCCCATAGGATTACCTACTAGGGATCAATTCAACCCCAAAAAGGTCTTGGTACCTTTGAATATCAATTTAAGCAAGTTTTGAAATAAAACTTATTTTTACGGATTTTTTCTGTAAAACACTTATAAACATATTATTCTGAAAATGAATAGACGTAACACTAGAGCCTCAGGAAGAACTCCCTCCTATGGATCTTTGCCAACAACTCTCAGTAACCGTGAGACCACCAGTAAGGAAAACAATGAAGGGACTAGAACCCGTGAACCAAATGTTGATGAACAAGGAGCAGCACCAACCACTCCTGCCCTCTCCCAACCTAGAGCCGGAGAAAGTAGCAGAATCAAGCCAACCTCCTTTACAAGAAGATTCCCTGCACCCACCCCAGAAGAATCTGGCCAAGGAGGCCAGGATCAAAGACCTATTCAAAGAGCACGTGAAATATTGGGAAGAATTCAAAGAAGCCCAAGCCAAGGAGGACATGGTATCTATGAAAAAGATAATCTCCCAGGCAAAAGCCATCCAGATAGCTCTTCAGAAAATGATTACAAGGAAAGAGGTAGAATCCTACGTTGAAAAGTGGAATCCGTGGGATCAATTAGCCCAACTGAAAGGAAAAGGATCAGGAAAGAAGAGATCCTCTTCCCATCCCAAGCCAAAGGGAAAGAAAGACTGGGACCAGATAATATCACTAGCTCAAAAGTGGAAAAATGTTTACAGCAATTAGCCTCAAATTCTGAGCCCAAACAAACCTCTGATGTAATTACTTCCTTTTCTAATGATATGCGTCATAATTTCAAAATTGTTTGTGAAAATTTGGACGGGGTTTACACCCAAATGGATAAATTAACCTCAGTAGTAGCCAAATTGATTAATAACCAAACAAAGATGGTAGGAATGGAAGAAATTAAAGAACACACAGAGCAGTTATTGGAGACAATTAATCAAGGTAGGATCAAACAGACTCAAACAATTGATAATATGTTATCTGGAATACAAGAAGATTTTATTATGTCTTTCCACCCCTTAAAAGAAGAATTGGCAACCACCACTAACAGTTCTATTCTATCCCTTAGTGAAAAATTGGATGTGCTCAATAACAAAGTGGACCTGCAACTTAATCTGATCAAAAATGATCTTAGAGACTTAAAAGTCCGTCTGACCAACCCCTTGAGGAGTACTACAGAGGAACCAAAGCCTCCCACACAAACCACTACTCCTTATGCACCACCCTTATTAGGAATGCATAGGAGTGACACCTTTAGGCCTAGTCCTACTCCTGAGATGGAGCAAGCTCTCAAACTGTTACCCCCTATTTCTGAATGCCGCAAGTTCTCCGGAGAAGGAGAATACAATCATATAAATTTTATTAAATTTATTGATTACACCATTAAATCTTATGACCTACCAGAAGCTATAGATTTAGTCTGGTTACCCAGACTATTTGAAGGAGTAGCATTGGACTGGTCTATCAGTAAGAGAGAAGGATTAGGATCCTTACCATGGAATTCTTGGAAACTTTTTATCAAAGAACAATTTGGTTCTAGAATGTGGAAAAGGAAAATGATGAAAAATTTCAAAAATTCCTCATTTGACCCCTCCAAGGACAAACCTCACAAATGGTGCTTGGAACATAAGAAAAGATTGGATTGCTTCTATCCATATGCTGATAAAGAGGAAGTAAATGAAAGACTCCTCAACCTGTGTCCTGGAAATCTTAACCATAGTGTAAGATGTAGGATGAGTATGGATGCGGACTTGCCTACTCTAATCAATGTGTTAGAAGAAGTAATAGACATGAATGGGTTGGACAAGAAAGCCCCTTCCAGACCCAAAGAGAACTATACCATCAACAAAACCAGAGAACAACCTCCTCTGATAAATGCCTCTGACAATAAGAAACCTAATGAGAATAGGGAGAAAGAGAGGATGCCTGCAACTTGTTGGAATTTTAACAAGAATGGGCATATGAGACAAGACTGTCCATTACCAAGAAGGAAGATAGCAGTCTTGGAAGGAGAACAGGAGGTTGAAGAGAATCAGAACTATGAAGACATAGCTGATACTGAAGGATCTCTTTCTGAATGTGAGTTGATCTTGACCAACCCGGTTAATGTTATAGAAGGAGATATAGGTACTTTTGCAGAGATCAATAACATCCATGGGGATTCTAGCCTACCCCAAAAATGGGATCCTACTATAATTCCTAGACACATTATGGATGTCAAACCATTAACAGTTAAACCTATGAGTGGGAAAAGCAATACCACTGGTCAAACGTGCTATGCAACTGGGTTGTATAAAAACAGACCTATAAGGTTATTACTGGATAGTGGAGCCTTTTCCTCATGTTTCTGTGCTGAATAATTAAACAAATGGGACCCCAATTGGAGAGAACACCTTTTACCTGTCCTAAAAGCCAAGTTCAGTTCTTGCAACTCTACTATGAATGCTATTGGAGTATGGACTGCTCCTATAATACTACCTCACACTAAAGGATCTTTGAGAATACAAGTGGAGTTTGTAGTATTGCTCAACGGACTATGTGACTACCTGATACTGGGTAATTATGCCTTATGTCTAAATGGTATTGACGTGTTCCAGAGTAGAGGAAGATACTTCACAGTAGGAGGTAATTGGGATAAGAAGTTTAAGATATGCACTATTCAGTCTAACTTCCTCTCCTCTACTTACCAGAAGCATTTGGAAGACTTTGACCAAGAATATTTCTCTCAAGCAGCTCTGAATACAAAACTTTCTGAGGAACAGAAGAAAGATATATTAAAAGTCTTCTTTGAGAACCAGAATGCTTTTTGTACTAAAGATCATCCTATTGGTGATATTAAAGGACATGACATGGTATTAACATTGACCATGAAGCCTACTTATCCTCCTAACTTAAGAAGGCCAGTCTATCCGTCTAGTCCTAAGTCTAGAAAAGCTCTTGAGGAACATGTCCAAGAACTGATAGACTTACAAGTATTAAGGAAAGTAGGACATAATGAACAGGTAGATGTCACCACACCTGTAATCATAGCTTGGCATAATGAAAAGTCAAGAATGGTAGGAGACTTCAGAATGCTCAACAATTACACTCAAGCAGATTATTATCCTATACCCCGGATTGATCATGCTCTGAATAACTTGTCCAAGGCTAAGTACATCACTGCTATGGATATGCTTCAAGGTTTCCACCAGATACCAATAAGTCCTGAAAGCCGGAAGTTTATGAGAATAATCTGTCATTTGGGAATATATGAATATCTTAGGATGTGTTTTGGCATAAAGAATGCTCCATAACACTTCCAGAGAACAATGGATACCGTTCTAGGTAATTACATCAGACAAGGATGGATGATGGTATACATAGATGATGTTATCATATACTCTGATGACTGGGATACTCATATTAACCAAGTAAGATTAGTACTCCAGAATATCTCCAAAGCAGGACTAAAGGTTTCCATGAAGAAATGCAATTTTGGCTACAGAGAATTGAAAGCCTTAGGACATATAGTCTCTGGTCTAACTCTAGCTGCTGATCAAAATAAGATAGCTGCTGTCATGAATAGACCTATGCCTCAAAACAAGACAGAATTACTGTCTTTCATCAGTTTCTGCAGTTATTACAGACAATATATACTAAAGTTTGATATGCTAACTAAAAGTCTGTATGAAGTATGCAACAACAATACACTATTTGAAATGACTCATTAGAGACTAAAGAAATATGAGGAATTAAAAATAGCTATGACCTCTACTCCTCTACTTATCCAACCAGATTACTCTAAGCCCTTCAAACTATAAATTGAAGCTTGTATGGAAGGGCTAGGAGCTGATTTACATCAGGAAAGGATAGAAGAAGAAAAACCAGTAGAAAAACCCGTACTCTTCATATCTAGACAGCTCAAAGATACTGAGAAGAGATATGGGGCCAGTCAGTTGGAATGTTTGGCACTAGTATGGGCTTTAGAGAAGCTTCACTATTACTTAGAAGGCAACACTTTTTAAGTAATCACAGACTGAAATGCTGTAAGAACTCTTATGAATATGAAAACCCCCAGCAGACATTTGCTCAGGTGGCAAATTGCTATACAACAATATAGAGGACAGATGACTATAGTGCATAAAGCTGGAGCTAAACATCAGAATGCTGATAGTCTAAGTAGGAATGCATTGCCTAATGACTCTAAAAATCCAGCATATGACCCTGAAGGTCAAGATATCTTTCCAATCTTGAATATCAATCTTTTTGCATTGAGTGCTCCAATAATGGGAATCCACTTATGTGAATTAGACACTGCTTTTTTGAACCTAGTAAGGGATAGCTACTCTCCTGAGATCAAGCTGCTGATTACCATTATGGAATGTGAATCCCCAGAAGCAGCTTTGATAAATAGCCTGCCTGCTTCACTACTTAAACCCTATAAAGCAGGAAGGTTTACCTTTTGAGATGGTCTCCTTTACTATAGACACCAACATTCCAGCGTATTAGTACTGAGCAACAAAGAGCATATACAACATATACTCCAGGAATTCCATGACAAATGTTCATCAGGACATTTATCCACAGAAAGAACCTTAGAGAAAGTGAAACAAACTGCCTGGTGGATAGACTGGAAAGAAGTCACTACAGAATATGTTACCAGCTGTGAAACCTGCCAGAAATCTAATAAAACTACTGGAAAAAGGTTTGGACTCTTACAGAAGATATCTGAACCTACAACCAGGTGGGAAATTATCAATATGGATTTTGTCACCGGCCTCCCCCCTGGAGGTACTCATTCTTATAACTCTGTCCTAGTTATAGTTGACAGATATTCCAAAAAGGCAAAATTCTTACCTAACCACAAGGAAGATAGTGCTATGGATGTAGCCTTACTATTATGGGATAGGATTATAGCTGATGTGGGTATACCCAAGATTATAATCAGTGACAGAGACCCCGAATTCACATCTGAATTTTTGAGGAATCTACATGATATACTGGGTACTACTCTAGCATTTTCTACAGCATACCATCCCCAAACTGACGGATTAGCTGAAAGGATGATACAGACCCTGGAAGATATGCTAAGGAGGTTCTGTAGCTTTGGTCTAGCATACAAAAACTCTGATGGTTATTGCCATGATTGGGTAAGCCTACTCCCAGCCCTAGAAATGGCTTATAACAGCAGTAAACATTCTACTACCAAAGAAGTTCCTTACATACTAGAAAGAGGATGGATTCCAAAACTCCCTAGGAATAAAGTGAACTATAACTTAGCCACTATTCATCCAACATCTCTTGACTTTAAGAAGATGATAGATGTGGCAAATAACCATGCCAGAAATGTGTGGAAGAAGCTGTTGAATACAACAAACAAAGATGGGACAAATCCCATAAAGAACCTGACTTTCAGATAGGAGACCAGATCTTGATATCTACAACTAACTTCAACAACCTGGCAGGCAACAGGAAACTGAAACCAGCCTTTGTTGGACCATCTTTTATCAAGAAGATGCATGGCAAAAATTCTGTGGAAGTAATCTTGAGTGAAGAATTATCAAGAAAACATCCGGTATTTCCTGTTAGCCTAGTCAAACACTTTAAACCAAGAGAAGGCAACAACCTCCCTCCAGCAATAATCCCAATAGAACCTGACCCTGTAAAAGAAAAAGGGAAAGTCAGCAGGATATTGAGAGATAAGAAAGAGAGGGTACAAGGAAAAGACATCAGACTATACTTAGTAAGATAAAAAGGGGAATCTGCAGACAAGATTAATGGTTACCAGAAAATAATATACCTGATGGACCAATACATCTCAGAAACTACAGAGCCAGCAAAAGGAACTGAAGCACATATGCAGTTAATTTTTTCTCCCAACTTCCTCCAGATTATTTTCAGATATGACCATATCTTGGAGTGGGGGAATGTTGGCTTGCTACTATTGCAGAGCAAGCTGCAAAAGTAACAAAAATAACATAAAAATAATAATAATGCAATCAACCTAAGAAGGAGTAGGAAAACCATGAATATTATTACAGAAATGGATTTTCCACCCAAAATTAGGTAGGGTCACTCACTGACCCCACCCTTGAAATCCAACTCCTTATATTTTTAAATAATTAAGGAAAGAAGAACCAAAATACTACGGCTCCAGTATTGAGCTTTTTGGCCAATTAAATATCTCACACACACTGTCACGTATAGGTTTCACACCTACAATTCAGTCAGAATTGAGGTGTTGTGTATATTTTAGGAGTTACGGGCGGAAATGTGTTTTGTCACAATTCCCGCACGCAGCCGCGGCAGCCAAAGCACCCGCGCGCGGCTGAGATACAGCCGTGTCAACCCGTCGAGGTTGTGTACGCAGCCCTGGGCCTCTGACAAGTACGCAGCCGCGGGACTACGGGCTGACAGAGTGACAGGAGGCTCAGGTACTGCGTAAACAGGATACAACATACACAGGAACTTTCTACATATGTAGTAAAGGTTCCCGTGGATAGTAGACTGTCTAAACATACATAATATTATATAAAAATACATAAATAATACTTAAACGTATTTTTTATTTAATATAATGCAAAGTACCAAGAATGTCGAAAATAAGACAATGACAACTTCTAAAAATATATTAAAATACTTTAATATACTTTTATGAGAAATGCTATACATCAATATTTTGGTGACATACTAAGGAACATAATGATGTAGTAATATTACATGAATTATCATGAATTATATTTTTAAGTAATTATCTTAACAAATCAACTGGAACTCGAAAATGAAGAGTAAAATCAATATTATGACTTTTACTCCAGTTATATAATACATAATGAGAACTTACCTGACATCAAAATGTCCGTAGAGATGTCTAATAATATAATTGTTAGATTAATGGGAACATATACTAAGGATAATTAATTAAATAATACATAAATAGGACAGATTAGTGTTATTCACACGTCCTAATGTCCATTATAAGGTAGAATAATTCCCATACCCTAAGGAATTAGATGCTACCCGGGCTATACCACCAAGAAAACATGACAGGCTACCCCTGGTTACCCTTCTAGCCTTATTTTCCGTCCCTTTGAGCACCTACAACCCTCAGAAGGACCATATTGGGACTCCAAAAGCTATAAATACAGAGCTCTTTTGAGGATGTTGATGGGCGGAGACCCAGTAATATTCATATCCAGACGCCTTGCCAAGGTAATCAAATACTTATAAGAGATAAGTAAGTGATTTATGGAAATGTCTGATCAGTAATATCCATCTTCAAAACTCTTTTTATCAATTATAACTGCTGAACAACCTTACAACCCCAGTATACAGGTTTAACCCATCAGTACACGTCTCAAACAGATACCCAAAGGATTCAATAATATACCAACTGAGTCTTATTATCCTTTCTCTGTTGTGGTAGCTTGGCTACAAGGCCCTACCACTCCATTGTGTATTTTATATACATATTATCTTTGGGTATAATAATCTTTAAACTAAAGAACCCAAAGTAACCAGGACTACGTGTTTTCATACTGAAATCCCTGAAGAGAGGTGTTAAAGATCCCCAATATAATTGTGGCCCCTCTATAAATATTTAATAATTAATTTTGATTTGAAAAAATAAACAATAACCAAACCATTTAACCTTGCAATAAGCTTAATCCAAGTATTATACGGATTTTTGCTGCATTTATTAAATAATATATTTATTATTTACTCTATCACCTCTGGTAGCTAAAGGATAGCAAGGGTCTTGGCATCCAGGAGGCTGACATCACCAAGCCGGCGTATTCAGGCAAGTTCCCTTAACTGCCCCAAAACCAATGCGCTAATGTGGCACCATTGGTTGGGACACGTCAGTGTGCGGAGGATTGAGGAGATGTGTCAAACCAACACGTTCACAGGACTACCAGAGAAGCTAAAAAACAAGGCATTCACTTGCGAGGACTGTATCCTTGGAAAAAGCGCGAGGAACAGGAAGAGGACGGCCAGTGGGGATGTTGTTCACCCCATGGATCTCATGATGTCTGAGGTGCTGGGACCCTTCCTGGAAGGTTTTGACGGGGTCAAATACATTGTTGTGTTCCGGGACATTGGGTCAACATACTCGGAGGGTTTCTTATTAAAAAAGAAGAGTGATGTGGGTCTCACATTCAAGAGGTACATTCAACGGATGGAGCGCACCACCGGGAAAAGGCTGAAGACTTTTCGCACTGATGGAGGCAGTGAGTTCACTAGCAAGGAGTTCGAGAAATGGCTTCTGGATAGGGGTATTCAGCATCAGCACAGCTTGCCATACGAGCCAGAGCAGAACAGGGCGGATGAACGCTTACACCGCACGATTGGGGATATGGCACAAACTGCCCTGATTGTGTTGGGATTACCTGAAAAGTTTTGGGGGTTTGCCTACCTTTGGGCATACCACACTCACAATCGGATAGCAAACACACTTACCGTTGACAAATCTCCGTACGAGATTATGTTTGTGAAGAAACCGAATTTGAGCATGCTTTGGTTTTCTGGTGAAGTTTACTTTGCAAACAAGCCAGCCCACCAGCGTGTGTCAAAGGTGGATGAGCGGGCATGGAGGAGCAGGCTGGTTGGGTATGTGGAAGGAGGGAAGGGATGGATCCTCTGGAACCCGACTAACAATAACTTTTTTGAGTCGGCCATTGCCAATATCCCGTACTCCAACAGCTTTGACATTGCACCAGACAAACCGGAGACAGCGGGTGTCACCACCTCCGCTTCACTTAACCGCATCCTGGAGGAGGAGCCTTTTGGGGTCCCGAGGCACTCTCTTGACAATCTCCTGAACGAACACGACCTGCATGCACACGTCATGCAAACGGTAATCCCGATTGGGAGCGCCATGGCGGAGGCAACAGTGGCAGAGAAGGACGGCCAGCAACACCACCTGAGCAAAGCGACGCACCTGTACAAGGACCTGTTGGCCCCAAAAACGTACCAGGCGGCTAAGAAGCGACGGGACTGGCCGATTTGGGAACCGGCTTTCAAGAAAGAGATCACCCAGCTTGAATGTTTCAGGGTATGGCATTTTGAGTACTTGCCCAAGGGTAACCAACTCACCGATGCTAGGTGGCTAACCGCCGTCAAGAGGCATCAGGACGGGTCAGTAAAGGAACCCAAGGCCAGGTATATTGTACAGGGTTTCAGCCAGGTGTGGGGGGAGGATTACTACAACACTTTTTCCCCGACAAGCACTTTCACGTCGCTGCGGATGCTACTAGTGCTGGCCGCAAGAAACGGATGGAGGCTCACCAGTTTTGATATCACTGCGGCCTACCTCCATGGACCCATTGATTGGGATGTCTGGGTAAGGCCGCCGGAGGGTATGGTTATACCAAAGGAACATGAGGGGAAAGTGCTGAAGCTAGACAAGGGGCTGTATGGTACGAAGCAAGGGGGTAGGTGTTGGTGGAAGTTTTTTCATGAGGTGCTGAAGAAGGTCGGCTTTTTGGTCAGCTACTACAATGACTCCTTTTACTTCTTGCGGCGGGGGAAGCAATCCTGCCTTGTATGGATTCACTTTGATGATGGGGTCGTGGCCACCTTGGATGATGATGTGTTGAAGGTTTTTTGGGAAGCTCTTGAAAGGAAGGTCAAGGCCAAGTGGCAGGATGATGTGGACACCATCGTAGGGATCAAGGTCGACTGGGTGGCGGACAGCTTTGATCTCTTGCAGCCGCTGCTCACCAACAAAATCATTGCGACATACACAAGGGAGTCCACTAGGATCCAGGCGTCCCCCCTACCAAACACCACCGCCATCACATCAATTGAAGAGGGAGAGGACATTGTCAACCCCAACGGATACCTGGCCATATTGGGGTCCATCAACTACCTGGCTGTGGCCACGCTCCCGGACCTGGCTCACGCCGGGGGCTTTCTGTCACGCTTCTCCAAGTCGCCAACGACTTGTCACTGGGCGGCCATCCACCACCTCTTGGGATATCTTAAGGGAACGGGTACACTCCGGCTCCGCATTGTGGCGGAGGAGGTAGAGGATCCCTTGCGGGTCTGGGTAGACACCAGCTGGGGTGGGGAGTTTGCGCGCGCCACACAGGGGGCTGTGGTCACTCTCTTTGGCACCCCAATTCTGTGGGCGAGCAAGAGGCAAACCTCGGTGTCAACATCAACACATCATGCCGAGTTCATGGCCCTCGGGTGGGCCACAAGAATGGGTGTGTGGGTTAAGGAGCTGTTGGAGGACATGACCGGGGACACGCGGGTGCTGCCGCTGCTGCACTGCGATAACAAGTCCGCGGTGAAGATGGCGAAAGATAGCACCGCAAACAAACGCATCGGGCCTGGTGCGTTTGACGGGATTTCTTTTACGTCAACAAGCAAATCAATGCAGGGCAAATTGGGATCAAATGGGTGGACACGCGCTCTCAGGTTGGTGATTGCATGACGAAGTCTCTGGGACCACAACAGATGTGCAGGGCCATGGATATGCTACGACTACGCCCAGGGTGATTTTCTTCCTTTTTTTTCCTTCTCATTTTTTTTTCTGTGGCTTTTTTTTCCTTCTTTCCTGTTCACCTCTTCCTTCTTTTTTTCAATTTTTTCCTGTCCCCGTCACGACGACACGGTATCCCATCCCTTGGGCGTCGCCGAGTGGACCCTCACCTGCTGGACAACGTTGGGCGTTTTTGCTTGGGGCGGGTGTTACAACCAGGCATAATCTAGGCCATGGGAATATGCACTTAGAAGGAACGGATCAAACCAAATATTCACAAGACAAAACCTAAACCATGGGAGCAAAATAGAAGATGAACAAATAAACTTAACGATGAGGGATATTCTAGAACTTTCTCCAGTTTTTTCATCTGCTTACAAAAACGCGAACCTAGGAGACAGGATAATAATCATGTATCGCCCAGATACATGATGTATCGCCCAGATACATGAAAGAAGAAATCTAACTATTTTTATCCTTTCATCCTAGGTGAGTAAACATATAATGTATATAGCATAATAATCTTGATGTATTGCCCAGATACATGAAAGAAGAAATCTAACTATTTTTATCCTGTCATCCTAGCACAAGAGCATTACAGATTCTAGGCAAATGGGGAGAATCCAAGTCTTAAGACTGATGAGAGAGATGAAGGAGACCGACGTGTTGGACTGAGACATGGGAGCCAGCTGTCCAAGCAGTGTGCGGGTGACATGTGTGACAGGGCTGATGAGTGTTGGGTCAAGCCCGCGTATGCAGGTGACAGCCAGTAGGGCAGATGGAAGCGGGAAAAGAAATAGAAAACAAGGCCAGAGAAGTGACAGACTAGGGAGAGACATGATAGACAATAGAGGATCTCAACAGGCTGATGGGGAAGACATCTGGACTTTAACTTGTCCCAATATAGTCCGCTTCTGGCATAACCTCTGACTTATACACAAATAAGTCGTAATTTGTCTAAAACCTATGATTTGTCAGGATGGCAGAGACAAGCACGCCAAGAGACACATAAGATGGCGCAACCAGCTGGGCAGAGGCAAAGCTCCAGGTAAGATGATCCCCAAAGCAGGAGATATTACATTTAATTACGCTTAGATTAACAAATTGAACCAATGAGGAATGGAAGGAAGTGTCATAATCAAGTTCTGATTGCAAGCAACTCAAATGTAAACATTCTCTGCGGTCAATTGTGGAGAGAGTTATTGCAAATACCTTGGGTAGATAGATTCTGCCCCACTATTTTCATACATCTTCCACTTTTTTTGCGCAATTCTTGTTGCCTCAAATCTTTTGCTTATTGCACCTACCCAAACCCCATCTTCAAAGCCATTAGATTTCTCACCATATAAACCAAAGAGTTTGGTCCTTCCTTTCTGATTTACTCATTGGCTCAATCTGTTTATCTATGCATAATTAAATCAAAACCTATTAATATACCCAAAACATGAGTGTGCCACATCAAATATCAATGCAAGTTAATAATCCAATGATTTCATTCATCCTTATTCATTACATCTGTAGTCAACAGTAATATTGAGCCCACACACATGATGTGTGCCATTGTATGCTGAGACCTTATAAGTATTGACCATAGTGTGCTCCTAGAAATGATTCCTCATCAATTCCACTATGTGTTTGGGAAATAAATTTCTGTGAGTAACAACCTGATCCTTATGTATTAATTATTGCAAAAGACTAGGTACCTTTTATACAAAACATATTTCAGGGGTTATTGTTGTGGAGTGTTCATCAAGCCTTAGTCACCTACTAAGGCCTACTCATTAATTGAAAGTAGGTGGCTTATTGTTGTGGATTTTTCATCAATACTTAGTCACATAATAAAGCCTACTAATTTATTAAAAAAAGGTGTAACAAAAACCACAAAAAATTCACACAGTAGCAAGAGAGTCTATCAAAAATGTCACTTTTAGCATGCTCACTAACTTCAAGTAAATCAAAAACTGCAATCCCAGTTGAAACCACCTCCAGCCCTCACATTACATACACCACACAGATATTCCATTGGGAATCCACCATGTACTTTTCCATGGACCCAGATAAAGAACAGCAAAATCACAACATAATGCAAGAGATACTAACCCTATTACCAAAAAATCACTGTGTAAAATAAACTTAATGATAATAACCATTCAAGTTGGACAAAATCCATAACTCTAGCGCTCCAAGGCATTGAATATGACCAATACTTAGCCAATGACATCAAGGTCCCTGAATATCCACTATTACAACCGGCAATTGACCATCTTCTATCTTCCTGGTTGGTTAGCCATATTGACAACCAAATAACCAAAAGTCTCAATGCTAAGTTACAAACCTCCACCTCCTCATTCAAATACACCAATCCGACTGAAATATTGAACTACATAAAGGAATTCCATGTCAGTATGGCCAGCCCATCATATTTGAACTCCAAAAAGAGCTCTGCCAGCTCAAACAGGGCACAAACACATCACTTTGAGATCACATTGATTGGTTTGAAGTAATTAAATCACAGATCCTACAAGCTGGTGGAAAATTAGAAGAATACTTAGCCCTTGTGCTCACCCTGCAAGAATCTATTCACCCTAGGTACAGCAATAAAAAAAACCATCATCAGATTAGTTCAACCAATAAACTATCATTGAGTGGTTGAAGAAATTGGAATCACTCACAGATTTCACGCTGTGACAAGACCACTTCTTGAGGAAGCAAACCACAGTAATGCACAACCCAGCACTCACCATGAAAAAAATGGCTCCACTTTCTGGAAAGTCTAGCACTCTCAGCCTCCTGGATTACTAGGTTGTTGCTAACTCTTAGCCTCCAGAGGTGATAGAATAAATGATAAATATATTATTGAAAAGATGCAGCAATAATCTTTGAAATATTTTAATAAAGCAAATGCAAGGTAATATGGTTAGTTTATTGATATTTATTAATAAATATTAATAAATTGATTATTAAAGAAATTAAAAGGGGGGCCACAATGAATTATTGAGGATCTTTAACACCTCTTCTTCAGGGAATTCACTTTGAAATCCGTAGACCTGGTTAATTTGGAACCTTTAATTGATATTCTTAAAGAAGTTATTTCCCAAATATAATATAAATTTAAAATATATGGTGGAGTGGCAGGCCTTTTTGACCAAGCTTCCACAACAGAAAAAGGACAATAAACTCGCTGGTATTTTATATAATCATTTAGGTACCTGTTTGGGACATGTACTGATGTTTTTAAACCTGTGTCTGGTGTTAAAGGTTGTTCAGCAGTTTAAATTGACAAAATGAGGTTTGGTACAGAAAGGATTAAGCAGAATAAAGCCATAAATCAATTACTTATCTCTTATAAGTATTTGATCAATTTGGAAGGGTGTCTGGATGTATATATAACTGGGTCTGGGGTATCAATAACCTCCAAAAAGGGCCTTTATTTATACCTTTGTGAGTTCCATTTCTGTCCTTCTGAGGGCTTTAGGGGCCCAAACAGACAATTTCTAAGGCTAGCAGGGTAACCTGTGGTGGCCCATCATTTTTTCTATGAGCTGTAGCATTGGTAGCTGCTAATTTGTCAGGGTAAGGGAAGTATTCTACTATTTGATTAAGTGATTGGCATGTGGAAATACCTTATTTATCCACATGATCTTTATTTTATTTACTTATTCCTAGTAGATATTCCAAGACTGTTAATGTTTCTACCTATTAGACCTCTCCAAAGATGATTTGATGTAACATTAGCCCTAATTATGTATTCTTACATGGGAGCAGGAGCATGGTAGTGCTTTGAGTCTATATTTTCAAATTCTGTCTATTTGCTTAAGATAATTAATTAAAAATATATAATATGGGCAGTTATGTAATATTTCTATATATTCTTGCTTTTAGAATTTTGCAGATATTTTGATGTTTTAAAATGCTCATATTTTTCACTTTAAGGTGGGTTTTAAGGTTGTCCAATCAGCTGTTATTTATTTTTTGAAATTCTCATGCTTTCCCAATATATTTAGTAAAAATATTTAAAATGTTCTTTTTTGGTAATTTTATAGTTAGAATGTATTTTTCTGATCATGTTCTACCCAAAGAGACATTTATTACATATGTAACATGTCTCCATCTGGTCAGTGGCATGTTTAGGAGGTACTTCAAATTTCCTGCCCTCAGACTTGTCAAGTCAGTCTGTAGTCCACCGGTTGTGTACTTGTTAAATGCCCAGGACTGCATACTGGCTTGTCATGTCTTTTAGAAAGGGTAGCAGTTCTGCTGCTCAGCCCTGCAAAGTGTGCTGTTTATTTATGGACACGGAGGAAATTAGGCTCAAAACTGGAGATTTGACTTGGAGCAGCTCAAAAGTGGTTAGAACCCTGCAGCTCAATAGGCTCAGGAGGAGCACGTTGGCAGAATGTATAATCCAGAGTAAAAATTCAAGGGCCCAGCATTGGTGTGGCGCGGCTTTTGGCAGCAAAATAAGGCAGAGTTTTTGCCTTTTGTGTACAACAAATGTGGTCAACCAAAACTTCCCCTCCACAACTATGGATTTACAAGTGCCAAAGCATTTTATCAAGGCTAAGTAGTAGAGACTAGGCCAATTATGGATTATGCATTGAGGTTGTGGGATTATGGGGCAATCAACATTGAAGCTGAGGAGGCAGCATGCGGATTGTTGGGGATCCATAGTATGCTGCATGCAGGATTGGGAGTGATCCCCTAAGGAAGATTGATGGGGATCTGTTGTTAGTTATGCATTGGAGCAACTCAAATGTTAAGGAAGATTGGCAACATGATCTCCAAAGCAACAGAAAGTAATTGGATTGGGTAAAGGATCTGACTATTGGTAAGGAGGATCAGTGCAGAATGCACAGAGGCGGTTAGAGGAGGGGTCTTTCTTTTGCAGTTTACATTCTATTTGGAGTAGTTCATTTTTGGAGTTGAAAATATTCAAAGGGGACATTTCCCTTACTGGAAAAGGGTGTAATACTGACACCCAGCTCGACTCAATAAACAGTCTAACCTCAGTCTACTCAACTGTCTCAGGGACTTCAACCTCAGGGCTCTGGAGACTTTATCAGTATATCTCCATTCAACCTACATACATATACATATGACTACATATACATATGACTACATATACTTATAACTACATAAATCTACATATGGTCTGATCTCATGCAGTACATACATAGACTCCGCTGGGCTTGCATATACTTACACATAGTTACTCTCTCAGGTACTGGATATCCTCCAACCTTACTTACCTTGTCTATCCCATACTCTCTATGGTTTATCCTTTGGGAATCCTTATGTACATCTCTCTGTAGACAGTATTACATACTCTCTATACTTAGTACACATAGTTTCATGCTCATTACATACACTGTGCACCTCTCTACTGTAAAATCTCAACTTAGACAGCCAGACCTGTAGCCTAGACCCAATGTGGCAATTAGTCTATCCCAATGTAGTAGCTCACTGTATTAGCCCTCTCTGGTACATTCATTGCTCCCTTGTCATTTCATGTGAAGTCTGAGCTCCAACCAGTTGTTCACTAGTTTTTTCCTCTCTTGTAGTCTTCCACCTCTTGTCTATTTAAGTACAGCTCCTTTCTCTTACTGATTTTCCCCCCAAGAAATCAGTTTACTACTTCTTGTGAGGAATCTATCCAAGCAAGTGTCATTCAGCACCTTAACCCCATCTACCCTTACTCTGCTCCTGATTAGCCTCCTCCAGTAAACTTTCCCCCAAGCCTACTATCAGTAGAGTAGACCTTGTGCCAAGCCCTGCTTTGACATCAGCAGCCCTTGTGACAAAGGGGGGGAATTACAGAATCCCTGAATGATTGGCATATAATTGGAGCATTACCTTAGATGGCATACAATAAAGGAGTCTTTTCTTATTTTTCTTTGCTTCCAGAAGCAGAATTACCAGCTTGAGTGCTTGGATTCTTAATTAGGAAATAGTTCAAGTGTGGAGCTTGCTGGGGAGTCTGCATTTTTTATTTACTATTACTTCATTGCAAGTTAGCTTTAGTGCTTACCATTGAGGGAAAAATAGTTTTGTGGATGAAAGGATATGGGTTGGGAGTAACTCTTAACCCGCTGCGGGCCTTGGTAACTTTTCTTGCAGAAGCAGATTGTATTTAGATTTGAGGAGGTACAGGAGTGTAACTAAAGGGCTTTTGGTCTTTCTGGAACTTGGAGGAGTTTGTTGCGAAGAATTTTACCAAACACAAAGTCTCTTTCCACAATGGGTATCTTAGTTTCTGGGGCTGAATGCAGGAATTGTGAAAAATCACTTTTCCGCGTGTAACTCCTCAAATATACAGAATTCACAGATTATGACTAAATTTTTACTGTGAAGCCTATACATAGGGTTTCATGTGAAACATTATCTTGGCCAAAGTCCCAAAGCTTTGCCTTCTCTGAATCATGTATTAATTATTTAAAAATATAAGAAGTTGGAATTTGGGATAAGTGTCTCTGAGTGACTCATCCTTAAATTTGATGGAAAATATCAATTTGAAATAATATTTTGAGATTATTTCTTCCTTCATGTATTTTTATTTTTGTATTTATTCTTGTTTATGTTACTTTTGAAGATTTCTATGTAATATTAGCAAGCTGACAAACACCTGGGATAGTGATTAAAACATTTTTTGACTTTCCTTTGGTTTTGGAGTCAAGCATCAAATTGATTTCTGGATGTTCCCCAAAGGTTCATGCACCATATTGTCACAACTTCCCCTGGCATGCAAGGGGAAGAGGGAATGGGAACTACTTCTCACAGAACTCAGGATGGAGAATTGAGATAGATTGAAATAATGAAGAGAAATAGATTAATGAAAATGATGAGGAAGAGAATCCAGGAGTAAGCCTGAGAAGGAGGTTGATGGATGAATCCTATAAGAGAAACACCAGAGGGGTAGGTGAGATGAGAAAGGTAGGCTGGATGGCTTTCTTGTGCTGACAAGACACCTATTGGAAGAGGGACTAACTAATAAGAAGTAGTATAATAATTTCTTGGGGGGAATTATTCCAGGAGGGAAGGAGAGGCCAGTATATGTGAGAAGTGGAAGGAGGCCTTGAGGAGGAATGACTGGTGCTGGTGCTGGGATGCCCCATGGCATTAGACGTTGAACAATTGGTCTGGGGGCTTTGGCTTGATAGATTGGGTAATGGGCCTGTCCAGAAATGTGTGGCATGTACTAAACTGGAGTATGGGTTGTCCAGCCAGGATTATGTACTATGGGATTTTTCAGCTTGCTACTTGTACAGAGAAACCTGTCAAAGCAGAATAAAAATAAAAATAAAGGTAATAAATCATTAAAATTAAAAAAATTAGAGACTCTAAAATCTTATTTCAGATTTGGATTAACCACCTAGTAAAAGGAAGGGTCACCCACTGACCCCACCCTTGAATTCCAAAACCTTATATTTTTAAATAAATTTACAGGGGAATGGCCCAAAACCATGACAAAACTTCAACTGGTTTCTTGGCAATTTTAATATTTCACATGTGTTGTCACGTAAAGGTTTCACACCTAAATTTGACCCAGAATTAAGGTTTTGTGTATATTTTAGGAGTTAAAGCCATATTTGTGTTCTGTCACAATTCCCACGCGCAGCCCCGCATCCATACAGAAAGAGTACACGCGCCTGAAACTCAAAATGATGGCCCCCATCAAGAAACCCTCATGAAATATGATTCTGCTGGGGATGCCTGATTCCCGCACACAGCTGTCAGTTAGGCCCGCATCAAAAATACCTGCACCACTCCTGAAAGCCAGGTACCCCATGAACATGTTACATCTCACATGCATGCATCATGCATATGCAACAGAATGGCTGACAGACAGAGGGATTTTTGAAACCTCTGAATATGGAATAAAATATATGAAATTCAAAGTATAAGATAGACAAATTAGGGAAAAAACAATAAGGATTGTCACATAAATACCATTATCAAACCTGTATGAACCACAAAACACACCAAGGAGTTCCCCTAAAAAATATTGAAAGTTCCCAAAATGTTCAGAACATGGATCAGAACCTAAAAATAACCACTTCTGAACATGTCACTCAAAATAAAATAATACAAAATTAGGAAAAATGTCTGAACTGCAAAAAATAACAAATTAAAATTTGAAAAAATTCTGAAAATTCTTTCACACATAAAAATAAAACATACAGGTCCAGCTGAGTGAAATCACTAAGAGTGTGTGCCAAAATATCCCTGGAAAGCCTGCTAGCCTTAGCCCACAGGCAAAACCCTCTCTATGTGCCCTGAGAAGGCCCTCTTACCCCCCAAAGGTGTATATACAGCCCTTTTGGGATGATTTAAAACCCCAGTAATTTTTTGTATTGATACAGAACCATTGCCATCCATGATGAATTTTTTATAAGAGATAAACAAGTGATATATGGCTTGAGTCTGATAGTATAATTATCCATTCCAACCCCATTGTTAATTCCATTGGAGAAAATAAGCAAAAACCCAAAATATTGCCCTGGGACCCTTTCAACCATGAATTTCTGCAAGATACCTGATCCACTGATTGAGATAGGCAAGCAGTCTCCTCCTTTCCTCAAGAACTCAGTTCTGTAAACAGCCTTTCATCCCCATTCCCTTGATTAAACCCCTTTTGAGCATCATCAGGACCTCATTGTCCCAAGGTCTTTACACTGAATAAAGTTGCCCCTTGAAGAGAGGTTTTTTTCTTTAAAGATCCCCAGCCCTTTATAAGCTGTGTCCCCTCTCTAAAAATAGAATTAAAAACCATTTCAAAAAAACTAACTCCAAAAGTTGTACTTGCTTTAACCATATCATTATTTTTGAGCATTTTACATGTTTTTCTTGGAATTGTTATTATTCTAAGACCAATATAACTTTCTGTAGCTAAAGGAAAGCACAGTTCCTGGCATCAGTAAGTTTAAAGGATTAATTTATGTACTTCTCATACCAGATAGATTTGGAGGGGAGGGGAGGATGCACCAAGCCATACAGAGACAGAGGATATGCCTAGGAGATTACCTAGGGACTGCAGGGCATGCAGGAGGATAATTTAGGAATTGTAGTATAGAGATCCAGGGGTAGAAGGTGGATTTTACTGAAGATTTTATCTGGATGAGGTTTGAGTGTTTCTGAGGAGACTGAGTCAAGTTGTGGCCATGACAGTACCCCCTCAGAAGAGGAAGGGGTAGCTCCTGATACCCATAATTAGAGGTGAGAATGGGTCAAGATCTTCACCATGGCTGATTTTTCTTTCCCCCACATTATCAATCACCATAACCACCTGACAGCTGTCCATCACTTTCATCCTAAAACAGATCATCCACCCCCTCATTCACCATGGAAGTTACCAACCGTTATCACCCTGTCAACCAATAATTTCCTCCATGTCCCAGATGTGTTGGAACCAAGAATCTCTGCACAACCAGAATCACCCCCCAGTAAGGGAAGTGGGAATACTGTAGAAGGTACCAGAGGCCTTGTTATGGAGTCACTGAAGCTTTAAGGAGGGTGCTTAGAACAGTGGTTTGGGTGAAGGATGAGGTTTTTACCAACTTCAAAGGGAAGGAGGTTCCTGAAAACTCACTTGTTTCCCTATGAGTGGAAAAAAGGGTAGGTCCATCAGATGATGAGTGGTTCTCTGATCTTCTGATTGCTAAAGAATTTCTTCTGACAGAGATTTTGTTTTTTTCTGTTCCTATTTGGAGAATTGAATGATAAAATGAAGCCTTTTACATTTTCCCACAGATGCAAAACATGAAATAATGAGGAAAGAACACAAAATCAATGAACAGAGGTAACATGCAAGGAAGGGTGCTGGTCCTTAGGCTGAACTATACAGTTGATATGGATTGATGTATGTGAAAACTAAGTGAGTAGAATAACCAAAGACAGAAGTCCAAGGGCTGAGATAACCAAGGGAAGATGGAGCAAAGTCCTAATAGATGGTTTACCAACTGCATTTTTTGCAGCCATAAACTTAGTTTCAAAGATTGGAAGTTTATTGCACAAGCCATGGGTATTAAGCATATTGTACGTTTGATGGTTTGCATATTTTTTGTGTCATGTTTCAGACTGAGGTAGATGGTACTTAGCAGAAGCGTATAATGAAAGATGATGAAAAAATAACCCTTAACTCTGGGGTGTGACAGAATTGAAACATGGAAGACAGGGTGGAATGAAGACCATTAATCAGGGAGTTGGAGTTTGAAACTATGAGATCCTATTCTTTCAATAATGAGAAATGGACCCAACCAATGATCAGAGAGCTTCTGTGAAAGTATTTTAGTATTGATATCCTTTTCAGATAACCAAACTTTATTCCAAGTAGTAATGCCTTTTTGGATATCTTTTCTTTTCAGGTCACCATAGTTCTTATACTTATACATAGACTAATTTAATTCTTTCTTTAGTTGTATCTGGCTCTTCTGAATCTGATCCAAGTAATTACTGGAAAGCTGGTTTTCCAAAACATGGAAGAAGTCAAAGCTAGGATGCCTTTCATAGAGAGTGAAGGAAGATCATTGCTGGGTAGAAGAGTGAACACTGTTCTTGTAAGAGAATTATGTCAAGGGGGTCCAAGTATTCCAGTTGTCCTGGTGATAGCTGATGTAAATTCAAAGATATTGTTCAAGTGCATGATTGAAGATTTCAGTTTGACCATCTGATTCAGGGTGGTAAGCTGTGGAAATATTTCTATGGTTCTGTAATTTATCACAAAGTGTTTTTGAGAAAGAAAATATGAATAAGAAGCCTTGGTGTCACAATCCAAGTTTAAGGGTTATTGTATTTGTAACTTTTTCATATCATTTCCATCAGTACCATCTAACTCATTCCATAAGTTTGACACAAATAAAGAACAACATCAAAGGTGCTGTCCACTTTCCACCTTTGACTTGCAGAACCGCCTTCCAATCATGGAAACTCAGTATATACTTGTGAATAGATACAGCTAACTCTAATACCAATCAACCATCCATTCAAGCTTTGCGCTTATACCCTGGGTATCATCAACCCTTATACTTCCATTCTTGGCCACACTCTCATACTAGCTTGCACCCATGCCTAGATAGCCACACCAACTGTATATTTTGCAGATTGACTAGTCCTCTACCCTGCATAAACTAAATTTTCATATTTGCATTGTCTTGAAATGTCATTCCTTCTGACCTCATCCATTATGCTCTTGTACATTCACATTCTATTTTGTTGCTTTCAGCTTTCTACTATTGCAGAGAAAGCTTCAAAAGTAACAGAAATAATATAAAAAAAAATAATATAATTAACCTACAAAGGAGTAGCAAAACCATGAATATTATTGCAGAAATGGATTCTCCAACCAAAATTAGGTAGGGTCACTCAATGACCCCACCCTTGAAATCCAACTCCTTATATTCTTAAATAATTAAGGAAAGAAAGGCCAAAATACCACAGCACCATTGTGGTAATTTTTTGGCCAACAAATATTTCATATATATTGCCATGTATGGGTTTCACATTTAAAATTCAGTCAGAATTGAGGTGTTGTGTATATTTAGGAGTTACAGATGGAAATGTGTTCTCTGCACGCAGCTGTCACAGCTAATACACCCGTGCAAGGCTGAGCTACAGCACTGCCACCCTGTCAAAGCCGTTTACGCAGCGCCGGGCCTCTGAAAAGTAAGCAGCTGCGGGACTATGAGTTGACAAAGTGACAGGTGGCCTGAGAAAACTAGGTACCGCGTAAACATGCTACAACCTACACGGGAACATTCTACATATGTAATGAATGTTCCTGTGGATAGTCGATAGTCTGAAAATACATAAAAGTATATAAAAATACCTAAATAAATTTTACATGTATTTTTTATTAAATATAATTTAAAATACCAGGAATGTCAAAAATGAGATAATGACTACTTCTAAAAATATATGAAAATACTTTAATATGCAATTATGAGAGCTACAAGACATCAGTATTTTTTGTGAAATAATAAGGAAACTAATGATTTAAAAATATTACATAAATACTCATGACTTATTTTTTTAAAGAATTATTTTATTAAAACAACTAAAAATTTGAAAATAAAGAGTAAAATCAATGTCATGACTTTACTCCAATGATTTAATCCATAATGAGAACTCAACTGACATCAGACTATCTGTAGGAGTGTATATTAAAATAATTATCAACTTAATGGGAACATTTTCTAAGGATAATTAATTAAATAATAAATAAAAATGGACAAATTAGTGTTATTCACACCTCCAAACATCAATTATGAAGTAGAATAATTCCCATACCCTGTGGAATTAGATTCTACCCGTGCTACAGAAGCAATAAAACGTGAAAGACTGCCACTGTTTACCCTTCTAGACTCAGTGTCCCTCATTTTGAGCCCCTTTACCCCTCAGAAGGACAATATTGGGACTCAAAAATTTATAAATAAAGAGCTCTTTTGAGGATATTGATACCCAGAGACCTAGTTATATTTACATCCAGAAACCATGCCAAGGTAATCAAATACTTATAAGAGATAAGTAAGTGATTTATGGCTTTAGTCTGATTAATAATATCTGTCCCAAACCCTTTTTATCAATTTAAACTGCTGAACAACCTTATAACCCCAGTAAACAGGTGTAACCCATCAGTGCACCTCCCAAACAGGTACCCAAAGGATTCAATAATATACCAGTGAGTGTTTTTATCCTTTCTCTGTCGTGGCAGCTTGGTTAAAAAGCCCTGCCACTCCACTGTGTATTTTATATACATATTATCTTTGGGCAATATATCCTTTAAGAATATAAATTAAAGGTTCCAAAGTAACCAGGCCTATGTGTTTTCATACTGAATTCCGTGAAGAGAGTTGTTGAAGATCCCCAATATAATTGTGGTCCCTCTATTAATATCTTTAATAATCAATTTATTTATATTGATTTATAATATTAAACCATAAACCAAACCAATCAACCTTGCAATGAGCTTTATCCAAATATTCTACAGATTTTTGCTGCATTTGTTGAATAATATATTTATTAATTTTCTATTACCTCTGGTAGCTAAAGGATAGCAAGGATCTTAGCATCCAGGAGGCTGACACTTGCATCTACGCTACAGCCCCAGAAACAAGTGTAATGTTAATTTATTTTACCATTCCGTTCCTGTCATTCATTGCCTCATTACCTCCTAGCTGTAGTTGGCCATCAATCAGGTTGTATCTAGTCATCTTTGGATTAAATTTTAAACACTGCATTTCCTTCCTGGAGATTTTCTCCTCAGTGAGTTAATTTCACACATTCTTGCATTTGCTAAATCCAGTCATCACATCAGGCTTGGCTTTGGTCCCCTCCCATTGAAACACTTCATCCCTCTGTCTGTTTGTTGAGCCATTGAACAACTGTTTGCACTTTGAAGTTATCCTTGCTACCTTGCACTCACTTTGCACTGATTCTTCTCCTTTTGCGCTCACAATCATCTAAGATTTCCCTTTAGTAGGTGGGGTGGTCATGTGACCCTTGGTCATTTATTTTTTCAGTGGGCAGTCCATGATTTGAGAGGAAACAGCTGATAAACAGGTTATCTAATTCTACTGCATTCAGTGTTGCAGTTTTTTTGATGAAGAGGCCCATCATGGAGAAAGGGTCCAAAAAAAAAGGATAGAATCAAATCAATTGGAGAGAGTAAATTGAAAAATTAATTCCATAGAGATAGAAGTTGTCAGCTTGCTACTATTTAAAGAGCAGCCTTTAAAAGTAAAAAAAATAAATAAATGTAAATATGGATATAACTAAAAAGGAGCAAAAAATCCATAAATATTATTACAGAAATCAATTCCCCCACCCAAAAATGGGTAGGGTCACTCACTGAACCCACCCTTAAATTATAACTCCTTCATACTTTAAATTATTAAATAAAAATTGACCAAAAAGTCAGGGCACCACTATGGCACTTTTGAGCCAATCCACTATTTTACACATGTTTTCCTTTATAGTTTTCACACCAAAAATTCCGTAAAAACTGAGGTGGTGTATATATTTTAGGAGTTACACGCAGAAATGTGTTGTGTCACAATTGCCGTGCGCATTCCTGCGTCCCTACCAAAACCCTGTGCATCTGTAGAATGATATTACCGCAGTACATAATTCTGGCGCGCAGCTAATCTTGCCATGCAGGCAGCAGATACTACCCCGGGCGCACTTGAATGAACTGATCCCCACGTCAGGATCTGTCGTGACTAATCTGACAGCAGGTACCACTCACAAGAGCTAAAACCTAGTAGGATCCACCTGGTATATGTAATACCATTAAAAAAGCATCAAAAATCCTCTAAAAACATTAAAACTAAAATGAAACTAGCTAATAACTAATTTTAAATCATTATAAATTAGAAATAAAATATTAAGAATCACCACAACAAAGGTGGATCCTAATCTTTGAAGACCACAAAACACAAAAAGGAGTGGCCAAAAAAATTATTATAAATGACCGACATGATCAGCAGATGATGGAACATCTATAAAAGTCCACATTGGACACCTTGAGCTCAATATCAATAGTAAAAATCAAGGATGAGGGAAGAATTATCACCATAACATAATTAACATAATAAAAGATCCTTTAGCTAAAATATTACAGAAATACAGAAGACCTGAGATCAGCTCATTGACAGCACCAAGTGGACCTGAAAATATTGCCCTGGCTGGCTTGCTAGCCTCAGCACATGAGCAGAACCCTCTCTACGTGCCCTGAGAAGCTCATTATACCCCCAAAATGTTATTTATACCGACCTCTTTGGACCTATTGTTCCCCATCAGTTTTACTAGGGATTAATTATTATTAATAAGACACCGTGTCATTGTTGATAAAGTGCTCATGAAGAGATAAGAAAATGATTTATTACTTATTCTGCAGTATTAATATTATTTCCAAAAACAATCAACCTGATTAATTAAAGTATATTGAAGCAATAAACCCCAAAAGCTCTGAAACCGTTCATCTGAATCTTTGCAGGCTTCCTGTGGAATTATTTCTTGGAGTGAGTTTTTTCCTTCCTTTCTTGGTCTGTGTGCTGTTTTTACTGGTCAGATTAGTGGAAAAGTCCTGAGAAGGTACCCATCATCATTCCAAGGTCTTTAAACTTCCTAAGGAGGACCCTTGAAGAGAGGTTGTTTGTCTGTAAAGATCCCAAGTAGTGTAATAATGTGGGCCCTATTTTTACAACATATTGAAAATATTTTTAACCAAACCAAGTAAACCTGGCACCAGCGCTTAAAATATTTATTATTTGAGGTTTTTAATTGTTTATCTTTGGAATATTATTATTCCAGTATTTTTATCACTCTCTGTAGCTAAAGGACTGCAAGGTTGCTGGTATCAGGGAGCTCAAAACTGGGGTTCTGGCCAGGAAATATCCTCAAAAAATTAATTTTTAATTATTTATTCCTGGGAACAGGCAATTTATTTTTGGAAAAATAAGTAAAAATACTCATAAAATATTTCTGGATTTTTTATTTTTCCAGTGGATCTGCAGACTAAAGAGAATTGATGAATTTTCATTTGAACCTTCTTAAACAGAAAAGATGAGCAAAAATCTGTAACTGTGCGCCTGTTATAATAAATCCTGTGAGAAAACAGAAAAGAATTCTTTATTATAAGAAATAAGCTTTAAAAGAAAAGGAGCTTGAACTTGAAAGGATTATAAATTTTAATTCTTGATTAAGGCAGCACAAGGAGTGGAGAATATGTCAAAAACAACTTTCCATCTTCAAAAGAATAAAAAATGAAAAGAAAAATAAAAAAAAAATCACAAAACCAGGTATTAAAGTTTTTTTCTTTTGAAAATATCATAAAGCCACCTAAAAATACAAAAAAATGTAAAAATTATATTTTTATCATTTTATTCCTCTTAGGGGATTTTGTCTTTGGTGATCTCATTGATCAAGACCTTCTTGAGGATTTCCCAGACAGTATACCATGGGAATTACACCTGGATTTGTCCAAAGATCTGATTGGAACTCATTAAGATCCAGTTGGAATACCCCCCAAGGACAGTATTGACCCCAAACAAGTGCTGGTATCATAAATTTAACTATAATTAATTTATATACTAGATAAAAAAATTATTAAAAATTAAAAAAACTTAATGTATATATATATATATATATAAATATATATTTAGTTTTTTTCAAAAGGTTTTGAAAAAACTTAAACATTTTCTAGCTTTATGTTCCAAAATAGTTGCACCACCCACGCAAGCGGCAGAGACCCATCATATAAATCTCTGTCTTGAGGAACCTGCACTGGCAAGGATGCCGGTTGCAAGCGCAATGAGGGGGCTCAAACCCGCAACCATAGCATTGCACGTGACAAAAAGGGCAACTAACTCTTAGCCAACTCAACATTGGAGATTCATCCCTCAACCAGCGTGTTATCCCAGGCGGATACCACTCCTCCTATGCCAACCAAGCTGGACTCAACTAAGGAGGAAAAAATCAAAGCATTAGTCAAAGAGCATGTAAGATATTGGGAAAAATTAAAACTTGCTCAGACCAAAGAGGAACAGCCAGGCATGAGAAAAGAAATTTCTTGGCCAAAGAGGTCCCACATCTTTCTTAAAAAATTGATCCCAAAGAGAGAAGTAGAAGTTTTCCTGCACAGCTGGAATCCTTGGGATAGATTGGGATGCTTAAAGGGAAAGGAATCCAAAAAGAAGAGATCTTTGGCTCATCAGAAGTTAAGGAACCCCAAAGATTGGAACAGCATAATATCTCTAGCCCAGAAATAGAAGGAGTTTCACCACAATTGGATGCTGAAATGTTTAACATCTTTTCTATAAATGTGTCTCACAATTGCAGTACTTTTAGCAAATGCCTGGATAAAATGTATGAAAAATTGGATAAATTAAATTTAAAAATTGACAAAGTATTGCCATCACAATCAAATTTAACTAAGATTAATGAGTTACAAGTAAAACACATAAGAGACAGCGTAAGTTTAAACATATGGCTCTGATAAAGCATGTTGACCATACCTATTCCAGTCTCCAAGAAGAAATGATTGGATCAATGACTTACATTCAAGAAGAAGTTCAGAACATAACTTATACCCCTTCAAATCATTAAATTAATAAAATTGACTCATTGAGAAAAAAAATTGATTTAGAATTAGGTATGATTAAAAATGATTTAAGTGATCTAAAAATCAATTTTAGTAACTCTCCAATGATTCACTTGGAAGATCCTAGACCAACTAGATACATTACTAATCCCAGAGTTCCTCCTAGGTCAGGGATAACCAGGAATGATCCTTTTGGGCCTAGTCCTACACCTAAAGTGTAACATGATTTGAAATTACTCCCTCCTATTGCTGAATGGCCTAAGTTTTCTGGAGGAGGGGAGTAAAATCAGGTCAGTTTAATTAAGTTTATTGACTACAAACTTGCTTTTTATGAGCTCCCTGATACTATAGCTGTGGTAAGAATACCTTGGTTATTTGAGGGACTGGCCCTTGATTGGTTCATTAATAAAAGGGAAGAATTAGGATATTTGTCCCAGAGCTCATGGAAAGATTTGATCAAGGAACAATTTGGTACAAGGATTTGGAAAAAAAAATATGATGAAAAATTTTGAAACTTCCCAGTTTGATTCATCCAAAGACAAACCTCACAAGTGGTGTCTTTATCAGAAAAGAAGATTGGAGTGTTTTTAACCCAATGCTGATAAAGAAGAAGTCAATGAGATAATTCTAAACTTATTTACAAGACAACCTAGCCATAGTGTCAGGTGCAGGATGCCTATGAACCATGAACTTTCCACCCTGATAGGAGTGTTAGAAGAAACCATTGATATGAATGGTCTTGAGAAGAAAATTAATAAACCTAGAGAATATAATATTTGGAATAAATAGGAATATACCATTAGAACCAATGATTCCTTTACCCCTATTCCCACCAACAAAGGAAGATGTATGCTGGAACTGAAATCAGACAGGAAATGTAAGACCTGACTGTCCTCAACCCAGGAGAAGGATTAATCCTATTGAAGGAGAAGAGTATGATAAAAACTTTGAACCCCAACTTGATGGAACTGATGGATAAATTTCCAAGTGTGAATTAGTGATCACCATCCGCATCAATGTTATTGATGGAAGTATAGAATATTCCCTGGAAATAAAATCTTTCAATGAAGATTCCAACTTACCACAACAGTGGAGTCCCAATATGAAGATTCACGATGTCTCTGAAGCTAAACCTTGAACCTCAAACCCTCTGCTGGTAATAGTTACACTTCTGGAAGAACTTGCTTTGCCACTGGTCTAATCCAAGGTTGCCCTTTGAATTTAATACTGGAAAGTGGGCCATTCTCCCTTGTTTTGGATCAACTTATATGGAAAAACAAGATCCAAATTGGAAGTTGAATTTATTACAAGTACCCCAGGCTAATTTCAGCAGTTGTAAATCTTCCCTGAATTCAATTTGAGTGTTGTCTTCAGATATCATACTCCCGCGTTGTCAGCTTGCTACTATTTCAGAGCAGGCTGCAAAGTAACAGAATAACATAAATAAATAAAAATCATATTAAAGAAGAGATAATATTATAAATATTATTTCAAATTATATTTCTACATAACAATTAAGGTGGGGTCACTCACTGATGCCTACCTCAAATTCCTACTGCTTATATTTTTAAATAATTCTTAAAAATATGGAATGAGACAGGGCCTCGGATTTTGGCCATTTTAATATTTCACATGAAGCCCCACGTAGAGGTTTCACAGTGAATTTTTTGACAGAATCCAAGAATTATGTGATTTGGAGGAGTTATGGGAAGAAATGTGATTTTTCAAAATTCTCACATGCAGCCGTGGCAACCAATACACCCGCGCGTGGCTGAGCAGCAGAACTGCCACCCTGACAGCGTACCCTGACAAGCAGTGTACGCAGCTGCGGACATCTGACAAGTACCCAGCAGCAGGACTACGGGCTGAAAGAGTGACAGGCGGCTTGAGAAGCCCAGGTACCAATTAATGGTGCTACAAACTAGACGGGGACATACTACATATGTAATAAATTTCCCCATGGATAGTAGATAATCTAAAAATAAATAAGAGTATATAAAATACTTAAATAATCTTTCTACGTATTTTTTTAAAATATAACTAAAAATACCAAATATGTCAAAAATAAGATAACTACTAATTGTAAAATATCTTAAAATAATTTAAATATACAATTGTGAAGACTTCAAGAAATCAGTATTTCCATGAAATAATAAGATAGATGATTATGTAAAAATATTACATGAATTCTCATAGCTTATATTTTTAATTAATTATTTTAAGTAAACCAACAGAATTTTGGAAATAAGGAGTAAAATCAATATCATGATTTTACTCCATTCAGATAATACATGATGAGAAACTACTTGAAATCAGATTACCAGTAGGAATCTCTTCTAAAATAATTATTAAAATCCTGGGAATATTTACTAAAGATCATTCATTAAATAATAAATCATGTCAACAGATTAGTGTTGTTCACACGTCTAAACATCAATCAAAAGGTAGGATAATTCCCATACCCTGTGGAATTGGATGTTACCCGTGATAAAGAACCAAGTAAATGTGACAGGCTACCACTGGTTACCCTGCTAGCCTGAGAAACTGTTGCTTTGAGCCCCTGTATCCATCAGAAAGACAGAATTGGGACTCACAAAGCTATAAATAAAGAGTTCTTTTGAGGATATTGATACCCAGAGAATCAGTTATATTTACATCCAGACACCGTGACAAGGTAACCAAACACTTAAAAGAGATAAGTAAGTGATTTATGGATTTGGTCCGATTAATAATACCCATCCCAAACCCTTTTTATAAATTTAAACTGCTGAACAACCTTTTTAACCCCAGTAATAGGTTTTAACCCATCAGTGCACTTCCCAAACAGGTACCTAAATTATTTAAGAATATATCAGAGAGTCTTATTATCCTTTTTCTGCTATGTAAGCTTGGCTACAAGGCCCTTTCACACCACCATATATTTTATATATATATTATCTTTGGGCAATATCCCCTTTAAGAATATAAATTAAAGGTTCCAAAGTAACCAGGTATAAGTGTTTTTAAAGTGAATTCCTTGAAGACAGGTGTTAAAGATCCCCAATATTATTTTTGGCCCCTCTATTAATTTGTTTCATAATCAATTTATTAATATTGATTTATAATGTTAAATCATAACCAAACCAACCAACCTTGCAATAGATCTATCCAAATATTTCATGAATTTTTTCTGCATTTATTGAATAATATATTTATTATTTATTCTATCAACTCTTTTGGATGAAGGAAAGCAAGGGTTTTAGCATCCAGGAGGCTGACACGCGTTCTAAAGGGTCACTCAAACTGCAAATTCAATTTTTAGTACTTCAGAATGGAGTATGTGAATACTTCATTTTAGGAAATGATTCTCTTTGTTTGTATGGAATAGATGTGTTCCAGAGTAAGGTTAGATACTTTAATGTAGGAGAAGAGTGGAACAAGAAGTTCCAAATATGCCATGTAAATTCTCAGACTTCTGATTCCACCTATGAGAAAAACTTGGAGACCTTTAACCCAGATTACTTCTCTCAAGCAGCTTTGAACTCTGTTAAGAATTGTTATATATTATCTTTCTATTGTTCTCTATTATCTTTCTATTGTTCTCTTTTATCTTTCTATTTTTCTCTATTATCATTCTATTGTTCTCTATTGTCTTTCTTTTTCTGGCTCAATTCCTGAAGGTGCGTAAACTTAGAATGAGTGCAGAAATCCTAGCCTGTGACATGACTCTTCTCACCCAGGGAGCTTCTCTCCCCGCCCTGAGTCTCTGCGCACCAAGTCTCCTGGGTCACTTCCTTCTGGACTGTGAATCTCTTCTCTTTGGCCGTTATGTTTATTTTTTATTTCTTCTTTTCCTTTTCTTTCTCTTGAATTTTGATCTTCTTCTTTTCTCACCTCTATCAATCCATTCATCTACCTCTGCTTGACTTCTGCTTGAGTCAACACACATCTCAAGCCCGCTCAACTTCTCCAGCAACTCTCATATAGTCAAGCGTCATTGTGTGTGGATCCCTGCCTGGTAAGAACCTTGTACTCAACATCCTCCAGGATCAGTAAATCTGACAATCTATTTCTGCCATTGGCAGTCATTTGCTTACATATTGTTGCCTCAATTACTCTCCTACTGTAAGATCTTTCTTTTTCCTTTAATGAATACAGTCCAAAATGTTGGTGTATTCATATTCTTTATTTTTCTTCATCTTCTTTTGTGTTTTATGCTTGACTTCTTATATCTCTAACTCTTTGTCTGAAATCCGCTGGCTTATAGTTCCAAGAAATCTCATTATTATCTTATCACGGTTAAAAGCCATAGAAAAACTCTACAACCAAAAATTAACAAAGCAACGGGAGCTAACAAATATTTCAACCAGGTTGCACTCAAGGCCTTTTTCAATGCTATTCCCTCTCTCAATGAAGAAAATTATTCCATCTGGAAAGATAAAATGATGATTCTGTTTGATCTCAAAGACATGAAAAATTTCATAACAAGAAATTTGGGCCAATAACCTGTAGAGCAAGATTGAGAAATCCTAGCAATCATCCTATCTAAGCTCAATAGCATTACTCATGCCAATGCAGTTAATGCAGCAAACATAATATCATCCAAATTACTCTGGGTGGAGATCACTTGCAGATTTGCCTCATTGTAAACTGCAAATAGAGCTTGTGTATTCAATCAATTTCTCCATGCTTTGTTTCACAAACACGCAATTGTGTGATTCATAATGGAAATCCAAAAGGCTCTTGCTCGCTTGGCCAACGTTGGAATAGAACTAGTAATGGACATATTGGCTTATCTTATACTATTCAAGTTTCCACCCATTCTAGAGAATCTGAAACAAAAAAATTGCATGTAGAAAAGTCTATGATGGTAGAGGTAGCATTTAATGACTTAAATAAATACAATAAAAAGTGCAAGGCACAACCAAAAATAGGAAAATCCAGGCCTGAAATCTCACTAGTGACAAAAAAGAGCAAGAAATAAAAAGATGACAGAAAATACTCACAATAGTTTGCACTCATTCCCAGATAGCCACATCAACTTTATAGTTCAAAAATAGACTAGTCCCTTACCCTGCATATAATACATTTTTACATTTGCATTGTCCTCACATGTCATTCCTTCCTGCCACATTTATTACGTCTTTTACACTCATATTGTATTTTCTTGCACCTACGCTAAAAAATTGGAAACAACTGTATTTTTATTTCATTTTCCAATTCTGTTCCTTTCATTCATTGCCTCATTGCTGTCTAGCTGTAGTTGACCATCCATGCGGTTTTATCTAGTAATCTTTGGATAAATTATAAAGGCTGTGTTGCCTTCCAGAAGATTGTCTCCTAAGTGAGTTAATTTCATACATTCTTCAATTTTTCTAAATCCAGTAATTGCATCTGGCTAGGCTTTATTTCCTTTCTGTTTGAGCACTTTCTCCCTCTTGCTGTTTGTTGAGCCACAAAATACTAATTTCTCACATTGCAGTTAGCCTTTCTACCTCACATTTTCCCTTGCACTCAGCCTCTCCCTTTTTGCTAAAAATCATTCAAGATTGCCCTGCAGTACGTGGGGTGGTTGTGTGACAGCAAATTAACTAACTGAACTCCTCTATGTAGTTTGCCAACCAATAATTGATTCTTCTTTCACAATTTCACATACTTTCTCAACTGCGAATGCTTCCCTCACCCCTTGCAATAATGATATACATTGGGTAGTGAGATCCAGGGCTTCACAGGCCTGAAAACCTTTAGATCCAGTTCCTTCTTGAAAATCTCCTTTGGTTTAAACTCTTGAAAATCCCCTCAATCCTCAACAGGAATTTCTGGTGGATACTCTTGAGGAAATCACAGATTCCAAGCATTCCTCCCATGAAACCTTGACCCGTGGTAGATCAAGGGCTTACACTAGTGCTCCCAAAACTGAAGCCTTGAGGTTGCTCTTGACCTTGATCCAAGCTCTCAATCAAAATTCCTTGAAATGCAGTCCAAGTGGTCTTATTGTTTGCATTCCCAGAATGAAGAAACCTGACCAATGTAAATGGAAAAATTTTAATAAGCTTAGATTCTACCTAAACCCCTGTAAAATCATCTTCTCAAACAATCTCAACAACTTGCCTTCCAATACTTATAAATTCATGTATGTGTCTTCCCTTCTAGGTGAAAGAGGGTTGCAGCAGTTCAAGCCATATCTCAAAAATTTATCCAATACTAGTCTCAGCTGTATTTTCAAAAATTGGGAAAAGTTCAAGCAACAACTATTCACCCCGTTTGGCAAACCCAAAGAAGTGCAAAAAACCAAAAAAAAATTAATGATCTAGTGATGAAAGAGAATAGTAGAGTTCCCATTGATATCTCCCATCACCAAAACTTGCAGTCTCTCATCCAATGAATCCAAGCCACACTTTTATTTCAATTTGGAAAATTTTAACTTGAAGGCCAAATTGAACATATTGCAGTTAGGGAACATGAGACATACTCCCTTTGGCAGTTGATCCACTGGGTGATTGAGCTTGATAATGGCTATCACAACACAAATTGCCCTTGTCAAAACAACCATGGATCATCAACCTCAGCTCCATAGGCAGACAAACCTTTCCATGCAAAATTCAAAGAATCCAAAACACTCCAAACCAAACCCAACCTCCATCTTCAACCCAAAGGGGAAACCTGTCGCCAAAACTTCAAAATTCATGGAAAAAGAAACCAGGATGCTCTGGAACAAGGAATAGCAAAGGAGGGGAAAGGAGGGGTCATGTTGAGAAAGATATGGTTTGTCACCAACCCAGACTGATTTGATTTCAAACAGAGAAGAATGAGTATGAGTCTTCATGATTATAAACTAAGGAAATGAAATGAGAACAACAAACAGAGGGCTTATCTGGCTGAAATCAGAGCGCCAGTGATCAAATTTAGGTAAGAGAGATCAGCCAGAGTAGGCAGAGACAAGCTGAATGGAAATTTTTTATAAATTCCACAAGGCACCTTGAACAATCTGAATAAGAAATGATGAGTTTGAGTTGATTTATGAGTTGATGAATGTGTTCTTACAGTGATCAAACTGGCTGCCTGTGTAGTACAAACAGTTTCAGCTTGAGAAATGTTTAATTGAGGATGGGAAATGGGAGTTTAGTTGATTGATTGTTATTGCGTCTTGGTTGTTGGTTTTGTACTTGTTCCCGTTGTCTTGGTGGTTCACATTGATTTTGAAGATTGAGGTGTCCGCCCGGGACACTGAGGGAAATTGGTGACATGTGAGATGTAGAAGAATTGAGACAACAGAAATTGAATAAAATGAAGAAATTGAAAGGAGCAACACACCAGCAGTGTGCACATAGCAACAACAGGCAATCTGACAATAGTAAATTGAAATTGAGTTGAGGAACATCTGCAAGAGAGAAAAGAAAATTGTAAGACTTAGATTCCAAGATTAGATTCTAACAGCCCCGCTCAACTCATTAATCAATGAAACAGAGATCTAAATGCATTTACAAGCCAATTTTTAGAATTTTTATTTGCAGCCTTGGCAAAGCATCCGCAGTCATCAAGAGAAAAGGGATTAGTTTGAGTTTGATCAGGCCATTCTCATAGTTTTTTGAAGACTTTTGGTCTTGAGATCAATATGCTTTGTTTTTGAGATTTATCCAAATTTTTTTATTTTGTCATCTAGTCCTTTATTGTCAATGAGATGAAGAGGACATTTGAACTTTGTTTGATAAATCTCTTTGATGAGTTGCTGCAACCAGCAAGCTTCTAGGTGGCAGCTGGATAGAGCCACACATTCAGAAACGGTGGATGAGTGCGTGAAGTTCTGTTGTCTTCTGCTTGTCCATTATAATGGGCTGCATTTGAAGGAACCAATGAAACCACTTTGAGAGATCCTCAATACGGTATCATCACCCCACATGGCTTCACTAAAGAAAATGAGTTGGTCTGAGATAAATTAATTTCCTAGGGTAAGGCTTAAGTCTTTGGTGTGAGATAGATACTTCCACACGTGGCAAACTTTGTTCCAGTGACTTGCAACTGGTTTTTCTCAGTGTTTAGCTAGGCTGGATACAGCAAAGCTGATTTCTGGATGAGCTAGACCAGTGATGAAGTTCAACCAACCAATTGGAGAGCAATAAGTGACATTCAAGTCTAAGAATTTTTGGTGGTTGTCATCATTTGCTGGCGGTAGGTGGAGGCCAGGAGTAAGAGGAGTAAGAACAGTCTGCAATTGATCATGTTCATTTTGCTCAGACTTTTCTCAATGTGGAGAGGTAATGAAAATTGAATGAGTCCATCCTTGCAAGCAACCTTCATCCCAAGTAGAGTTTTGGGTTCATTTGCTGATGAATTTTTGAATTTGGCAAGAAAGGCCTCTTTGAAGCAATTAAGGTCACCCACCACCAGCAGATTGTCCCCATGAAAAAAGAAACATTATCTCCCGGCATTGCCAATGTATAGGCACAGGTCCCAATCTGATTCAGTGAATCCTTGATATTTGATCCAGTCACTCAACATGTGGTACCAGTTTTGAGGAGCTTATTTCAGTCCATATAAGGACTTCTTGAGTTGCAGGTATTTGGATTTGCAATTGAAACCAAATGGATTTTTGATGAAAACTTGTTTGTCAAGTTCAGAATGTAAGAAAGCGCCCTTGAAATAGAGTTGTAATAGCTTTAGACCTCTGTTGGAATAATAATTTAGGACCGCATGTAGAGAAGCCAATTCACCTGTGGGTGCGTACGTTTCAAGGTAATCAAGACTGCATCTCTGACTGAATCCTTGAACACATATTGGGTTTTGTAGGTTTCAGCTTCACCATTTGAGTTTTGTTTGATCTTGAAAACAGGAACTGTGTTCAGAGGGTTAGTGAACTCATCATCATCTACTTCCTCCCAGACGCCTTGATCTTCAATTGTGGCTAATTCTTTAGCTGCAGATTCTTGCCAGTGCGGTATCTGAATAGGTTCTTCAAGACTCTTGGGTATCTTATCTGAGAAGAATCTATATCAATCCAGTTTAGAGATTTTGTCTCAATTTTGTAATTTTGTTTGCAGATTGCACTCAACCAACAATTCACAAAGAGGGCTGTTGTCTTTTTCAATCCCTGAGGTCTCATTCTGCGATTCATCTTTGATTTCACATATCTCTTGGGCAGTAGAGGTTTTGAGAAAAGTGACCAAGAGAGGTTTTGGAGATTCTATATGATTTTCTTTGTCAGAAATTTTGATAGGTTTTTGATTTTTGAGAATGACGTGCTTTTTATTGATTATTTTCCCAGTAGATTTGATTATTTTTTAAGAGAAAAGATGCAGATTGAAAGCAATAAGGATCCCAGATGCTCCTTTTTCATCTAGCTTGGACTGTATGGTGGTGTGATTGAGCTTGTAGGTGAGAGAGGAACCTATGGGTTTGATATAATATTTGGGTAGATCTTTCCCATGCATCTTCACCCAAGGTGAGTTTTCATCCTTTTTTTTGGAATTTGATTTATCATGAGACAGAATACTTTAATCAACTTGTGCCAACAGGATTTTGGCAGTCCTGAGTCAGAGATGGTGACTCTTGCAGCCTCAATCACTGTTCTATTAGCTTGCTTGACCCTGATGTTGTGTTGTGAGTGGTACAGTTTGCTGATGATTTGATTGATCTGATGTGCTTGATAGTAGGATTGAAGTTTTGAATTCACAAAATCCCCAACTCTGTTGAACCAAACTTCCTTGGGGTAACAATTTTTCTTTCAATGTTGGTTTTCAATGATGAAAATAATTACATTGGCCATGTAACTTTTTGCTTTGAGTGGAAAACTTGCCAGGTATCTGGAGTTGGAGTTGAATAGATTTAAGATGAATTTGAATCCTCCTTTCAAGACGGGATTGATTGGTCAGACTAGATCTAGGTGTATTTTATCAAAACATTTTGAGGCAGTGGTCTGCTGGAGGGAGAACGGCTTTGAAGTAATTTTGGCATTGTTGCATCTTAGACATCTGAATGCGTCTTTATCAGCAGAGGGAATGGTATATTTCAGAAATTTCTCCATTCTTCCTAAACTTGCTTGTCCCAAAAAGCAATGAACATTCATAAGTTTGGCTGGAGAGTATTAGCAAGTTCTGGCTTCAGACATCATGTCTATGGCAAACAGGTTGTTGCTAATAGTACCTGATAAGAGAGTCTTTCCATCTTTGTGTAGTTTGAAGGTACTTTTTTTGCAATTTGAGTTGGCTTTGAGCAAGGCCCCTTTGATCATGAGAGCTCCTAGAGATATGAGATCAACTTTTGACTCAGGAACCCATATGGCTTCTGATAGTACAATAAAGGAGTCCTTGGTATCTAATGCAGCCTCTCTGGTTCCCTGTATGGTGATCACAGCATCCTTCTTGAAGGCTAAAATCTTGTCGAGTCTGTCACTAATTTGAATTCTGTTGAAGTTATCCTTGTTGGTGATCATATGTACCAAGCATCCAGAGTCAAGAATGTACCAATTGGGGAGGTCTTCTGTGTTGACACTCATTGCGCAAAAGAAGGAATGGAAATGAGCCTTGTCTTACTTTTTCTTCTTGGATATATTCCTGCAATTGTGATTGCTTGACAGTTTCATTTTGGGAAAATCAAACCAACAGCAGCTGGAAGAGTGTGAGGTAACGGCTGGGTTGTGTTTGCAAGGTAACGGATGGGTTGTGTTTGCTTCTTGTGCTGAATGAGATGGTTGAGTACAAGATCAATTTCCATTTCCGTGGTTGTGTGAATGATTTGATATTTTGAATTTTGCATAGAGGAAGGGAATTTGAAGAAAACCAGATAAGAAATTATGTCAGTAGGAAGTTTGATAACCAATTTGGTCATTTTCTTGAGAAAAACCTTTACAGAAATACCAAAAGCATCTATTTTTGAGTCCATGGTTAATGGAGGAAACCTTTGAAAACTCTGGCCCTGTTTGCAGACTGAGATGAGGCAAATTGATTTTTGGTTGAAATCCAGAAAGGTTTTGCATCATCTTTGTTGGCTTTGTCAATTACCACCAGGGCCAAATTGGGGTCTCTGGCTGACCAGTGACATCAAGTCACTATTTGTGGCCACTTTTTTCCTCTGTAAGTATCCAAATATTCATCACGAAATAACCATGATTGATTTAATTTTTCACAATGCTGTAAACAATATTTCTTGTGGGTTTCACCTTTATTGAAGATGAAAGTCAAAATGATTTCCCTGCTGCTGGGAATGAGAATCAACTTGATTTCACCGTTTGGGAAATTGAAAGTCAACTGTATTTCCAAAATAATGAACTATGAATTCTGGCATTGTGAACAAGATAAAAATTCAAGAGTATTTTCCAAAAAAAAACAATTTTTTGGAAAATGTCAACTTTTTTACAGCAAAATTGATTTGTGTGTTCCTCAAAGGAATTTTTTTGGTTGAATGAATTGAAACAATTATATCAAATTTTCAGTGTGTGCCATTCTCACTTGTCACAGCGTCACCATTATAATTTCATAAAGCTCCACCTCCTCTACAAACAGTTGGAATTTTTGGTCCAGGCCAAGATTGAAGCATCATAAAGAGTCTGTGTAATGAATGTGAAAATTGATGTGTGGGGACATCAGGGATCCCTGTGTGAAATGAAATTGGTAGTATTTTTTTTCTAACAAAAAAAAATAAATAAAAAGAAAATAAAATAAAGCAGGTTATAGAAATGGATGTAACCCTTGGAATTCAATTCAATTGAATGTAACAATGCTTTTACCAAAGTGTCCCAAGGTTTCACTGCAAGCTCCCAAGGAAATCACTACAAATCACCTCACAGGTAACTTAAATGTTTTATGAATGCAGTTTAGTATACATAAAGGCTTTCATTTCACTTTGCAATAAATTATTTCATCTAAAAACCATGGATATTTCTGCCAGAAGTGCAGCATTCAAAATGATATATCAGCAAATTTTTCACATGGACAGTTGACACAAATCCAAGTTGGCACTCACTACCAGTAATGGGAAGAAGAATTGTACTAGGATAAAACAAGACTACCAGCCTGAAACTTCTGGAAGAAAAGAAAGGTGGGACTCCAAAACAATTGAAGCACCAACTACTATTTCAACAAAATCCTCTACAAATGTGGAGGCATGTGGTTTTAAATTACCATTTCTAAGATAAATCCTCTTTCCCCTCATTCTCCTATCATAGATGGTGTTTCTGTGTTCCTTTTTTTTTATATCAATCAACTTTCTGCATGAAAGGTGCTAATTTTTTTTACACACAACAATCATCTTTTTTAAATATCTTTCTCCTTTCAGGGTTTATTGTATTCTTTCTAAATACTCACCTGAGGAGCTGTGTTAGTTGAATTTATTTTTCATTCATTATTTAATACACTCTCTTGAGTTAGTTGGCTATTCATGCTCAAATCTGGATCTTCCTTGCAGGGATGTCTTTTTGCAAAAGATTCTCTTGAGTCATCATCTTGAAAAACACTGCTATTTCTGCCACTAAAACCACTGTTATTGAAACCTATTTTACAAGTCTACCAATCTATCTTCAAAGGCTACATGCTTGGATTTGCAGTCAAATACTTAAATAACCATTTGTACAAATTCAAGGTGCATCTCTCAAACAGATTCATACCCTTTCTTGCCCACATGCATTTTTGATTTGAGCCTATTTAACTACAATTCACATGCAGGAAGGAATGAACATTGAGCATGGCACGGCCACAGCCCAAAGAAACAAATAATATCAACAACAAAAGTCCACAAATTGCACAGTTTCCTTAATGGAATCATTTTCACATGTGAACCAACGTCTCCAGCATGCAAAGGCCAACTAATATTGACCAAAACACCTCTCCAACACTCTTTCTTTGAAATAAGTTAGACTTCAAAAGCCACATTTATTTCATACAAGAAACTTGTTTCTTATAAAAAGAGTGAAGGTACTTTACAGACTAAGAATTGTGTGTATTTCATCCACATGAGAGGGTGGGCAGAGGAGGGACTACACTGTTATGTGGTTTTAGTTTCACTGTTGCCAGTGCAGTGGTGTGAACTCCCATATAGTAAGGTAGACACGAGAATTTGGGCTGGCAGAACCCAAGTGTGGTTCAGGCAACTTGAGCACCACCACCAAGGTTCAATTACACAACACTGGTATATGTAAACCACTTGAATCACAACTCACTCAATGGTTCAAAAACAAACCACCTTGGCCATTTCTTACTCATTACATGGCTGGTTGCATAGGGAAACCAGCCCCTGGCCCCACTTGTGGGGTAGGCAGGACTCGGCTCACAAAAGCTCACCAGGGAGAGGGGGTGGATGTAACCAGCAGACATGCCAAACCCCATCCCCCCTCCTTACAACTGACTCCCTAGGGGTTGGTGGCCCCAGGGAATTGCTTCAGAGTTGGGCTGGGAGGTGGTCAAATCCCCAACAGCCCATTGCTCCTGCCCCTTGGTAAGGGGGGGGGGGGGGAGATGGCCCCTGTCTGGTTGTAGGGTGTTCAAGTCCCCATCACCGCTGATTGCCTTGCTGAAACCAGCCTGGTCCTTCTTGTCCCACCCACCCTTGCAATGATGGAGGGATGGGGAGGGACAAAGCTCCCCCGCAACCAGCGGACATGCCGCCCACCTCCCCCCTCTGTACAACTGATTCCCTGGGGGGGTGATGAAACCCCCCTCCAGGGGCCCTGGGGGTTGATGGCCCCAGGGCATTGCTTTGATTTTGGGCTGGGGGGTGGTGAAATCCCCAAAAGCCCATCACTCCTCCCCCTTGGTAATGGGGGGGGCAGATGGCCCCTATCTGGTGGTAGGGTGATCAAGTCCCCACCACCGCTGGTTGCCTCATTGCAACCAGCCTGGTTGGTCTTTTCCCTCCCACCCTTGCAGAGATGGAGGGATGGGGAGATGGGGGAACAAAGCTCCCCCACGTTTGCTGCTATTGACCTGTGGCCCCATACCCTGGTCACGGCTGCTACCCCGTGGCCGCATACCTTGGTTGCCGCTGCTACCCCGCAGCCACAACAACCGGCCGGTGTGGTGGGACTCCATTTGGAGTCTATCTACCCCCCGCAAGGCCCCACAGAGGGCCAGAAGCATGGAAAATTGGGCTTATGTGGGCCGCAACACGGGCGACAGTCAGAACGGGCCTGCCCAGCCCAAAAACAAGGGATGACTATTTTCTGGGCCAGCCCAAAAGGCCAGGTATGTCCACAATACAGAAGGGGGCTGGAAATGGCCCCTCAGCCCCATTATGTTGGCATGGCCCATTTAGTCCAGGGGGCCTGTGAGGGCCCGTGTCCAAAATGACTTATTTCACATGTATTGCAGCCATTTTGCTCAAATCAGTGACATCCACACCGGCTTGAATGATCTGTTTGATTTTAAAATGGGCTGTAGAGGCCCCTATGTGAATACAATTTGAATTACACTCATACATGGTACACACATAAGTGCTGATAGGCAGTAAAAAAAAAACTTTCACACCAAAATGCTTGTGTTTGGATGCATGCCTCCAAACACAAGCATTTTGGTGCAAAAGTTTTTTTTTGTGATTCTTTGAAAAGAAAAAAAATCTTTTGCAACAAAATTCTTTTGTTTGGATGCATACCTCCAAAAAAAAGCATTTTGGTGCAACAGTTTTTTTTTCAATTCTTTTGAAAAAAAAACCTATTGCACCAAAATGCTTGTGTTTGGATGCATGCCCCCAAACATGAGCATTTTGGTGCAATGTTTCTTTTTTCAATTCTTTAAGTGAAAAAAAACTACTTGCACCAAAATGCTTTTGTTTAGACGCATGCATCCAAACACAAGCATAACAAATTGCAAAAAAAGACTGTTGCACCAAAATGCTTCTGTTTGGAGGCATGCATCCAAACACAAGAATTTTGGTGCAACAGATTTTTTTTTTATTTTTAAAGAATCGCAAAAAAAAACTGTTGCACCAAAATGCTTGTGTTCAGAGGCATGCATCCAAACACAAGCATTTTGGTGCAACAGTTTTTTTTTTAAAGAATTGCAACAGGTTTTTTTTTAAAGAATTGCAAAAAAACTGTTGCACCAAAATGCTTGTTTACTGAGGGCCAATTGGACAAACCCACAACATCAATAATTGAGGGAATTTTTTTCTTTTCTTCAATAAACTTGTTAATACTATTTAAAACTTATTCAATTAGAAAAAAGAAATGAAAAATTTCCATACAAAAATAAAGGGAGCTAAGCAATCACCATTTCCAAGCAAACAGAAGGGGTAAAAGACTGTCAACACCAACTGGGGCAATGAAAAGACATGCCTTTGACTTCAACATTGATCAAGTCCCAATCAACAAACAGATTGATTCCCGTAGCGTTAGCTGCCAGAAACTTGGCCAGTAAAACTGAGAAGGTTTCAAGGGAGAGGGAGAAAGGGGGAGGGAGCAAGTGAGGGGGAGGAAGTGATTGAAGGGGGGTTCCAACAGCTTGGCATTGGCTGAGTGGAACTTGGAGGTATGGCAAGATCTGCAAGGCAACCAGATGGGGAAATTGAGCCTGCTGGGAACACACCCAAGCCCGCTGGGCACGGTTCCAAGTGGGAATTGGGAGTGTTCCCAGAAAAGCTTGCATTACCATACATCCTAACACAAGTATTTTAGTGGAATGGGGTTTTTTTTTGGGGAGGATTGTTTAATTTGTGTTTTTGCTGAAATGCTAAAACTTTTTCACTGGCTGCAGCTAGTAAACTAGTGGTTGAAGGCCTAGCAATCAGGCTGTTACAATTGATGAAGCCTACCAAAACTCAAAAGCCCCTCAATCCATCAACACCCAGTTCCACAGCTGCTAATCCAGGTTTAATGTCATACAATTTGTTGGCAGCCAAGAAAATAGTTGACTTGGATCAAGACCCAGGAGTTCCAGTGGATCAAATTCTGAAAATCAGTGTGATTCCACAGCCAACAACCCAGACTGTTTCCCTGACCCGCAAAAAGTGTTCCTGGGATTCATAGTGTGCAATACCATTGGTGAAAAAAGAAGGATTACTTGATGCAAAATCAATTATGTTTTTCTGTTGTGTTTTTCAAGAATTGAGTGTCATTATTTATTTTCCCTTTTGATGGAAATAATTGTGATATGAAATAAAATTCATTGAAAAACCCCAATTTGAAACACAGGTGACAGGCAGGAAACAACCAGGTGAAAGAAAACAACAGACCTGTGAAATTTGAAAAAAAGCAATGTGAATGTATTGGTGAAACATTACCGTTGATTTCCTAGATCTCCAAGTTCATCAGAATTCAGCTGTGTGCTTATTTTGTTTAAATCTTCAAACAAAATCAAGATTCATTGGAATTCAATTGTCACTATTTGTTAGAATTTTTGATCACTTATGGGTGGGGAATTGCAGTAAAAAATATTTTGATTTGATGTGTTTTAGATACATCATTACTTCCAAGGTGAATGCCAAGTGATTTTCAGTTTCATTCATGTGTAAGCTCAAGTTAATTCTAGTTTCTGAATGTAGGAATGAACAGTGACATCTATTTTACACAATGGTGAATAGCATGTGAATTGTATTGTTTTTTCAATGTAAAATTTGGTGAAGTCAAGGTACTTCATTGGTGAATAGAAGTTTCTGGTAAAGGGAGTCAATGGGTTGGAAAATGGGACTGGATGGTGACATGGAGTCACCTGCTGGCCAGAGACCCCAATTTGGCCCTGGTGTACATTGTCATAAGTGTTGGGGTCCAATTTGGCCATGATATAAGCCACAAAAACCTGATTTATTTCTTCATCTAGGCGTATGAACTAGTTAGGATTGTCCATGATATTGAAAATGACCCATTTTTTCAATAGACTCTCAAATTTCTTTCTCCACATGCTATAGTTGTCTGCTGTGAGTAGAGGAGTGGATTCAATTAGAAATTTAATGCCTAGAGACTTGTAATTCATGGATGCTTTCCCCCTGGTCCTGGCTTTGTTGATGACCCTGGTTGATCCATTTTGAGCGGATAGGCGTTTAACCATGAGAAAGATATGGTTGACCACCAAGACCAGACTGATTTAATTTCCAACAGAGAAGAATGAGTATGAGTCTTGATGATGACAAACTAAAGAAATGAAATGAGAAAAACAAACAGAGGGATAGTCTGGCTGAGATATGGGCGCCAGTGATCAAATTTAGGTAAGAGAGATCAGCCAGATTTTTTATAGAAAAGCTGAATTGAAATTGTTGATAACTTCCACAAGGTGCCTTGAACAATCTGAATAAGAAATTGATTAGTTGATGAATTTGTTCTTACGGTGATCAAACTGTCTGCCCATGTAGTAAAATTGTGTTTGGCTTGAGAGATGTCAAATTGAGGATAGGAAAAAGGAGTTGATTTGATGGATGGTTTTTGCCTCTTGGTTGTTGATTTTGTATTTTTTCACTTTGTATTGGAGGTTCAGATTGATTTTGAAGATTGAGGTGCCTGCGCGGTAAACTGAGGGACATTGGTGACATTTGAGATATAGAACAATCAAGACAACAGAAATTAAATAAAATAAAGAAATTGAAAGGAGCAACACACCAACAGTGTGCACATAACAACAACAGGTGATCTGATGAAAGTAGATTGAAATTGAGTTGAGGAACATCTGCCAGAGAGAAAATAAAAGTGTAAGAATTAGATTCCAACACTAGACTCTAACATTGTATGTATTGTGGAGGAAAACATGATTTCAATATTTGTGCAAAGCTGCTAGTGCGTGAAGTGGCTGAACAGCCATAAAATCAGCTTGTTTTTTTTCTAATACTTGCAAGGAAAAAAAAAATTATTCAAATTGATGAAATTCAATCTTTGCACTTGCAAGTCACTTGGTGCTCCGAGTTCAGCATTTGTCCTCTTCCATTCATAAAATACTCCTTATAGTGTTTTAATCAATTCTGGCAGTAATGTTTCTTTTATAATTTCATCTTTTGAAACTTCAAAAAATATTATGTGTTCCAAGTTTCAATCCCAGAACACTAATCTTCCTTTCAATCAGGTATTGAACAGCCTGGCTGATGTTGAGTTACAGAGAGATAATTCAATTGGTATTGATCAAAGGGGGCTAAGCCAGTTGAGTTATCAGTTTAGGAACAGCCAAGAAAAGAGATGAAAGAAAAAGAAAAAAAAATAAAGAGAACAAACATTGAGAACGGGACAGCTATGATGTGGGGTGGTTGGGTTAGTTGGAAGAGACAAAATGAGAAGATTGAATAACACAACAAGGATAAATTTGACAAGGAAAGAATGACTGAGGGTTAGATCTGACATGTTTTGGAGAATTGGCGATGGAAGATAGTCTTACCAGTCAGTCCATGATTGATATCTGAGTAGATGAGCGTAGGAGTCAAGATGATGAAAAGCAAAAGAGAAGATATAAAAAGAATAAAGAAATAAAAGAAATGAAGAAAGATAGAGATATGATCAGGTGCCAAGTAGTGATGTTGAGAGTCAAGATGTTGAGTTGATTTTGTTGAGTTGGTAGTTGATTAAGAGCCAATGGAAGTCCCTGACGGTTATACGTGGTGGAGTCTCAGAGAAATCTGGATCCCGGGGGAGGAGAGCGAAGATCAGGGAGTGGTGAGAGTTGGACATCAGTTTGAGATAGTGATAGAGTCCGTGCCAGTGTGTAGGTAACAGTGAGGAGTGTCACAAAGGAAGAGCACGGAGGCAGGATTATTTGACACCCCCCGTGACTTGTAAGATTGGAGTTGGAGCCGTGAAAGATGGATCTATTAGCTGAAGAAGAGAAGAAAGAGAAGAAAGGGGAAGCGCTTTTGTGAGTCCATTGGCCTTCATGTTAGAAGCAGGAATAAGTTTGATGATTAGATTTCCAAGATTGAGTTCCTCCCAAAGAGCCTTGGTCTTGATGTCAATGTGGCAAGTTTTGGAATTACAACCAAACTTTTTGAGCTAATTGTCTAGACCTTTGTTATATTTAAAATGAAGACTGGGTGAAACTTTCTTTTTCCAGAGCTCAGCCACCAAGTGTCGCATCCATATGGCTTCCAAGAAGGAGTCGGCTAGAGGATTCAATTCAGCTTTGGTTGTAGAGTGAGTTACATTGTTCTGTCGGTAGCTACTCCAAGAAATGAGGGAGTTGAAAAGAAGGGAAAGGTGACCAGATTGAGAAATTCTTGTTTCCAAGTTGTTGCTCCAAGTAGCGTCGCTGTAAAATTCAATTTGAGTGCTGGAGTTATTTATTTGTAAAGTGAGCTTCAGATTTTTTGTGGCATGTAGATATTTCCAGCATCTCTTGGCTTCCCTCCAGTGACTGATGCCTGTATTTTCACAGAATCAAGCAAGACTGGAAACCGCAAAGCTGAGGTCAGGACAAGTGAGACAAGCAATTTAATTTATGAGGAAGACGGCAGATTGATAATTTATATTAAGCAACTTGAATTAATTCTTCATGATCCTCATTGGAGGCCGGCATCAGGTTAAGGTTGACTGAGAGTGGGATAGAAGATGGTTTACAGTCTTTCATCTTTAATTCTTCCAATCTGTGTTCAATATGTTTGGGTTGAGACAGAGGTATTTTGTTGCCAATTCTTCGTATTTCATACCCAGGATTGTATTAGGATTGTGATGACTGGAATTAGGTAATCTTTTGAGAAATTTTCTTTGAAAGTTGTTTCCAAGGCCAACAAGTATAAGGTTGTTGACATGAAAGAAAAGAACTGAGTTTGAATCTGGATGAATATACAAGCAAGGATTGGATATCCCTGTTCTTAAATCCAAGAGGTGAGAGTGTGAAACCAGTTGGCTGGAGCTTGTTTTAAGCCTTAGAGGGATTTTTGTAAAATAAGGAATTCCAAATTTCTTTTTGAGCTTTTAGGTCTTCTAATGATAACTTTTTTGGTCAGCGGAGCATGAAGAAATGCACTTTTTACGTCAAATTGAGTGATGGGATGAAAGTGAAAAAGACCAAATAATAGATCAATTTGCAGGAATGCAGCTTTAAGAGTTGGAGAAAAAGTATCTTGATAGTCCAATCCCTCAATCTGATCAAATCGTTGAACACAAAGTTGACTTTTGTAGATGAGAGGGTCTCTGTGACAATTGTCTTTGAGACAATACACCCAGGTAGTGTTCAGAGGATTTTTGGGTTCTGGACCGTCATAATCTTCCCACACCTTGAGTGTTTCAATCCCATTGAGTTCATTTTCCATGGAGGTTTCCCAATTGAGAGAATTGGCGCACTTCTTTGCTTGTTCCAAAATTTTTGGTACATAGTAATGGTGATATCCGTATCATTGAGGAGGGTTTAGAGTGGATCAATCTTGGAGAGAGTGGTTTGGAATGAGTAGTTGTGTCAGATATTCGGAGGTATCTGACTTGGTGTTGATTGGATGGATGTTTTGAGTATTGTTTGTAGGAGTAGAAGGGGAGACAAGAGGAGTAAGGAAATTGGAGGAGAAAGGATTTTCTGATGATTTAACAGGTTCATTTGTGATGGCAGTGGCAGAAGGATCACTAGAGGCAGGAAACGGCAGATTGTCATCAAATTTGATCTGAAAAGAATCTTCTATTGGAGGAGGATCCAGGGCATTCTTTGACAAGGTGTCAATTCTCAGTACTTTGACATGCTTTGTGGAAACAATGGTGTTTTCAGGTTTAATTATTCAATAAGACAGAAAATTGGGGTTATAACGCCCAAGGGTACCCGCAAGCCCTCAATCCTTATGCTTTTTGCAATGATTAATTTTGTTGTCAAGAAATACTACCCTCAACCCAATAGGTTGGTAATAACTAGTAGGGAGAGTTTTGCCAATGAAGGATTGATAAGGAGAGGGAGAGTTAGGAGTTTTGGGGATGTGATTCAAGGCAAGACAAGCTGAATTGGCGACTTCAGCCCATAGATTGAGTGGGAGTTTGGATCTTTGGAGGACAGCCCTGATAGATTCTGTGAGTGTGTGATTTGCTCTCTTGACCTTTCTGTTGTTTTCATGGTAATATGGTTCTGAAATCAAGTGCTGAATTGAGTTAGTTTTAAGAAAATCTTTAATATCAGATGAAGAGAATTCCCCGCCTCAATCAGTGCAAATAGTGGCAGGAAAAAAATTTTTCTCTTGTTTTTTGTGATTCAAGATTATTTTGAGTTGTTGAAAAGCATCAGATTTGTGTTGAAGAGGTATTGCCTAAATGTATCCAGAGAAGTTGTCCACGATTGACATAATATAATTCATTTTGTTTCTTGATGAGGGAGTGATTGGGCTAATCAAATTGATGTGAAGTTGTTCAAAAGGTTTAGAGGAGGAATTCAAGGTGTTTTTGAAGGGGTTTTTGGAAATTTTTTAGAATACACAATCTTCAAATTGGAAATTGGAGATGGTTTTGGATGAAAGTGAGGGAAATAGGTTTTTGAGGAAATACAAACTTGCGGGTCCAAATGATTTGTGAAGGTGATTAATGTCATTGAGAGCCAAATTCTTAAGTGCAATGTGGCAAAATTTGTGTTTGTTGCCCACACAAGAAGGAGGATTAATAATGAACAAGTTCTCTTGAATGAATCCAGAGAAGGCCAGTTGTGAGTTGATGCGGATAGAGAATTGATTTAGGGAAGAGGTAATTTTGCTGTTTTTCTTTGTGATTAATTGACTGGGACTGATGAGGTTCACCACGAGATCAGGAACAAAGAAACAATTGGAGAGTGAAATCACTGAATTTTTCCAAGAGAGTTTAACAGTTCCCTTCCCCTTGATCAGAAGTTTTGTGCCTTCCTTTCCAGTGTTGATAAAATCTTCACCGGGAAGTTCTTCAAGCTGAAAAAGGAAGTAGAGAGAGTTAAACATGTGGAACAATGCACCAGAGTCAAGGATTATTTGATTCTGAGGATTGATTTCCTTGATCCAAGTAGTAAGAAGGTTCACGTAGTGAGCTACTTCTTTGGTTTTTGGATTTGATTTAAGAGAAGCTCTCCAGCGGGCTTGCAATTCCTCCCACCATTCAGGAGCTAAGTGTTTGTGAAGATGCCAGAATTTTTCAGCTGAGTAATCTGGCGACATGGGATTTTGAAATCCTTTCTTGCATCTTTGCTGAGAAGGTACAGGTTTCTTAGGAATTTGAGATGATATAAGTGCAGTATTGCTGATTTTGGTTTCCTTGGATTTGACTCTGGTTTCTTTTTCAAGTTGGATGGGGTGGTTCAGAACAAGATCCATTGTGACTGTCTTGTCCAAGGGCATTATTTGTTGACAAAGAGAATGAAGTTGAGGAGTAAATTTGAAAAGAATGAGATAGGACAGAATATCATCAGGAAGATTGATTCCTACATCTATCATGTTCTTTAGAGAGATATTTGTTTCCGTAATGAAGATATTGATTGCATCGGGTTTGAATTTATCATAAAGGAACTCGTTGAAGACACGCGCTTGATTGGCAGTTTGAGAAGAGGCAAATTGTTCTTTGATGGTTTGCCAAAGAATTTGGGCGGAGGAAATGTTTTTAGGATTGACAAAATTATTTTGAGTCACGGAGTTGATTTGAGAAAGAAGAATAACCCGGGTTTCCATGTCATTGACAGCGTTAAGAGTATTGGAATTGTCTTCAAGTGCCTCCTTGATTCCCTTGAGCTTGAGTAACATGGTCATCTTGTCCTTCCAAATAGAGTAATTTTCATTGGTCAGCATTGGTAAGGCCTCCAATGCAGCCTTGAGATTTATTTGACAAAAGCCATCATTGCTGGATCCTTCCATTGGTTTGGTCAGATTAGTTGGATTGGCTTTGGCTTTTAACCATGTTGAGTTACAGATAGATAATTCAATTGGTATTGATCAAAGAGGGCTAAGCCAGTTGAGTTATCAGTTTAGGAGCAGCCAAAAAAAAAAAAAGAAAGAAAAAGAATAAAATAAAGAGAACAAACATTGAGCATGGGACAGCTATGACGTGTGGTGGTTGAGTTAGTGGGAAGAGACACAATGAGAAGATTGAATAACACAACAAGGATAAATTTGACCAGGAAAGAATAACTGAGGGTTATATCTGACATGTGTTGGAGAATTGGAAATGGACAATAGTCTTACCAGTCAGTTGATGATTGATAACTGAGTAGATGAGCGTAGGAGTTGATATGATGACAAGCAAAAGAGAAGATATAAAAAGAATAAAGAAAGAAAAGAAATTAAGAAAGATAGAGATACAATCAGGTGCCAAGTAGTGATTTTGAGAGTCAAGATGTTGAGTTGATTTTGTTGATTTGGTAGTTGATTAAGAGCCAACAGAAGTCCCTGAAAGTTGTACGTGGCGGAGTCTCAGAGAAATCTGGATCCCGGGGGAGGAGAGCAAAGATTGGGGAGTGGTGAAAGGTGGACATGAGCTTGAGATAGTGATAGAGTCCATGCCATTGTGTAGGTAACAGTGAGGAGTGTCACAAAGGCAGAGCACGGAAGCAGGATTATTTGACACCTGACACTGTTGTTGAGTGGGATTACAATTTTTGTCCAGGAGATTTGAAATATCCTGACCTTTATTCCCAAGGGAGTCATTTCTTATTTTTCTGACTTACTTCAGATTTGGGAGTCATTTCTTATTTTTCTGACTTACTTCTTCCTTGTTTCTTCAAAGAGAAAAAGGCGCCTACCACACACTGTATTTTGAGCTCTGTCATTGTCACTCATTGTCCAAGCACTTCAAATCAAGTTCTCAAAGAAGACAAGACTGAGGATTTAGAAATCATTTGAGAGTCTTTACCTTTGGTTTACCATGACTTTCCTGACGTCTTTTTGGCTTTAAAAGCAGATAAAATACCTACTTCACATTATTATGATCACAGGATCAAAATTAATGGCCCACCTCCAGCACCCAGACCAGTCTACTCTCTCTGAAAGCAAGAATTAACCACAATTCAAGAATAGATTGTAGGAAATGTATTGAAAGTATTTCTTTGACCAAGAAATTTGTATACGGGCTTTCCATTCCTGTATGTTCCAAAGGAAGACAGTGCCCTTTGCCTTTTCCTTGAATACAGAAAACTGAAACAGGTAATCCAGAAAAATGCATATCCAGTACTCCCATGTTGCACCTCCTCACTCTCTTCCATGGAACTTCTAATATCTCAATGTAAGACCTCCAAGGCACCTATAAAGTAATTTGCATTCCAAAGGGTCATGATTATTTGACAGCAATGAGAACACATTTTGGCAGTTATGACTGTACCATCATGCATTTTGCTCTGTGCAACACTCCTTCCACTTTTCAACATTTTGTAAATGAAATTTTTTCAAACTTTGTATGGAATCACCTTTTGGTTTATCTTGATGATATACTTTTCTACTTGAAAAATCTTTAGAATCACATTGCACCTGTGCAAGAGGTCTGCAGCAACTTTGAAAGAATAACCTGTTTGCAAAAGCCTCTAAGTGCAAATTTCTCCCCCATTCCCTTCAATTTTTAGGATTCATAGTCTTGAAGCACAGAATATCAATGGACTCATCCCAGAGCCAATGAATCCTGGACTGGAAAGCACCCTCCTTCCTCAAATACCTTCAAATTTTCTCCAGCTTCATTAATTTTTACAGGAGTTTTATTGCGCATTATGAAAAATAAAGCATTAATCTTACTGAACTTCTTCAAAAGGACACTCATTTTGTTTTCACAGAACAAGCTGCTTGGGCATTTGAAGCTCTATTGAAATCCTTATCTACTTCTCTGTCATACTGACACCAAACTCAGTCTAACCTCAGTCTAACCCTCAGGCCTGATCTACTTTCTTAGGAACTTCAACCTCAGGGCTCAGGAGACTTACATCAATATGTCTCCAGTAACTATATACCTCAGGATCTTCATGCAGTACATATCTACATATAGTCTAACCTCATACTATACACAGATAGAATCCATAGGCTTGCACATACTCAATCTCCCAGGCTCTACTCTACCTCTCTATCAAACCCATACCTCTTTGGGTTACCTCTCTGTCTAACCCATACCTCTTTGGGTTATCTCTCTTTCTAACCCATACCTCCTCTGTGTGGTTTATCCTTTGGGAATCTTTATGTACATCCTCATCCGGATTGTATTACATACTCTCTCTACTTAGTACATAGTTTCATGACTCCCATGTACACTGTACATCCTTCAACTGTACTATCCCAACTAAGAAAGCTCAGACCTGGAACCTTGTCCCAATGTAGAAGCAGCCTAACCTAATGTAGTAGCATCCCTGATCAGCCCTCTCTGTTACTTATACTGTTCCCATGACATCATGTGTGTAGTCTGAGCCCCAATCACTTGTACCTCTGTTGTAGTTCCAACCTCTTGTCTATTTAATAAGCCTCCTCTTTCCTCTTCCTGATGCTTCCCTCAAGAAATCAGTTTACTACTTCTTACTAGGAGATCTTTCCCAGCAAGTGTCATTCAGCAACATTCAACCCAATCCTCCTCTGCTCCTATTAGCCTCCTTCAGTAACCTTGCCCCCAAGCCTACTGTCGGTAGAGACCCCTCTGTGCCAAGCCCTGCTTGCATGTCAGCAGCCCTTGTGACATTAAACTGATTTCTTCCCCAATAACCCCTTCTTCAACAACCACACTCCCTATCCTTTTAGACAGCATCAAATCTTGGCAATTTGTGTTTGCTTTATTTCTGTCCCCACCTTGAACTTGGCTATTTGATTTGTGGCCATTTTCATTGCTTCCCTTACCTTACTGTCAAACCTACTCAGAGCTCCAGCTCTCCATCCTCTAGGTATCAATTCAATGCTTTGACGCTTTGACGCTTCGACGCTTTGACACTTCGACACTTTGACACTTCAAAGCTTTGACGCTTTGAAGCTTTGACACTTTGACGCTTTGACGCTTTGACACTTCAACACTTAGACAAGGTAAAGTAACCAGTATTTGACTGTCCTATAAAGGTAATCAGAGGAAGAAAAAATTCCTTTTTTTAATCATTTTATTCTTGCTCCAAGGTGAAGAACAACTCTTGGGTAACTAATTATTCTTAGAAGTAAGAATGCCCCCACGAAGTGCTCTTTTTTCTCACATTTCTAGCCCAGCAGTCACCCGCAGCTCTAGGGGGAGAGGTACCACTGAACCTACTGACCATTCTACACCTAGATCTCGTGGAACAGGTAGGACCTTTTCTGACCTGGTTGCACCAGTGGCTACCACTTCCACTCCTATGGATACAGGTTTATTGGAACCTATTCCCCAAGTATCCCTTTCTACTATTCCTTCTTCTGACAATCCTAGCCTCCACAGGATCACAGGTCAGTTTCCAAGCCCAGGTAACCATGGTTTGGACTCTCCTGCCTATGATGCAAGCATGGTCCCAATCCCAGGAGAAGGTGAGGAAGATGAAGAGGATGAAGACTCAGGATTCAATTCCAGAATCTTGAGTGGCCTGGGTTCACCATCCCCAGAGGGTAATCCTAGTCAAACTTCTAATGCAACAGCAGTCCCTTCACCTTCCCCACACACCAACCTTCCTTCCACCACTCAGGCTCCTTCAACTGACCCTGCCCTGCTGGCCATTCTTCAGCAAATGACCACTGCAATGACTCATCTTTCTAAACCTGCTGACCATGGACCCTCTGCTAACTTTAAATCTCCATCTATCAATGCCCCAGATAAATTTGATGGAACTAACCCAACCAAGCTTAGACCTTTCCTTCAAGCTTGTGAACTCATTTTTGCAAATTATGAGAGAGTTTTTGCTAATGACAGAAAGAAAGTATTTTTTACAGTCTCTTACCTTTCAGGAAATGCCAGTCAATGGATCCAACCTTATCTTGCTCACATTGGTAATCATGAGCCAGACTTCATACTTAACTCCTGGCTTCTATTCACTCAACAGCTTCATACCCTTTTTGGGGATCATCTAGAAATCCAGCGTGCTGAGAAAGAGTTAACCCTCCTTAAGATGAAAGACAGTGGTTATGCTACTAACTATATCACTGAATTCAGGACACTTATGACCAAGGTCTCTGGGTGGGGTGATAAAGCCTGTTTCTTTCATTTTAGACAGTGTCTCCCAGCCAGATTACTGGACCAACTAGCTGGTTATGATGGACCTCAAGAAACCTTGCAAGACCTAATGGATATTGTTCTTAAGTATGAAACTCATTACCATGAAAGGATCCAGGAGAAGTCCTTCACTCTCCCTCAGACCTCAAGACTGTAGAATAATTCATTCTATCCTCATGAATAATTATGTGTCCAAGATCATCTCAAGTCCTCTGTCACAAGTCTCTCTTGCACCTCATCCGCGCACCTTCTATCTATGTCACACATTCTCCTTCTATTTCACTTCCATGTCATTCTTGTGTTTTCCTTCTTCTACTTGTAATAGAATCTAACCCCTGCTAGAGTAAATTCACATGAAGGAGTACGCAAAAACTTCAGACCAACCACTCAATCACTCGATCTTACTCATCAAGCTCTTAATCAACTCATTGTTAATCATCAACCTCAATCACTCAACACAAACACCTCTCAACTTCAACTCACTCCCATCTTATTTTGTTTTTTATATATTTTCTTAATTTCTTCCTTTCTTCTTTTACTTATCTCAATCCAAATCACTCATACTCAAATGAATACTCAATCTAATCGAAATCATCCAAAACTTGTCTGGTAAGACTGGCACTCATAACAGCTACATCAAAATTTCTGAATCTGATCTCAAATGTCTTCTTCAATCCAAGACTCGTTCTTGTCCTACAACATCTCCTGTCCTGTTTCTTGGTCCCTTTTTGTTCTTGATCAATTTATTTCTTCTTCAAAAATTCAACACAGTTAAAAGCCGAAGACCAATCCGACTAACCTAATCAAACTCATGGAGGGATCTAGCAACAATGGTTTCCGTCAAATTATTCTCAAGGCTGCTCTCGAGGCCGTTCCCATTCTCTTGGACAAAAACTATTCCATATGGAAGGAAAAGATGACGATGCTTTTGGAACTCAAAGGAGTCAAGGATGCCCTGGAGGATGATCAGAAAAATCTCAGTCCCAACAACAACATGGAAACTTGAGTTATTCTCCTCTCTTGTATCAATTCCATTACTCACAATAACGTGGTCAATCCGTAGAATATTTCTTCTGCCAGACTTCTCTGGAAAACCATCAAGGAACGTTTCGCCTCCTCTCAAATGGCAAATTGAGCTCGCGTCTTTAACGAATTCTTATATCAACAATTCAAACCCAAAGCTATCAATCTATTCATTACGGAAACTAAGATCTCCTTAAAGAAGATGGTAGATGTTGGAATCAACCTTCCAGACGACATCCTTTCTTACCTTATACTGTTCAAATTTCCTCCCTCTCTTCACTCCCTTTGCCAACAAATAATGCACTCGGATAAAATAGTAACTATGGATCAGGTTCTAAACCATCTCATTCAACTGGAAAATGAAACCAAGGTTAAATCGAGAGAAGCTAAAATCAATGATACAGCACTTATATCTTCTAGACCTCTCAAGAAACCAGTACCCAGAGAATTCAGATGCAAGAAAGGATATCACAATCCTCAATCACCCGATCATCCCGCAGACAAATGTTGGCACCTCCACGAGCATCTGGCTCCCGACTAGTGGAAGGAGTCTCAGGCAAACTGGCAAGCACAGCTTAACTCTAACTCAAAAACCAAGGAAGTTGCACATTATCTGGCTCTTCTCACGACCTGGGTTCAAGAAATCAATCCTCTTAACCGCGTTATTCTCTACTCTGGCGCATCCTGCCATATGTTCAAATCCAAAAATTTCTTTACCCACTTCAAGGATTGTAACAGCGACGACTTCGTTAACACAGGAAAAGAAAACGCTAAGCTTCCTATTAAAGGAAAAGGAATCGTGAAACTGTTCTGGAGAAACTCAGTTATCACTCTTACCAACTCCCTCTTTGTTCCAGATCTTGTGGTTAATTTAATTATCCCCGGAGAATTAATCTCATCTAAGAAATGCTCGCTTTCTTCTTCTAATAACCAATTTTCTCTCACTTTCAACTCTAAACTCGTCTTTTTGGGATTTATAAAAGAAAATCTCTTTATTCTCAACACCCCGTCTCGAATTGGTAATGATAACAAATTCAGTCTCCTTTCACTCCAAGAATCTGAATCCGAAAAGATCAAATTTCTTCATGAATCCTTTGGTCACGCAAGTCCACATCGCCTTAAGAATCTCTTTCTGTCTATCCAAACTAATCTTCTCTCAAGTTTTCAATGCAAGGATTGTGTATTTTCCAAAATCACTAAAGCCTCCTTCAAGAACTCTTCAAATCCATCCTCTAAACCTTTCGAACCACTTCACCTTGACCTTATTGGTCCTATTTCTCCTTCCAGAAGAAATGACATGAATTATTTACTGACCGTCATCAACAATCATTCCGGGTACATTTCAGAAATTCCGCTACAATATAAATCAGATGCTTGCAAACAAATCAAAATAATTCTCAATCATGAAAAACTCAAATGAAATAGATTCCCCGCGACGATTTGTACCAATGGTGGCGGTGAATTCATCTCTTCCAATCTCGAAAACTTCTTCAAAACCAATTCAATTCAGCATCTCATCACTGAACCTTATCACCACAAACACAATGGTAAAATCAAAAGAGCAAATAGAACTATTACTGAGTCTATACAAGCCATCCTTCAAAGCTCTAAACTCCCACTTAATCTTTGGACAGAGATTTCAAAATCAGCTTGCCTTGCTCTCAACCAAATTCCCAAATCTCCTAACTTTCCATCTCCATATCAACTCTTCTTTGAAAAATAACTTCCAACAAGTTACTTACAACCTATAGGTTCCAAAGTTTTTTACCTTGATTACAAATTCAATCGCGGTGAAAAGTTTAAGGATTGAGAGCTACCTGGTACCCTTGTGGGTTATAATCCCAATTTTCACTCCTATCGAATTCTTAAACCTGACAACACAATTATTTCTTCCAAAAATATTAAAATTCTCAAGAATCACGACCATCTGCAGCAATCCCGTACTTCAATCTCTGCCGGAGAGTCTCAACAACTCAAAATTGATCACGATCCATTCATCTCTTCTAATGCTCACTCCTCTCCCAATGATCCTTCCTCCAAATCTTCAATTGATAATCAACTATCCTCTTCTATTTCCACTCCTGACCATCCAGATTCATCTTCAGTCCACTCAGAATCAGACTCTTCAGAAGAACTCGCTCAACAACTCGCTCCCAGATATAATCTTCGAGATAGGTCAACCATGAATCCTCCTCAACGCTACGGATATCATCATTACTATGTTCCTAAATCTTACAAACAAGCCAAACAATGCTCGGATTCTCTCAAATGGGATCTTTCCATGGACACAGAATTGAACGGTATAGAATCTCTCAAAGTGTGGGATGACTACGAGGGCCCCAAACCAGTGAATCCCCTCAATACAACCTGGGTGTATCGTTTGAAGGACAACTGCCACGGGGATCCTCTGGTCTACAAAAGCCGTTTATGCGTTCAAGGATTTGATCAGATCTACGGATTGGACTACCAAGATACGTTCTCTCCTACTGGAAAGGCCGCTTCACTATGTATTGCACTCTTGTTAGGTCTCTTCCATTCACTCCCTATCACGCAATTCGATGTTAAGAGTGCATTTCTTCACGCACCTTTAACTGACAAAGTTATTATAAGGAGGCCCAAAGGATCAAAAAGAAAATCAGAATTTCTTATTCTTCGTAAATCCCTTTACGGCTTAAAGCAAGCACCCGCAAATTGGTTCAACACTCTCACTTCATGGATTTGCAAACAAGGTTTCCATGAATCCATCTCAGATCCTTGCTTGTACATCCATTCCGACTCAAATTCCGCTCTATTCTTTCAAGTAGACAATCTGATTCTTGTAGGTCTTGGCAATAATTTTCAAGATAAATTCTTAAAGCGATTTCCCCAGTCCAGCCATCATGAACCCAACACAATACTTGGGATGAAATATGAACGCTTTGACGACAGAATCCTTCTCTCACAACCCAAACATATAGATCATGGTCTGGAAGAGCTGAAAATGCTCAATTGCAAGCCTTCTTCTGTTCCATTAACTTCTCACATCAACTTAATTCCAGCTACGGACAAAGAGCATGAAGAATTCAAAGCCCTCAACATCAATTACCGATCAGCAGTTTTTCTTATTAATTACATCGCCTGTCTCACCCGCCCAGATCTTAGCTTTGCAGTTTCGAGCCTTGCTCGATTCTGTGAAAAACCTGGGTTACGTCATTGGAGGGAAGTAAAACGGTGTTGGAAATACCTTAAAGCGACAAAAGATCTGAAACTAACTCTGCAAGTCAATAGTCAAAACACCCAAATTCAATGCTACAGCGACGCTACCTGGAGCGACAATACAGAAACATGATGATCACAATCCGGCCATCTCTCTTTACTCTTCAACTCACTCATCTCCTGGAGTAGCTATAGACAACGAAATGTCACTCACTTGACCACAGAAGCAGAGCTTAATCCTTTAGTCGACTCTTTCCTTGAAGCTATTTGGATGAAGGGTCTAGTTGCAGAACTCTGGAAGAAAAATATTGAACCTAGTCAACAATTTGTTGACAAAAAGGGTCTCGATGACAAACTTAAAAATCTGGATGCAATTCCAAAACTCGCCACATAGACATTAAAACAAAAGCACTTTGCAAAGAACTAAAGTTAAACAATCTTTCCATTGACTTAATTCCTGCATCCGAAATGAAAGCCGATGGTCTCACAAAGGCTCTACCACCTGCATCTCTTTTAATTCTGCAACAACTAATCAATCCGACCTTCAAGTCCTCAATCTTACCAGCCACAGGGGGTGTAGAATAATTCATTCTATCCTCATGCATAATTATGTGTCCACAATCATCTCAGATCCTCTGTCACAAGTCTCTCTCGCACCTCATCCGCGCACCTTCTATCTATGTCACACATTCTCCTTCTATTTCACTTCCATGTCATTCTTGTGTTTTCCTTCTTCTGCTTGTAATAGAATCTAACCCCTGCGAGAGTAATTTCACATGAAGGAGTACGCAAAAACTTCAGACCAACCACTCAATCACTCGATCTTACTCATCAAGCTCTTAATCAACTCATTGTTAATCATCAACCTCAATCACTTGACACAAAAACCTCTCAACTTCAACTCACTCCCATCTTATTTCTTTTTTTATATATTTTCTTAATTTCTTCCTTTCTTCTTTTACTTATCTCAATCCAAATCACTCATACTCAAATGACTACCCAATCTAATCAAACTCATCCAAAACTTTTCTGGTAAGACTGGCACTCATAACAGCTACATCAAAATTTCTGAATCTGATCTCAAATGTCTTCTTCGATCCAAGACTTTTTCTCGTACTACGACATCTCCTGTCCTGTTGCTTGGTCCCTTTTTGTTCTTGATCAATTGATTTCTTCTTCAGAAATTCAACAAAGACCTGGACCCAGTCTTGCAAATCCTCAGAAATCTCAACAGACCAGCCAACCAGGTAGGTTTAAGGGGAAGACCAAATCAACCACTACTAATTCTACTCCAACCTATGTCACCAATCCCAACATGGGAGAGGATGGACACCTCAAGGCTGAAGAAAAAGCTAGGCGAGAAAGAGAGGGTTTGTGTTACTACTGTGGAGGAACTCACAAAATTTGCCTCTGCAGGAAACGTCCAGATTTTAAGCCTGGCCAGAAGCCCAGTCCTATGAAGCCAAAACAGGGAAAAGACTAGGTAATGGGAATGTGGTACTCCTTGACCATCACCCTCCTAATATTTGAGTACAAACTTTGGAGAGAAAAGACTCTAACCCTCCTTCCAAAGACTTACGTTTTGTTTGCTTGACCAATAACCAGGCTTACAGTGTACTTGTTGACTCTGGAGAAACTCAATCTGTTATGTCAAAATCTATGGTTTTAAAGTTCTCTCTATCCCCCAAACCCCTGACCACTCCTATCTTCTTATTTACCTTCAGTCCTTCTGACTCACCTTCCCAGGAAATCACCCATAAGGTTTCTTTCAATTTCTCTTTGCCCTCTTTTCCCAACTTAGAATGGGATTTCTTGGTTGTTGATACTCCCCCCAAAGAAGACATTATTCTAGGTATTGACTTCCTCCATTTCTGGAACCCAGAGGTAAATTGGTAACTGGGATTGATCACCCCAAGACACCAACCAACTTTGAATCATTCCTCTTCCGTTGAACACTCCTTGGCCAATACTTACTTTCCACGAGTGAACCTGCAGGTCACTGCTCCTGTCCCCTTTTCAGAATCTATGCACTCACAACACTTTCCTTTGAGTTTAACAACTACTTCTGTGAACAGGATATTTTTTGGACATTCTCTGAAATTCTTGGAGGATATGGAGGATGATCTATCCATTCAAGTTTTGCATATGATTATTTCCACTTCTGACTCTGACCCAAAGCAGGCTACTGCAGAAGGTTTGGATGAAGATGAGGAAACTGATGAAATTGAGACTGTGATGATGAGAGTTCCTGATGCTTATCATGCCGTTTTAGATGTTTTTTCCAAGGTCAAGTCTGATCAACTCCCTCCTCATCGCGCTTACGACCATCATATCAAACTGGAAGGCCCTATGCCTCCAGTTGGGCCTATCTACTCCCTTAGTCACCATGAGAAGGAGGCCCTACAAGCCTATATAGCGGAAAATATAGAGAAAGTTTTAATTTGCCCCAGAACTTCCAGCACCGGAGCACCTGTCCTCTTTGTAAGAAAAAAGGATGGTGTTTTGCAATTGTGTGTTGACTATCGCAAACTCAACGCTGTGACTTGAAAGAACTGGTATCCCATTCCTCCCATGACTCACTTATTAACAGTCTTTTCTGGTTCTACCATTTTTTCCAAAATTGACCACAGGGGTGCTTATAATCTCCTTTGAATTAAGGAAGGGGATGAACATCTTACAGCATTCAGAACTCAGTTTGAGAGTTTTGAATATTTGGTAATGCCTTTTGGACTCACCAATGCCCCTGCCTCTTTTCAATGTCTTGTTAATGACATTTTTGCAGACCTTCTGACCATCTGTGTGGTGGTATACCTTGATGACATTCTTATTTTTTCGAAAAACTTAACAGAACATACAGCTCATGTGTGTGAAGTCTTGAACAGACTTTGGAAAAACAACTTATATGCAAAAGCTTCTAAGTGTGAATTTAATGCCTCCTCAGTGGACTATCTAGGATATGTCATTTCCAGAAGTGGCATTGAAATGGACAACTCCAAGGTCCAGAAGATCTTGGACTGGCCACCACCAACAAACAAAAAGGCCTTGCAACAGTTTTTGGGTTTTTCTAATTTTTATTGCAGGTTTATCATTAACTATTGCAAAAAGGTGCACCTCCTCACTGCTCTAAATGGAGCAGGCCCATCTTTCCTTTATCCCCAGGGGCTCTGCAGCAGTTTGCGGACCTCAAGGTAGCCTTTACTAAAGCTCCTGTACTCAGAAATTTTGATTTTTCCTTACAAAACTTTTTGGAGACTGATGCCAGTGACTATGCCCTAGGGGCTGTCCTCACCCAAGTCTCTCTTGATGGATCCAAACACCCAATTTCTTTTGACAGCAGGAAATCGGGTAGTGCTGAACTGAACTATGGAATCCACAATAAGGAACTCCTGGCCATTGTATGGGCCATCAAGATCTGGAGAGCTTACCTCCTCAGTCTTTCTTCTCCCTTTGAAGTTCTCACTGATCACTTATCTCTTAAATATTTCATGACCTCCAAAGTCTTGACTTGTTTCCAAGCCCATTGGGCTGAGTTTCTGTCTGAATTTGACTTCAATACAGTCTATAGACCTGGAAAGCAATTGATAGTGCCTGATGTCTTGTCACGTTGAGACAAAGTTTATCCCAAGGAGGGGATTCCCTATGAAGAAAAGAATCCAGCAAATGTCAAACAACTCTTGAAAAAGACTGACTTTGAACCTTCTAGAATTTTTTTTATCTCTGCAAAACAGGTTGACAAACAATTGGAAACCTTAATTCAGTCCCAGATCTCCAAAAAATCAACCCAGCAGATTATTCAGAAGCTACATAAAAAGGAACAAGTAAAGAGTTACCTTATAGACCCAGACACTGGACTCCTTATTTTCCAAAATAGAATAGCAATCCCCAAGGAGGATGAACAACTACAACTTGAAATACTTTGACAAAGACATGATTCTCCTCTCTCTGGCCACCCTGGAAAAGACAAAACAGCTGATCTAGTCAAAAGAGATTTCCATTGGGAAAATGTGACTTCCTTTATCAAAGATTATGTTTCTTCTTGTTACCTTTGCAGCAGAAACAAAGCCAGTCACCACAAAAAGTTTGGACTCCTCCAAACCTTACCAATTCCAGATTCTCCCTGGACTTCACTCTCTATGGACTTCATCTCACAACTACCACTATCCAATGGGTTTGACTCAATCCTTGTGGTAGTTGATCGTTTTTCAAAAATGTCACTCTTTATTAAAACCAGAACTGATATCTCCTCTGTGGATTTGGCTAACCTACTAATTTCTCATGTTTTTACTAAACATGGCCTCCCAACTGACATTGTCAGTGACAGAGGATCTTTATTTGTTTCTTCCTTCTAGAAAATTGTATGTGAAAAATTACAGATAAAAAGAAATCTTTCCATAGCTTATCACCCTGAAACAGATGGACAGACAGAACAAGTAAATCAGATCCTAGAAAAATTTCTTAGGATGTATGTCAGTTATCACCAAGACGACTGGGATACCTGGATCCCCCTTGCTGACTTTGCTTACAACAATTCCACTCACACTTCTACTAAGCAATCTCCTTTTTTCACCATCTATGGACGAAATTCCAACTTTGACAGTCTCCATGTAGTAGATGATCAACCTGCCAGCCACTACATAACCCAGATTCACCAGAATCAAAAGTTATTGGGTATTGAACTAGAAAAGGCAATTAAAACCTACAAAAGATATGCTGAACTAAAAAGAAGTGACTTCCCTGCCTCATTTGCTGTTGGAAACAAAGTTTGGCTCTCTTCTAAAAATATCAAAACTAATTGTCCAACTCATAAACTCTCAGAGCAATGGTTAGGTCCCTTTTTGATTACAGAACAGATTGGAAAGAGTTCATTCAAGCTTCAACTCCCTCAACAATGGTCTACCATTCACCCTGTATTCCACTCCTCCTTACTCAAGCCATATCAGGACAACTCACTATCCTCTAGGCACCAACAACCAACTGAGCCAGTCAAAATTGATGGTGAAGAAGAATGGGAAGTGTCTCAGATATTGGATTCCAAAGTTAAGAGGGGGAAATTATTTTACTTAGTTGAATGGAAAGGCTTCCAGAATGACAAGGAACGCACTACTTGGGAACCTCACTCTAATCTTACCAACTGCCCTACTTTACTTCAAGACTTCCATACACTCTATCCCTCAAAACCAAAGTCATCCTTAAAATAAAAAAAATACAAACCTTACTCTCCTTTTCAATATATATATATATATATATATATATATATATATATATATATATATATATATATATATATATATATATATATATCAATAACATGATAAAAAAATAAAGATTGTTTCTCCTTTTTTCCCTTTCTTCAACCTTAAAAAAAAAAAAAAAGAAAAGAAAAGAAAAGATCAATTAACTCCCCTCTAAGAAAATATAAATAAAAACAAAAAAAAAATAATAATAATGATAAAATAAAATAAATTTTATATAAAGAACTTCTTAGATAGCTTCACACATCAATTCTTCCAACTCTTTTACTCTAGACATCCAAGTATTTACTAATTTTAACTTGGCAACTTGATAAGAATTTGTCCCCCTTATAGTAGTTCCTACTTCAAAAGTATGCCCAGCTAAAGCCAAAATATCAGCTATCCTTTTCTTTATCTCTAAAAATTTTTTCTTTCTAGCTTCTAAGAACCCATAATTCTCTTTTCTTATCTCACTACCCCAACCCTTCTTTAAACCTTCCTGAAAATTTGAATTTAAAGTCCTAGAATTCCTACTATAAATCTCCAAATAATGATTAACTTGATCTTCATTTAAAACAGAATCTTCTCTGAATCTTCTTCCTTCCATCATCTCCAATAACCTTTCCCCACTTTACAATTCCTCCAACCAGACCTCAGTTTAACCTCTTCTTTCAATTCCTTTCCTTCTATTCCTTCTGTCTTCCACCACCTTCATCTTCACCTCCAAATCCTTCATCTGTTTCCTCAAATCTTCTAACTCCAAAGAGTCATCTGATCTGCCCCCTTCTTCAACGATGATCTCTCTTCCTTTTCCTTTACCTATCTCTTTGGTGGTTCCTCTATCTTCATTGATATCACTTAATTCCAACTCCAAACTCCCTTTGGCGTCTTCATCATCATCTCCACTTTGACAATTGGCTTTGACGCTTTGACGCTTCGACGGTGGGCTTTGACGCTTCAACTATTTGCTTCAACGCTTCAATGACTTGCTTTGACGCTTTGACAAATTGCTTTGATGCTTCAACGGTGGTCTTAGACGCTTCTACGCTTTGATGTTTGACGCTTCAACGGTGGGCTTTGATGCTTCGACTATTTGCTTTGACACTTTCACGTTCGACGCTTTGATGACTTGCTTTGACAGTTTGACAAACCCCTTCGACGTTTTGACCAACCCCTTTGACGCTTTGAGGATTTCCTTTGATGGGTTTGACGGATTCCAAAATACCCTTTTTTCGTACCCTTTTTGGGGGGACCTCGACCACCTCCTCGTCCGAATCTACGTGAGGGGTTCCCCATTGTATAAATGCCTCACAGCACTCCTCCTGCGGATGCATCAACGTACCATCTATGGCCAAATTTCCGGTTCGACGCAGTGCCTCCCTCTTTTCTTGCGTTTTCTTCAATCTCTCCTGCATCAAACAGACTATTCCAAAACTTGTATCAGCACTCCAGTACCTCCAATACTAAATCCAGAAGCACTTACCTGAAGATTCATCAAGTCTGGATGAGTAACCCAGGGTCATGGCATCATCATCTGGAGCCTCTTTCACTTCAAAAGGTTGATTCTTCTCCAGGACCCATAAGGTTGGCCCAAGGCCTTTCTGCATTGCTTATCCATATCAAACATTCTTCCATACTGCCCACAACTTTCACATTTGGCAGAATTGTGCTTGATACTGGTGGTGCAGATTCTTCCAAGCTTGACGCACCTGTCACAACTTGGGTAGTATTGCTGGACTGGATGATAATTGTTGGTCTTCTCCATTGGATAGGTTGGTGTAGGTGATCTGGTGTAAGGAGATAAAGGTGGTAATGGGGTGGATGGTGGTGATGGTTGTGGGTAAGGGGAAGTAAAACTCAAGTTAGAAATGGCTGAAGGACAACCTGGATGGCCTCTTCAACCTCTCCTTTTATGGTCATCAGGAGATGCCCTCTTCTTCACCAGGGGGTACTGTAATACTGACACCAAACTCAGTCTAACCTCAGTCTAACCCTCAGGCCTGATCTACTTTCTTAGGAACTTCAACCTCAGGGCTCAGGAGACTTACATCAATATGTCTCCAGTAACTATATATCCCAGGATCTTCATACAGTACATATCTACATATAGTCTAACCTCATACTATACACAGATAGAATCCATAGGCTTGCACATACTCAATCTCCCAGGCTCTACTCTACCTCTCTATCTAACCCATACCTCTTTGGGTTACCTCTCTGTCTAACCCATAACTCTTTGGGTTATCTCTCTGTCTAACCCATACCTCCTCTGTGTGGTTTATCCTTTGGGAATCATTATGTAAATCCTCTTGCAGATTGTATTACATACTCTCTCTACTTAGTACATAGTGTCATGACCCCCATGTACACTGTACATCCGCCAACTGTACTCTCCCAACTTAGACAGCTCAGACCTGGAACCTTGTCCCAATGTAGAAGCAGCCTAACCTAATGTAGTAGCATACCTGATCAGCCCTCTCTGTTACTTAGACTGTTCCCATGAACTCATGTGTGTAGTCTGAGCCCCAATCACTTGTACCTCTGTTGTAGTTCCAACCTCTTGTCTATTTAATAAGCCTCCTCTTTCCTCTTCCTGATGCTTCCCCCAAGAAATCAGTTTACTACTTCTTACTAGGAGATCTTTCCCAGCAAGTGTCATTCAGCACCATTCAACCCAATCCTCCTCTGCTCCTATTAGCCTCCTTCAGTAACCTTGCCCCCAAGCCTACTGTGGGTAGAGACCCCTCTGTGCCAAGCCTTGATTGCATTTCAGCAGCACTTGTGACATTCTCCAATACTTTCTCCATTTAACAAGCTAGCTTGCACTATTGTGGAAACTGATGCAAGAAAATATGCAATTGCAGGGTTAATCTTGCAGTTTTTTTCCTCTTCCTCTATATTTCATCCCGCATCCTTTGATTCTTGCAAATTGCTTGCTTCAGAGCTTCATTATGAAATAAATTACAAGAAACTTCTTTAAATTTTAAACTGCTTGAAGAAATTGAGCCCATAAAAGCTTTGGAGTCTCATGAAAACATTTGATGTCTTAAGTGATCACAATTCTCTTGAATATTTCATGAGATCAAAAGTCCTCACACGTAGACAGGCATTTTGGGCCAAATACCTCTCCAAGTTCAACTTTATGATCACATAACTCCCCAGGAGACAAGTCTTATTCCCTGATGCTTGATAACTTTGGGACAATGTTTACCCAGGGGGGGAGCACCTTCTCCAATAACAACCCTGAAAACATTACAATACTCTTTGTTGAGTATACTGCGTCATACCAGGTTAAAGGCCACAGTCTCCTGACATTGGTGAAGATACTCCACTTCTGGATGAGCCAATATCAGAGCTCATCTAAACCAACACAACGCCTTGCAATTGCCACCAAGTCACTTGACAAAACAGTTGCCCATCTATTCATCTCAGTTCCCCAGACATCTGATCTGCTCATCTTATTCCCACTATGTATTAACCTAGCGGCTCAATCAATACTTTCAGCCTACTGGATGCCAAGATCCTTGCTATAATTTAGCTACCCGAGGTGATAGAATAAATAATAAATATATTATTCAATAAATGAACCAAAAATCCGTAAAATATTTGGATAAAGCTTATTGCAAGGTTAATTGGTTTGGATATGGTTTATTGTTATAGATCAATATATATAAATTCATTATTCAATATTTTTATAGGGTGGCCACAATTATATTGGGGATCTTTAACACCTCTCTCCAGGAAATTTAGTATGAAAACACATAGGCCTGGCTACTTTGGAACCTTTAATTTATATTCTTAAAGGATATATTTCCCAAAGATAATATGTATATAAAAAACACGGTGGAGTGGAAGGGCTTTGTAACCAAGCTTCCACGACAGAGAAAGGATAATGAGACTCACTGGTATGTTATTAAATCCTTTGGCTACTTGTTTGGGACGTGCACTGATGGGTTAAACCTGTTTACTGGGGTTATAAGCTTGTTCAGCAGTTTAAATTGATAAAAAGGTTTGGGGATGGATATTATTAATCAGACTAAATCCATAAATCACTTACGTATCTCTTATAAGTATTTGATTACCTTGGCATGGTGTCTGGATATAAATATAACTGGCTCTCTGGGTATCAATATCCTCAAAAGAGCTCTTTATTTAAAGCTTTTTGAGTCCCAATATTGTCCTTCTGAGGGGTAAAGGGGCTCAAAGGGACGGACACTGAGGCTAGCAGGGTAACTAGTGGCATTATGTTACGTGTTTTTGGTGCTGTGGCAAGGGTAGCATCTAATTCAACAGGGTATTGGAATTATTCTACTTTATAATTGATGTTTGAATGTGTCAATAACACTAATCTGTCCTTTTTATTTATTATTTAATTAATTATCCTTAGTAAATGTTCCCAGTCATTTAATAAGTATTTTAATAGACATTCCTAATGATTTTCTGATTTCAGGTGAGTTCTCATTATGTATGAAATAATTGCAGTAAAGTAATGATATTAATTTTAATCCTTATTTTCAAATTTCATTTGATTTACTAAAATAATTGCTTAAAAATATAGTCATGCGTGTTTATGTAATATTTTTATATCATCAGTTTTCTTAGTATTTCACAAAAATATTGATGTCTAGAAATTCTCATAATAGTATATTAAAGTATTTTAATATATTTTTAGAAGTAGTCATTATCTTATTTGCGACATTTTTGGTAATTTGAATTATATTTAATACTAAATACATATAAAGGTTATTTAGGTATTTTTATATAATTTAATGTATTTTTTAACTATCTACTATCCACAGGAAAATTTATTGAGTATGTAGAATGTTCCTGTGTAGGTTGTAGCATGTTTACATGGCAGCTTGGTTTCTCAGGATGCCTGTCACTTTGTCAGCCCGTAGTCTTGCGGATGCGTACTTGTCAGAGGCCCAGGGCTGCGGACATGGCTTTGAAAGGGTTACATTGCTGTAGCTCAGCCTTGCGCAGGTTTATTGGCTGCCGTGGCCAATGCAGGAATTGTGACAGAACACATTTGGGTCTGTGACTCCTAAAATATGCACAACATGTCAATTCTGACTGAAGTTTAGGTATGAAAACTATACGTGACAATACATGTGAAATATTTAATTAGCCAAAAAGTTCAATAGTGGTGCCGTGGTATTTTGGTCTTTCTTTCCTTAATTATTTCAAAATATAAGGAGTTGGATTTCAAGGGTGGGGCTGGTGAGTGACCCTAACAAATTTTGGGTGGGAAATCTATTTTTGCAATAATATTTATGGTTTTCCTACTCCTTCTTAGTTTAATTTTGTTATTATTATTTTTATGTTATTTCTGTTACTTTTGCAGCTTGCTCTGCAATAGTAGCAAGCTTACAAATTCTCACTCAAGCAGATGTTTGACCATAGCACCAAAGGACTGTAAACTGGTAATTGCTGATTCAACAGGCCTGACACTCAGACCTTGACTAACACTCTCAACCAGAAGATAACCTAACTCAAGTCAACTAAATGGTATCAATGTCACTTTGTTACAGCTCAGTAGATCAATCTCAACAAGTACAATCATGCCCAGTCTTTTTATGAGAAGCAATAAAAAAAAAGCTAACTGTAAATTGATCCCATTCAGGCCTGTCTTCCCCATTATGCTGGATCCAACATTGTGCTGATCTTTCAATTGATTTCACTCTCATCCCTCTTGGTTAAGAATCTCATGTGATGCTACAACATGTTGTTTTGTATTTTGGTCATTAAGCTGAACCATTTCCTTTTCTTCTTATTTGAAATAAATACATCAGTGGTTCTGGTGTTTAGCAATCTCAATTTTTTCACTCTTCTCTAATCAGTCTGCCCAATTCAGTTCAATTTTCACTTGCCTAGGAAATATGGCTTCCAAACTTTCACAAGATCAACTGAAGTAATTATAGTGTAAATACTTTGCAAGAGTGAGAAATTATTAGATAGTAACTATAGTACTAACAAAAATGATTATTTAGTATGTAAAGACCTTATAGTAGTACCTGATAATCCTTCCATTAAGTTAGATATATTTGATTCATGGCATGAATCTCTGCTGACTTGCCATCATGGGAAGTATAAAACATACCAATTGATTGCACAATACTTCTATTTGCCTGTTATGAAAAAGGAAGTAAAAGACTATGTTTGTGCATGCTATGATTGCAATTGTCACAAGTCCTCAAAACATCCAAAGTATGGTCTGCTCCAGCCACTTTCAATCCCTCTATGCCTTGGAACTTGTTTTAAATTGATTTCATTTCACAATGAACTATTTCTAGTGGTTATGATTCTCTTTTAGTAGTGGTATATTGCATCTCCAAGATGGCTTTATTTCTTTGCAGCACTGTGACCACCTCTTTGGCAGACAATCCTGGATTTTTGTTTGTCTCAAGCTTCTGTACCTTTCTATGCCAAAATTTGAATATCACTTGCAACTTATCAATGTTTAAGAACCCATAAATGTATCAGAAAGCCAAGCAAGTAAATTGGATCCTCAAACAGTATCATCATATGTATTTGGCCTATCAAGAGGAAAACTGGTCCCAATGGCTCCCATGAGCCAAGTTTGCCCACAACAACTCCACTCATTCCCCAACCAAACATTCACCCTTCCATACTCTTCATGGAAGAAACCTGAATTTTGCTTCCATTCACCTAGCACCTTCATAACCCGCTACCAACTGCCTTACTTACATTCAATCCCTTCAATCACAACTCCAATTCAACCTCAAAGAAGCAAACCAGCGCTACAAGGAGCAAGCAGACGAACTTTGCACTACAGCACCAGCATTTGCAGTGGAAGATCAGTTATGGCTTGATGCTGGAAAAATTTGCAGTAATCCCCCAACCCCAAACTTTCTGAAAGAAAAATTGGCCCCTTCAAAGTTGGATCCATCATCTCTCCCAACACATTTAAACTTAACTTACCTTAAAAGTGGAAAGGTATCCTTCTGTTATTTCATTTGTCTCTCCTACAGCCAGCTCAAGTACTATAGCTGGGTAAGACTGATCCCCCTCCTGAACCGGTCAATGTCCAAGATAATTTAGCATGGGAAGGAAGCCTTATTCTGGATTCCCGTTTACACAAAGGGCAACCTCAATGACTTGCTGAATAGACTGGCTTTCAGTCCAGCAAAGATTTTACCTTGTGGGAACCAGCCCATTACCTTTGCAAATCTCCTGAATTGGTTCAAGATTTCCATGAAAAATACCCTTGCAAACTGGCCAATCTCAATTCCATCCCTTCAAATCCCATTCCACACTTCAATCTTAGTCCATCTAATCCAATCCCATCACTCTTCCCATTAAATCTCCTCCTTCATTTACTTTTATTAATTTTTTTCTTTTCCTTTTATTGCAATTATTTTATTTCATGTTTCAAACTAATAACATTATTTATCTCTCAAAAAAAAATATAATAATAATACACAGTAAATGATAATGATACAAAATTACAAAATCTTCAAATTTTCCTTTATTCCTTTCTCTGCCTTCCTCCAAATATTCAGTTTAATCCATAAAAAACAATTTCAATTCATCCAAGTCCTCATTGTTTATAATCCCCAACAGTCTTTGCAAAAGAATTCCCCCCATAAATAAATGCTTCTCAAAGATTTTCTTGCATTTTTCAGTCTGAGTCATCTTTGGTCAGGCGTCCCATTCATCCTCCTCCAAGAGCTCTTCATAGGCTACCTTTCTTTGGCCTTGCAACAAACCTTCAACAACATTTCCAGTTAGCCGCCTCGCATCATTTTTGATTGGAACCACAACTTTCACTTGGTTTTCCTTGCTTTGTTTTCCATCCCTTTTCCTTCAACTCCATCAATTTCCACCCTACCTCAAATTCCTGCCTCTTGTCCCACCTTGTTTCCTTCTCTCTTTCTGTTCCCTCAATCTGCTTTATTTCCTCCTCCTGTCCCTGTTTCATTTCCCCCTTCTGTTTCATTCCCTTATTCTCTTCTCTCCTTGATGGTTGCCACAGCTTGTTCTTCACCTTGCACACCACTTTGAACCTTGGGATTCATCTGGTTTTCTTTTGAGAAGAAGATTGTTGATAACCAGGACCATTGGATTTATTTCAACAGTTTGTGAACAAGAATGAAGAATTGACATGAATGAAAACAGTTAAAAGAATGGAAGGAGAAGATCAATAGAAATAGCCAAACCAACAGGAGAAATTCTGAAAGGATGATTGATCAGCACGTGCTAGAGATATTCATGCCCTGGTGGTAATGCATGGAAAGCTGCTAACAGTTGATCAAAAAAAAGAACAAGGAATGCAAAGATGAGATTTATTCAATCATACTTAAGCAGTCCATTCTTCAAGTATAAGGAAACCGCCTTGAAGTATTCTGATAAGTTGCAGTGGTGAATCTGTGAGTTAAGCAGAGTCAGTGAACTGAAATACAAGTGCTCAAAATGCTTTGAATCATTCTTTACCCACTTGAGATGCTTCCTCACTTGATTGAATAGTTATGATTATGATTTCAATGTTGAGTGGAAGAGAGAGAATGAATAAGAGAAGGAATGGTTGATGGGGTGATCTTGTGATGATGATGATGACAGTTGATATGCGTTTTTTGAGTTTCCCAGTCATTTCTCTGAGTGGACTGGGAGAATGGTGCGGATCTGCAGGAGTTAAAATATAAATGAAGCGCCCGCACTGGAGTGGCAGGATGACAGGCTTCAGTCTCAAGTGAGAGCTCAAAGACACAGTTTTCATGAGAGCTCTCCTTGATTCAGAGCGTGAGTGGTCAAAGTACTGGAATGGTGAATGGATCACAACTTTTAAGTTCTATTTGCGGCTTTGGTGAGTCCGTCTGCCACCATCTGATCTGAATTGATGAGTTGGATTTTGATTGGTTTGTTAGATACGTCTTCTCAAAGTCCTTTGGTCTTCAGGTCAATGAAATCGGTCTTGGAGTTTCTTCCAAAGTTTTTTCATTGTCATCCAGACCTTTATTATGGATCATGTGGATGCTTGCTTTGATAGGTTTTCTCCAGAGTTCATGGATGAGAAATTTAATCCATCTACATTCCATTTTACCATCACTGAGAGCATTGCATTCAGCTATGGTTGATGAGTACGTGATTTTTCTTTGATGTTGGCTGGTCCAATAGAGGGGTGATCCCCAGTAAAAGCAGATGAGCCCCGTCTGCAAAGTTCTTGTAACTGGATGGTTGGCCCAAGTGGAATTGCTATAACATATGAGGTTATCTGAATTGTTCTTCTTGGCAATTAGAAGCTTCTGATTTTTGGAACCACTATGATATTTCCATACCCTGAGTACTTCCTTCCAGTGAGCAATCCCAGGTTTTCTGGAGAACCTTGGTAGAGACAAAACTGCAGAGTTTATATCAGGCCAGGCAAGTCCAGCAATGAAGTTAAGTTGTCCTATAGATGACCAATAGGATACAACCAGCCTGTTGAAATCTTCTATCTCTTCATTGCTGGCTAGAGCAAGATGAATTCCTGGGGTACAAGGTGTGCCCATGGGCTTGCAGTCCGTGAGATGCAGCTCTGCTAGAGCTTTTCAACATACAGAGTGAGTGAAAGTCTTACTCCATCTGGAGATTGCTCAAACTTCATGCCAATTACAGTATTACATGAGTGTGCTTACAAATTGTTGAATTTGCTCAGGAACCCATTTTTAAACTTTTGAATTTTTCCCACCACCAGTAGATTTTTGACATGGAAAAATATTTCTGATCTCTGATTGGTTCTTAGGCAGAGACATGGGTCAGCTTCCAAGGGAATGAAATGTTGATCTTGAATCCATTTGCTTAACATCTTGTACCAATTCTTTGGAGCTTCTTTGAGCCCGTATAAGGATATCTTGAGCTTGAGGATTTTAGTTTGTCTGGCCAAGCCAGTTGTTTGTTGGATAAATACTTCTTCATTGAGAGGAGCATGCAACAAAAATCCTTTGACGTCAAACTGTAGCATTTCTGCATCAACATCCACAGCTAGCAGTAAAACTGTCCTTAAGGATGCAACTTTGCCCATGGGAGAGTAGGTTTTGAAGTATTCAATGCCTTATTGTTTATTAAATCTTTGCATGCACACTCATGATTTGTAAGTTGGAGCTTCTCCAAGAGTGTTATTTTTGATTTGAAACCCATACATTACATTGAGTAAGTTACTTGACTTGGGACCTTTCTAATCTTCCCTGAATTTGAAATCTTCACAGGTTTTCAGCTCCTTGCCTATGGACTTGGACCAGACAGGAGAACAAAGAGCTTTTCCAGCCAATTTTGGAAAAAATTTGGAGAAATATCCTTATCATTCTGGAGGTCTCAATTCCTGGCAATTTTGAATGGTTTGGGGTTTTGGAAATAGTTCTTGTATTACTTCTTCATTGGAGTTGTCTTCTTGTTCTGAATTTGACTGTTTGAATTCTTCTTTGATTAATGGTTCTGCATCATCTGGGAATTCAGAGGTATTTGGAGGAGTTTGGAGGAACAATTGAAGATGGTGTTTGGCCCACAGAAAGTTAATTTTCATCTGTTAGGTACTGGTCCAAAGTTGTTACAGGAGATTTGGTAAATTTTAATTTTTTTTTCTATCATTCTGCCATTATTGGTTAGTAATCAATAGGATAAAAGTTTAGGAAAATTCAATGAGCCTTCTGGGTAAACCTTTTTCATCAAATTTCCTTGGCAACTGGTTCTCAAGGTCCAGATATTAGAGACTAATTCCTATACCAAAGTTCCAGATAGAAGAGACTACTTCCTATTGGTTTAAGGTATTCAATTGGGAAAGGTTGCCCTTGCATGAATTGCCATGGAGTAAGTCCTTCAGAGTTGGGTATTTGATTCAGGGCATGAGTCCAACTTCAGATGAATTCATGCCAGTAGTGCTTTGGGAGTTTTGACAATTCAAAGGTTGCCCTAACAGATTTGGTAATGGTTTGATTTGCTCTTTCCGCCCTTCTGTTGTATTGTGGATGGTATGGTTTGGATATGACTCTACGTTTCCATTTGTTTTTGAAGAATTTGGTGACTTTGTTGCTTATGAATTCACCACCCCCATTGCAGCAGAATTCTGAGGGAAAACAGTCAAGCCAGTTGAATTTATTTCAAATTATGAATTTGATTGTTTCAAATGCATCACTCTTGTTTCTCAAAGGAAGTGAGATGATCTAGCCACTGAAGTTGTCCACCATGGTTAGAGAATATGCAAACCCACCCTTTGATATTGGTTTTATGGGACCAATTAGGTCAGCATGAACAGGCTGGAATACCCTTTCTGCCTTATATGAGGAGCATTTGAAACTTGCCCAAGTGATCATACTTTTGTCACAGCTGGAGCACAGGAAGTCATTTTTATGTCTTCTGCAAGGGATTTTTGTAGGAACCTTTCTATCCTAGTTATTCTGGCTGTCCAAGTTTTAGGTGAAGCTTGTTGATTTTCTCAAGTTTGGCATTGCCTGCGCCATGATAGCTTTAATTTGGGGCCACTTACATGTGCAGGAGGTCGTTTGGGATCTCCCCTTGAAGAATGGTAGACTGATTGGAAACCAGCTTGAAGGTAGGTGGAGTTGCTCAGTTGTTTACAACTAAATTAGCTCCCTTCTTGAGAATTAATCCCATCAAAAGTAGATTGAAAAAGGTGTCCAGTTTCCGGGCGTCATTTTGAAGCTCAATTTTTCCATTGATGGTATAAATATATCCAGTTCCTCTTCCTTTGATTTTGAGCAATGCAGCGGGTTTTCCAGTTTTTATCATATTCAACCCGTCTTCAACGTTCATCCGCTTGAAAAAATCTTTGTTTTTCAGCATGTGGATGGAAAATCCAGAGTCCAAAATGAAGGGTTCTGGATCATTGAAAAGATGTTTGAAAAGCAAAAGTAGTACAAAGAGAAATTGGATACTTCATCCTTTTTCTTCTTTTCTGTTTTGTGGGATTTGAATCCTTTTGGTCAAAGCTCAGGAAACTTGATCCAACATCATTTGCGCAGATGATTTTGAAAATATGGATTATGGAAGCCATTTTTGCACTGTGGATAGCTCATGTAAAGATTCATTTTGACCTTGGATGTTGAAGCACCTTCCTTGAATTTTGCGTCTATCTCATTCTTGTGTTGTACCAGGTGATCCAAGACTCATTCAACATTTATTTCTTTCTTGCCATGCATTATTTGAAAGGCAATGCTCTTGAGGATAGGTGGGAATTTGAAGAGGATAAGGTAGGAGAGCATTTCTGAGGCAGTTTGATTCCTACTTTGGATAGTTTGTTGAGGTGGAGCCATAAAATTTTTACAAATCTATCAATATTGTCTTTTCTGAAGGGAAGATAGAGGAATGAGTTGAAAATTCTGGCTTGATTTGCTGATTGGGACAAGGAAAAGTAACTCTTTGTCACAATCCAGATTTGTTTGGCATTGAAAAAAATTTCTGGCATTTATGATATTGATGTGAGTGGCTGGTTCTAACTTGGCTAACAGAAAGGGGGCCATGTCCTTGTTTATTTTGGGATCTAGCTGAACATTGTTGCTTTTGCTTTCCAGTGTATGAAGAATGCCTTGTAGATCAAACAGGCTCTCCATTTTGACCCTCCATATTGTGTAATTATGCTCATCCAGGAGCAGGGTCAATTCTTGAAGTGTCATCAGGGTGATTGTTTGCATTGTTCTATTCCCCCCGGGTCCTGGTGTTGGTTGGTAATTGGTCATCTCAATCAGCTTTGGCTTTTAACCGTGAAAAGAAGATTTTTGATAAACAGGACCACCTGATTGATTTCAAAAGGTTGAGAACAAGAATGAAGAATTGACATGAATGAAAAAAAGTTAACAGAATGGAAGGAGAAGATCAATGGAAATAGCCAAACCAACAGGAGAAATTCTAAAAGGTTGATGGATCAGCGCGTGCTAGCCATATTCATGACCTAGTGGGAATGCGCAATGTGGTGACCAAATCTGGACACCCTGGACCAGATGCGGAAGAGTTCCAATTTTTTTTTACAGGTCTTTTATTTAGGTTTTATTCAAAAAAAAAAAAAATTGGAATTTCTTTTTCAGTATCACTTCTCCAATTTCCTCATCCTCTCAAAAATCCCTTTGTCCCATTTGTCTAGGAAAGGCCTCTCTCGGCCTGACCATCTAGGCAGCATGTTCAATCCCTTTTCTCTTTGTTCTTCCCCTTCCTTTTGGCCAAATGCGCGGGCCAAGACCCGCTTGGCCCAAACTTCCCTTCATCTTCAGCCATCTCCACCGCCAAACAGACTTTGATCAACTACATCAATCATTGGCCCATTGATCCTGTTGATTCTATCCAATCTACCACACCTTCAATGGACCATTTCCCACCATCAATCTTGATCTCCCACTGGATTCATCTCACCATCCAAAAGCTCTCTCGCACCTGAAACACTCTTCCATCATGACCTCCATTCACCTCCTCCACCTTGATTGCAACATTGTTTGTGCAGCCATCCTCAATTACCGGCCAACTCCACCTTGCTTGAAACAATGATTGCCTCTCTCCTCCTCACATCTGACCGCTCCTCATCCTCCTCCCCGGCCACCCTCACCAATGATTGTCACCCTCGCGAGGAGGATCCTCCGCTCAATAGCGGCCTGTCGGATCTGGGCGAAGCACTGGATCCTTGGCCTCTCAATGGCAATCCAATTGATCCCCAAGCCCCCACAATCATTGATCCATTGCGCACCATTTCTCTCTTTCTCTCACTCAATCCCCCCCCTTGGTCCGCCAATTGGCCGACGCCGATCCATTGATAACTCCCACCCCTCCTCCTTATTTGGGCGGGGGTGGGGAAATGTTTTCTGCCGCCTGCGGACACCCGCGGGCAGCCTAATCTGTTTCCCCTTTCCCACCCCTTCTGCCTTTGGGCAAGGGGTGGGTGTGATTCTGGTATTGTTGTGCATGTCTGTCCATGGATGGACGCAGGATAGGGGATGGGATGAAAGGATCCCACCCTGGTCAGGAAGGCAGGACTTCCACCGGCCTGCGTGATCAAATTCTTCTGATCACCTAAAATCTAAAAATTAGAAAAAGAAAAAAAATCTTTCTTTTTCCGCTCCATTTGTAGTATCCCTTGTACATAGTCTAACAGGGCCTCCTGCCCGTATAAGAAGGGGCTCTTCCCTGTCTTTTGGATTATAATCAGCACATCCTATCCCCACATCACATCAGCACAGGGTATCATCATTGTTTTCAACTTGAAATACATCATCCATGGGGTCTTCATTCCCCTTTATCTGAGACAAAAATTTGGGTATATCTATGATTTCCCCTTGATCCTTGAGCCTCCATACTCAAACCCTTGATCCTTGATCCTTATAACCAACCAATAGCTTTGCTGGTTGAAGAAGAATTCAACTGATTTAATTCTTGAGTGTGTTAGACCACTCCTGATCCCTTTATACAACCATACTGGTCCTGATCATCCTTTGATTATCTTTCTGGAACAAGTCACGTTTGACTGAAGAGATTTTATTAAGCTTAAAACCTGGAGTGTTAAACCTCCTTTCATCTCTTTTGAAGTTTAATTACGCCACACTACTCTTGAGTCCCTTGAGGAGTGTTGGGTTATTCTTGTTTGAATCAGTTATTGTTTTTCTTCTAGAGCTTCTTCAAACAATTAGCTTTGTCTTGTGCGGCCACCCAAAGTTATCTGGTACCCTTCAAGCGCTTGATTGCAGAAAGTTGGGCAGGTTCATTGAGAACCTGGAGGTTGTTTGGGATTGAGTTGATCTTTCCTAACCTTCTGCTGACAACCAGAGATATTAGCTTGTGGGCGTTGTTACTTACAATTGCCTTGTCTTGTTGAACTCTGAACAAACCTTGACTTCTTCCATTCAAGTTTTCCCTGGCACCATCTTTCCTCAGATAGCGTTGCTTCCCAGCTACGGACCACTATAATATTTATCCTCTTAAATTTGGTCCCCTGTTTACCAGGTTCTGGACTTTGATCTTGGTTACATTTAAATATTTTTGTAACACTCAGGAGGGAAGCCTAAACAGCACCTTTCCCCTCCGCAGAACTGCCACAGCCTAGCACTTTTTGGAGTCTTACAACGGAAATCTGCTAAGAGTTGATCAGAATAAAGAACAAGGAATGCAAAGATGAGGGTTATTAAATCATACTTCAGCAGTCCAGTCTTCAAGTATAAGGAAGCCGCATTGAAGTCTTCTGATAAGCTGCGGTGGTGAATCTGTGAGTTAGGCGGAGTCAGTGCATTGAAATATAAGTTCTCAAAATGCTTTGAATCATTCTTTACCCGCTTGAGACGCTTCCTGAATTTATTGAATAGTTATGATTATGATGTCAATGTTGAGAGGAAGAGAGAGAATGAATAAGAGAAGGAATGGTTGATGGGGTGATCTTGTGATGATGATGATGATAATTGAGATCCGTTTTTTGAGGTTCCCTGTCAGTTCTCTGAGTGGACTGGGAGGATTCTGGGGGTCTTCTGGAGTTAAAATAGGAATGAAGCGCCTGCACTGGAATGGCAGGATGACAGGCTTCATTCTCAAGTGGGAGCTCAAAGACACAGTTTTCAAAACACCTTGGAATTCAGTTGAAGGCCCAAAATACGGTGGTGGTGTATTATTGATGTATCTCTGTAACCTTTACAATACTAAACAGGACAAAAATTTTACCATATTAGTGTTTATCTTGTTCATTCAGTGGGTCTGTAATTCTCACTCATCTGTGTTCTGTATTCCTAGGAATTTAATCACCTGCACTGGTGGGACGTGAAAACTGAAATGAGGAACAGAACTTTTACCTTGGAATTCACTAGTGGAAGCCTCTGGAGTATTGACCAATTGCTTGCTATTTAAAGGAAATATAAATGCAACTTTTCAAAGTCAACATTGCTTTCAATTTCCTGGGAGACCCCGCACAGCCATAGTAGGGAAACCTCTTTTGTTTTTCAAAAAGGGTTTTTTGCAACACAGGGAGGAAGATGAAAACATAATTAATCTAAAATTTTATTCAAGCAATGAATTACAGTATCATTTTAAGGGTATACAGTAGTAGTTAAAGAATTTTGGATACAATGGGAAAATTATCTAAAGACTCACAGGAGCTTGTGGCTTTATAACTGGGAAAATTTTATGCTCCAAGGTTAAGGGTTATTGTCTCCCCCACTTTGAAATATCCTATTTCTCATTAAAATTTACCCCATTCCTTAAAGGGTGACACAAATAAAGCACAACATCAGTGGTGCCTTCCGCATACTAAATCTGGCTTGTGTCACAACCTTCAAATATCAGCAACTGACTCTTTGTATAATTGCAAATTTGCAGTTCACTCCAATACCGGTCAACCATAAATTCAATTTTTGCTATTCTACTCTGGGTATCATCAAATTATGGAATACAATTCTTTTTCAAAAATTCACACTAGTTTGCAATCATGCCTAGAAAGCCACATCAACTGTATGGTTTGAAAATATACCAGTACCTTACCCTGAATAAGCTACATCTTCAAATTTCATTCTTTCCTTTCCCATATATTAAATCCTTGTACACTCATATTCTATTCTCTTTCACGTATGCTACCACATTGGAAACAACTATACTGTTATTTAATTTTCCAATTCCATCCCTGTCATTCAAGGCCTCTGTCACATGAACAGACCACATACTATATATAAGTATTAGATGATCCTGGGTACAAAGGAAGAGACTGCAAGATAGAAAGCCTAACTGCAAAGTGAAAACTTATTATTGGGTGACTCAACAAAAAGCAAGGAGAGAGAATTGTTCCAATGGAAGGAAAATAAATCCAAGCCCAATGTGATGATTTGATTCAGAAAGGCAAGAATGTTTGAAATTAAATAACCAAGCAGAAAATTTTCTGGCAGGCAACACAGCCTTTATAAGTTAATCCAAATTTAACTAGATATAGCCTGATTAATGGTCATCTACAGCTAGAGAGCGGTGAGGCAATGAATGACAGGAAGTAATGTGAAATTAAATAACATCAGAGTTGTTTCCAAGGTTGTAGCGTAGGTGTGAGAAAATAAAATATGAGTGTGAAAGAACGTAATGGATGAGAAAGGAAGAAATGAAATGTGAAGACAATGCAAATGTGAAGATTTACCCTATGCAGGGTAAGGGACTAGTCCATTTGCATACTATACAGTTGATGTGGCTTTCTAGTTGTGGGTGCAAAGTAGCCTGAGTGTGTGAACAAGAATGGAAGTCCAAGGTTTAATGATACCCAGGGTAGGAGAGGAAGGCTGGCATGGATGGTTGACCTGTGTATATTTAAGTGCGAGATTTGAAAGTATATACTGATACAGTTCCCAAGATTGGAAGATTTTTATGCAAGCCAGAGGTGGTAAGTGGAATGCAAAATTGATTTTGTGCTTTGTTTGTGTCAAGCTTATGGACTGAGGTAGATTGTATTGAGGAAAAGGATATGTTGAAGTGAAGAAGACAATAACCCTTAAATTTTAAGTGTGATAGTTTCCTGGGTATAAAGCCGCATGCTCCTGCAAGCGTTCAGATGATTTTATGATTGATTCAAAAAGTTTTTTTAACTAATGTATACCCTTAACTTATTACTAAAATTCTTTGCTTTCAGTTTAAAATTTGAAAGAAATAGTCACAATCCTCATCTTGTTGTTGAAAAAATGGCATTTGTCAAAATGAAAGATGTTTCCCTAGTACTGATGTTTGGGGACTCCAAGGCAAGTTCAAGCAGTGTTTTATTTGAAAGGTGGCCTCCAAATTTCCATTAAATAGAAAGCCAGTGGTTGATACCCCAGTGGAATCCACAAGTGAAGTAAAAAGTTGAAGTTCTTTTCCTTGGGTGAACTACCATATACCTTTAGTGCTGGGGATCCAATTCTTAGGATTGTGGAAACCAGGTAAGTTAGGCTAGAGACTGACTGAACGGGAAATTAAAACTAATATAATTTAAATATCATTCTTAATGATTTTCCAAGGTTCCGGAGGTATACCACTAATAAATCACTACCACCACCACTGTATTTTGGACTTTTGTCCGAGTTCCAACCAACCAAATGAATTAAGAGGTGAGGAAAAAATTTTAGCAGTAACTGAGGAGGAAAGGGAAGAAAAGGTGGAAGTGCAAGGAGAGACTGGAAAGGAACAGGAGGAAAAGAATGAAGAAGATGGAGGGAAAAAAACTGTCAGCCTCTTGGATTCCAAGACCCTTGCTATCCTTTAGCTACCAGAGGTGATAGAATAAATAATGAATATATTATTCAATAAATGCAGCAAAAATTGGTAAAATATTTGGACAAAGCTTTTTGAAAAATTAATTGATTTGGATGTAGTTGATTGTTATAAATCAATACAGATAAATTGATTATTTAATATTTTTATAGAGGGGCCACAATTTTATTGGGGATCTTTAAAACCTCTCTTCAGGGAATTAAGTATGAAAACACGTAGGCCTGGTTACTTTGGGCCCTTTTGTTTAAAGGATAATTTGCTCAAAGATAATATGTAGATAAAATACACGGTGGAGTGGCAAGGCTTTGTAAAAAATCTGCAACAGCAGGAAAAGGATAAAAAGACTCACAAGTATATTATTAAATACTTTGGGTACCTGTTTGGGACATGCACTGATGGGTTAAACCTGTATACTGGGGTTATAAGGCTGTTCTGCAGTTTAAATTGATAAAAAGGGTGGGGGAAAGATATTATTAATCAGAATAAAGCCATAAATCACTTATTTATCTATTATAAGTATTTGATTACCTTGGGATGATGTCTGGATATAAATATAACTGGGTCTCTTGTCATCAATATCCTCAAAAGAGCTCTTTATTCATAGCTTTTTGAGTCCTAATATTGTCCTTCTGAGGGGTACAGGGGCTCAAAGGGACGGACACTGAGGCTAGCAGTGAAACCAGTGATAGCCTTTCAAGTGTTCTGAGTGATTCAGCACGGTTAGCATCTAATTCCACAGGGTATGGGAATTATTCTACTTTGTAATTGATGTTTGAAAGTTTGAATAACACTAATTGGTCCTTTCTATTTATTATTTAATTAATTATCCTTATTAAATGTTCCCAGTAAGTTATAATTATTTTGATGGACATTCTTACGGATATTCCGATGTCAGGTGAGTTCTCATTATGTATTAGATAATTGGAGTAAGGTCATGATATTGATTTTACTCCTTATTTTTGAAATTCAGTTGATTTGCTGAAATAATTAGTTAAAAATAGAACTCATGGGTATTCATGTTATATTTCTACATCATCAGTTTCCTTAGTATGTCACTAAAATATTGATGTCTAGAATTTCCCATAATATTATATAAAAGAATTTGAATAAATTTTCAGAAGTAGTCATTATCTTATTTTCAACATTTTTTGTACTTTGAATTATATTTAATAAAAAATATGTATAAAGGTTATTTGAGTATTTTGATATGATTTAATGTATTTTTGCACTGTCTAATATCCATGGGAACATTTATTACATATTTAGAATTTTCCCGTGTAGGTTGTAGCATGTTTACGCGTTACCTAGGTTTCTCAGGCCTCCGGTCACTTTGTCAACCTGTAGTCCCGCGGCTGGGTACTTTGTCAGAGGCCCAGGGCTGCGTGCACAGCTTTGACAGAGTGACAGAGGTGTAGCACAGAGGCCCATGGAGGCATTGGCTGCCGCGTCTGCGTGCGGGAAGCGTGACAGAACACATTTCCATCTGTAACTCCTAAAATATACACAACACCTCAATTCTGACTGAATTTTAGGTGTCAAAACTATACGTGACAATATAGGCGAAATATTTAATTGGCCAAAAAGTTCAATAGTGGTGCCATGGTATTTTGGTCTTTCTTTCCTTAATTATTCAAAAATATAAGGAGTTGGATTTCAAGTGTGGGGTCAGTGAGTGACCCTACCTAATTTTGGGTAGAGAATTTATTTTTACAGTAATATTTATGTTTTTCCTACTAATTCTTAATTCAAATGTAATATTCTTATTTTATGTTATTTTTTTTGCTTTTACAGCTTGCTCTGCAATAGTAGCAAGCTGAAAAAAATGGAGTAAATGAATGAACCAGGAAAAGACAAAAGGTTTTGAGAGGAAGGAGATGGGAGGGAAGGAGATGGCATGGAATTAAATGGGATGGAAGAACAAGAAAAGGGGAACCAGGTGCAAGTTGTGGTGTCAATTGAGACTGATGCAAGGCAATTGACTGGCAATGTGGGAGAGGGTTTTTTTCAAGTCCAAAGGAAGAGAGCATACAAAGAAATCTTGGAGGAAGGTTGATGGAATGCCTGGCCAAAGAGGGCCCGGACTTCAAAATGCAAGGAAATTTTCAAGAACCATGTGGTTTCCCAAGTTCTTGTGTTGAAAAAATGTTAAACCTAATAAATGATAAAGGTCTGGATAAATTTAAATCAATTGAAGCAGGATTGACCAAGGATTGGGAGGAGGTGGAACAAGAAATAAAGGAAAATTTGTAATTTTACTTATTTTAATTTTATCATTATTGTTTTATTTTATTTTATTTTATTTTTGTTGTTTTAAAAAGATAAAAATTTTTACTTGAAATAAATATAGAAAATCAGACGTTGCAAAAAAGGAACATATTTTAAGAAACTGAAAAGTTGATAGAATAAGATGAGATGGGGAATGTGATGGTTCTGAGAAGATGGAATGGAATGGAAATGCAGAATGGGATTGGAAGGAATGGAATTAAGATTGGAAAGGTTTGCAAGCTTAGTTTGCATGGAAGTCTTTAACCAAACTGGGGCAGTTGCAAGGATGATAGGCAGGTTCCCAAAAGGTGCAATCTTTGTTGGACTGGAAGCTAGTCCATTTGAGGAGTTATTGAAGATTTCCTTTGGGTAAACTGGAATTCAGAATATGGCTTACTTCCCACTTTAGATGGTCTTGGAAATTGACCCGTTTGGGAGGGGGATGAGTCTTGCCCGGGTATAGGACTCAAGCTGGCTCTAGGAGAGACACATGCAAGCAGATCTTCCTTTAAACTCCTCCTTGGTTTGCTTGTGGCCAGAACTTTGTGTCCAAGCCTGTGCGCAATTGATCACTTCCTTCCTCATTTCCGCCATTGTAATCCTCATCATTATCATCCCACTAATCATCACCTTCATCAGCCTTGGGCTGTTGATGCCATTGTCCTGCCAAACGGTTGACTTTGTGGTGGTTGGTGCTGTCACCTGCCAGCTTGAAAACTTGCCTCATCAAGTCCCCACCAATCATCCCATCCCAATCCTCCTCCACACCATCAATTTTCTTGGACCGTTGCAAGCCTTGTGGCTTGCTGTGCTTGGCGCCAGTCCACCAGCTCAATCCCGCCCGCGGTTGCCCACGCCAGTCTGGCTGTAACTTCTCCAACAGCCCTCGCGCGTGACAGCACACAGGTCCCATTCCATTTCCCCCCCAAAAATCCTCTCTTGTCTTTCCTGCCTTTCATTTTTTTTTTCAAATCATGATCATGTCTTTTCAAATTTGTTCAACATTTCATTTCCATTTAAAAAAAAAACAAAAATACACTCTCATCTGTCTCATCCTCTTGCAAGTAGTCTTCAGGGCCTCTTGCCCATAAAAAGGGGGTCTCTCCCCTTCCTTTTGCCGGGTTTTCCTATAATCATCAGCAATATAATAAATCAATGAAATACGTGGGGCCCTTCCCTTTTATCTGAGAATCCTCATCCTGGGTATATCTATGATTTTCCCCTCATCTTTTGAGCCTCAATACTCAAGCATGGTCTGTCCTCTGCAGCCTTATCCGTTATCACCAACCAGTAGCCTTGCTCATTGAAGACTAATCCATCTGGTTGCATTCTTGAGTTTATTATACCATTTCTTGATCCCTTTGTCAAAAATAGTGGTCTGATCATTCTTTTTGATCATTCTTCCAGAACCAGTTGGGTTTGACTGAGAGGTTTATTTAAGCTTGAAATTTGGAGTTTTAAACCTCCATTCATTTCTTCAAAGGTTGAGTTCCACCACACTATTCATCAGTCCGTTGAGAAATTTTGGGTTATTTTTTTTTGAATTTTTTACTGGTTTCCTTCTAGAGTTTCATAAGAAAAATTTCTTTGTTTTGTAAACCCGCACACAGTTATCTGGTACCCTTCAAGCGCTTGATCGTGGAGAGTTGGGCAGATTCATTGAGAGCCTGGAGGTTGGTTGGGATTGATTTAATCATTCCTAATATTCTGCTGATGACCAGGGAGTATTAGGTTGTGGGTGTTGTTACTTAAAACTGCCTTGTTCTATTGAACTCTGAACAAAACCCTAACTTATTTTTTTCAAGTCTTTTCCTAAACCATCTTGCCTCAGATAGTGTTGTTCCATATAAGCTACCAATTAATATCAAATTCCTTGCTTCCCATTGATACCTTATTTAGAGAGTCCTGGATCTTGATTTGGGTTACATTTTAAATATTTTGTAATACTTAGGAGGGCAGCCTAAACAGCACCTTTCCCCTCCAAGGAACTTCATGTGGCTCAACAAAGTTTGGATTCTTAAAACAGGTGGATACCTTTCCATTTTGAAGGTAAGGTAAGTTCAAAAACTTTGGGAGAGATGACTTATTTGACTTTGAAGGGGCCAAAATTTTTTTCAGAGAGCTTTTGGGTTGGGCAAGTACTTCAAATGGTGCAAGCATCAAGCCATACCTGATCTCCTAGGGCAAAGGTTGGTGCTCTAGTGCAAAGTAAACCTTCTTTCTCCTTGTAGCACTGATTATCTGATTCAAGGTTGGTTCAATTTTGCGTTTGAAGGGATTGAATGTGATTGACGTAATTGGAAGAAGGTTGAGAAGGTGCTACGTGAATGGATGCAAAATTTGTGTTTCTACCATAAAGAGTCTGGAAGGGAATTTGCTTGGTGGATTAACAAGTGGATTTTTTGTAGGCAAACCCAGCTAATGGGAGCCTTTGAAAACAGCTTTACTTTTGATGGGAAAAATAAATTCAAATACACCTTTTGAGAATCTGATTAACTTGCTTGGTTTGCTCATCTGTTTCCAGGTGGTAAGCCAATGATAAGTTGTGAGTGATCTTCAAATGTTGTCATAGCAAGGTCCAGAATTTAGAGAAAAAAAAGATCCACAATCACTAACTCTATCATCAGGGAGACAATGTTTCAGAAATACATATTCTATGAATAAATGATATAAGTTTTCCAAAGAGGCAGTCACATTCCTGCAAAGAAATAAATGCATGTTTAAGAAGCAATCTAATATTACTAAAAAAGCATCAGAACCTCTAGAAATAGGTAATTAAAAAATGAAGTCCATTGAAAACAAGTGCCAAGCAATAGCAGGGGTTGGAAATTTCTGGAGCAGCCCCTAATTTTGGTGTTTTGTGGACTTGTTACAATGTCAATCAAAGCATGCACTAAAATAGTGTTTTACTTCTTAGGTCATACCAGGCCAATAGAAGTCTTGTGTGATCAATTGGTTGATTTTATGTTGCCCATTATGACCAGCAAGCCGAGAGTCATGCCAAGACTCAAATATTTCTAATTTAATCCAAGTATTATCAGGGACTAATATTCAGTCTTTAGAAACAAATTAATGATTTTCATCAATAATATAGTAACTATCTAATAATTTTGCACTCTTGCATGATTTGTTACACTTGGGATTTTTGAGTTGAGATTGTTGGATTTTGGAAGCCGTTTCTTGAATGTGGATGATGATCCAAATGAGTTTGGAAGACTGGTGGGAGAAGGAAATCCTAATTTTTTGAGGTTTGTTATTGGCAAAGGTGCCCCCCCTGGTTAAATTTCATCCCAACATGATAAGGAATCAGGGACTACTGCTGGTTTCCTGGGGTGGTAAATGATTGTAAATTTGAACTTGGAGAGGTATTCAGACCATTTTGCCTGTCTGGGTGTTAGTAATTTTGAGCTCATGAAATATTTAAGATAATTGTGATAAGTCAAAAACTCAAAGGGTTTGATAATACTCAAAAGGTATGAACACAATTTCTTCAAGCAGTAAACCATTGCAAGAAGTAAATTTTCATAAATCTTGTAATTAAGATCTGCAGCCAGCAATTTGTGGGACTAGAAGGGGATGTGATGAAAGAAAGAGGAAGAGGAAGAACACTGCAAGATTACTCCTGTGATTGCATAGCCACTTGCATCTGTTTCCACAATAGTGAAATCTAGCTTGTTGAAACAAGAGTATCAGAGCAGTTTTGAAGGCTTTCTTTAGAGCTTCAAAATCCAAAACAGCTTGTTCTGTAAAAAAAAATGAGTTTCTTTTTGAAGAAGGATAGTAAGGTTCATGGTTTTCTTGGGGTAATTCTCAATAAATCTCCTGTAAAAATTATTGAAAAAAGTTTAACTTGAAGGGATTTGACTGAGGAAGGTGCGGGCCAGTCCAATATGTGCTGAATCTTGGCTGGTTCCCTTGATAGTCCTTGCTGAAAGAATATTTAAACTAGAAACTGAAGAGAATTAGTATGAAACTTGCACTTAGAGGCTTTGGAAAACAGGTTATTCTATCAAAGTTTCTGAAGCACCCCTTGCACATGTGCATTGTGATCCTTATGAGTTTTTGAGTACACAAGCATATCATCAAAAGGTATTTCTCTACCAGGTCAGAAAAAATATTGTTGACAAAAAGTTGAAAAGTGGAAGTAGTTTTGGAGAGTCAAAAAGGCATGATAGTATACTCATAACTTCCAAACTTTGTTCTCATTGCAGTCAAATTATCATGCCCTTTTGCAATGCACATCTTGTTATAGGCTCCTCAAAGTTCTAGCTTTCAGAAATAAGCAGCCCCATGTAAGAGAGTGAGGAGGTGCAACATACGAGGTATTGGGTATGCATTCATCCTGGTTTCCTGGTTCAATTCCTTGTAGTCAACCCAAAGGAAAAGGCCCCCCTTCTTGCTTTTGAAAAAATAGGAAGGGCAAGCCCTTATTCAAATTTCTTGGTCAAAGAAATCCTTTTGATACATATTACATCAGGTATTCTTGAAGCGCTGTGGATTCTTGCTTTGAGAGGAAGTAGACTGGTCTGGGTGCCAGAGGTTGGAAAGTGATTTTTATCCTGTGATCATAAAAATGGGAAGGAGGAAGTTTATCTGCCTTTACATCTGTAAAGATTTCAGAAAATTCATTGCAAACCAAGGGTAAATACTCTGAAATGATATCTAAATCTTCAATCTTGTCATTTTAAAGCACTGGGTTTGAATTGCTTGCACAATGCAAGAGGATCAGGGAGCTCAATATACACAATTTGGTTGCCGCCTGTTTCTCTTCAAAGAAACAAGGATGAGGTAAGTTGGAAAAATAAGCAAAAACTCCTAAAACTGAAGAGGGAAATTTGGAATGGAAGTCATGATATTGAAAATCTCCTGGTGGAAAATTGTCACCAAATTCAATGAAAGTGTTAGGTAGGCTGCTTAATTCCTGTTTGACAGAAAGTGTAGTGTCCTGGGGTTGCAAGGTTTGAAGTTTAATTACTCCTTTTTGCCAATTTATATCTGGATTCTGGTAAACTAGGAGGTCATGATCTAGAATTGTTTCATCCATTCCTGGAATATCCAAGACAAATAAATCCCATTCAAAGCTTGGAAAATGTAAAGGTCAATTTTACTGTTTGGGAAACCCATGAGACGGCTTGGTTGCACTACTTACTAAGTAGAAGGGAAATGTATCTATCTTGGAACACATAAAATTTTTGGAAGTGGCAAAAGATGAAAGTATAAAAGAACCATTAGCGCTGGATCAAGTAAACCATGATAAGGAGTATTGTTGGAATGGAAAAGGACAAATCTTGAGCTTGGAGCACCAAGTGACTTGCAAGTGAAAAAATTGAATCTCTGTAATTTAGATAATTTGAAGTTTCCCTTGCAGCTATTAGAAAAACTAGAAGCTAATTTTTTGACTTCTTAGCTGCTTTCCACAACTTTCAACA